>CM046818.1:24146715-24676355 GCA_025617385.1 Murraya koenigii
GTGAGGAGGATGCCTCTTCTTGCGCAGCAACATGTCTTGGCAGGCGGCTTCCGTCAAGTCCTTGTGATGGGTCTTGTGAGCGCCACGTAATCGTGAGACAGGTCGGAATTTGAATTTATTTCCCTTGTTAAGTAATGGAGTTAAGGCAATGTAAATAGTTGGTATGCACGGCAGCCGAGCACGTAGTCAAACTTGTGAAAATCTGCTGGTAGCGCCCAGACTCGACTTCTTACGCGTCTGCAGTGACACGCAGCTCGTTTGTAGTGTTGATTTGTGAAGTGTGAAGGAGCCAAGCACAGTAGAGTGTAAGCATACGCTCATGAGCAATGGATGATGGGCATCGTCTCGCGCTGAGCGTGGCGGCGTTCGGTAATCTCATTGACTTCCGATACCAGGCAGCGCAGTAGAGGCAGCCATGCTGCATGCGGGACTGCTTTATGCAAAGTCGGAGGCGTCAAGTTCTAACCTTGACTTTGGTCTTTTGTGATCTGGAAAGGCCCAGGAGGTGGGCTCCTCAAAGTGCTTTGTGAACGCCAGTGCATGTTGGCAATGCCCGGACCGATGCCATGTCACGTTCTTATGACAATCAAATCAAGTCCCAGGTGGTAACCAGATGGCGATATTAATTCGCAAGGGCTAAGCCCGAAGCTCGGAGATGCACTTTGTGGGAGGCTTCCAGTGTCGAGAATAGCTGATCTTTGAGTTCTCCGTCTGTTCTCTTAACTGGCTGCAAATCTTGTGCCGGAACTACCGCCTTGGCCAGCGAACTGACGCCTCCATTTTGATGCTGGGTTAGATTCTCCCAGTACTTGAAAGAGACCCCTGCGAATGTTTGAAGCCTTGCCCGCCGGGCGAATGCGTACCTGATGTCGTAAGTACCACGGCCCACATAATGATTAGAGGAATGGTTATGGCGCCTTGTTCATGGGGTCTGGTGGCCGATGCATGGGCTGGGCCGAGCACTTGCGCCTTAAGAACCAATGATCCACCGTTGCACGCCTTGGCGGCGCACGACTGTCTTTTGTTCATCTATTGATCACGTGGTACTTGAAATGCCGGGGCCCTTGAAGTCAAGTTTGGTGGAGGCGCCTTACCTTTGCCCAGTGGTCAAATAGATCCAGCTGCTCCAGTGTTGGGTACTTGTTCTTGATATTCAGTGATCTTGTTGAGCACTTAGATGATACGATCACAGCGTCCCGCGGCGATCGAAGCCTTTTTGGAAAGAATGATTGCCGCTTCAGGACTTTGGATGGCGGCTTGTGCATCGCAAATCGGTATCACGCGCTCTTTGAGCTGGGTGGCGCCCATCTGATAGGCGCCAGGCTTTGCACTGCTCAAACTCGGTTGTTAATCCGCTACCGTCTGGTGAAACTGCTGGAAGGCTGCGGGCCTCGCGTCGCGAACTCACCGAGGCCGGCGGATTGCGCGCCAGATGGAGGGCTTGGTGGGCCGCTTTGCGAATGCCCTCACTTTCGTTAAACTCACGGATGTTGGGCGGGGCCATGCGGCACTTATGCGTGAGAGAGAGGGTCTTCTCTTCAATTTTGCCATTTCAGGTAAAGCCAAACCGTCTGCTTTACTCAGTCGGGGACTTCTTAGGGATTCGTGCATTTGGAGAGGCATGGACTTGAGTCGAAGAACTCTCCATGCCGAGGACCGTCTGAAGAAGTCATCCGCTGGGCGCGATTGAAAGGATTGAGCTTGCCAGCTCCGTGGCCCGAGTGCGACATTCCAGCTCCATTGTGCGGTGCCTGCGATGGGTAGCTGGACCAGGTGAGTTCACAGCGCCTTCGCCGTCACCTCTCTTTGCCTCGTGGTTCTAGAGCTGGGGCGCTTGGCCTCGTCTCCCGGATCTGAGTGTGTGTCGCTCACAGCTTATCCGGCCTAGCAGCGACAACCCGTCCGTGGTAGCCGTTTATCGATCTGCTTCGCATTACATACGATGACCGCTTCTGGAAAGGTCGGCAGATTGAAATTTTGTCGAGTCTTGGCCAAAGTCTTCTGGATCGAAGACCATCTTTGGGTCGGGGTTGCATTCCAGATGAAGTGGTGTGTGGAGTGCCACTTGAACATTTTGGGCAGCCCGAGGGCATTCGGCGGAAAACTTCTTCTCGGACGACGTCGCGATACCCAATGAGCCGTTCTGACGCATGGAGCTGCAAGGGCTCGGGCTTCTTCCTTGCTTACGCCCGTTTTCTTGCACCTGCCGTGGCTGAGGCTTTTACGCGCCCCGATCGTGCGATTGTGCCCGCATCGTCCATGACTCTCTCACCACTTGCCTTGGCTCGGCCTTCTCTCCTTGGATTGGGTGGAGTACTCAAGTGCACTGGCCACTCCGCGGTACTGGCGATGGCGGTAAATCCGTCAAGTGTTTGGGCGCTTCGCAGCAGGAAGTGAGAGCTCGTGTTGGCCTCGACTCGCGGGGCGAATACATGCCAGGCGAAAGGCGAATCCTTGGCCGGACATATCGTGATCTAGAGACATGAGGGGTAGTAGACTCGTTGGCGGTAGTACGTGGGCCTACCTGGATTTGCTTCGAGCGGCGTGAAGCGCGTTCTCGCCTCTCTCTTTTCGGCATTGCTTGAGGCCAATTGCTTCCGCGAGGTTGCCCGCTTGCAAGTCGCCCGTATGTGTTGATGGTGCGCGATGCATACCTTGTTCGCCATGCCCGGCCGCAGCCACCATGGATTGTTGCGGCAGCCTACAGGAGCGATGGGCTGCCGGGTGCCGCTGCTGATGCCTCATCTCTCACACCCATGCGCCAGTAGTTAGCGTCCTGGCTAGAATAGGAAGTTTGTCCACGATGGTTGCATTAGGTGTTGCCATCGTGGGAGCTCCGCGGCTTTACCCCAACCGCGTCAATCGCCCTTTGCATCGCTACGTGCTTGTACGAAGCTTGGCGCTGGCGGAGAGTGTAGCTTTGTACCGCTATCACTGGAGTCCCTTGCGCGTCGCTTCCATGAGCAACTAGTGCTGAGGCCGGTGGCAGCGTGGCTGCGTCTTACTGTGATGGCGGAGTTTCATCAACTCACTGCGTGGAATGCTTGAAATTCCCCTCGGAGGGTGTTGGCTTGCTTTCTTGCATGGGGCGCCCTGATCTTGCCGGCTGTAGTCTGGCGCAATTACGCCCTCGAGTGAGTCGACCTTTTCCTCCCTCGATGTTTCGGGGTGTCACCGAGCAGTGACGTTGTGTAGCTAAGCGTAATGTCCGTGGCTCAAGCATGTCGGCGGATGCGGCCATGCCATCTGCCTCCCGAGGTCTTACATGGCACTGCCCGTATTGAGCGTCATCGCGGCCCGGCTTTGAGTTCACGGGATGACCTACTACACCACCATGAGCACCTTCTTGCCGTCAAGCTTGAGGGTTGGAAGGTTGGCCATTGCCTTTAGAATGCGTGTGTTACCACAGCACGTGAGCTTTCGATTACCACTTTGTCCGCAGGATGGGTGTTTTGCGCGGCAAACCCGTGCGACGCCGAGACAACCTTGTCGGGATGTTTGCCCCGGCGTCGGCCTTTGCACTGCGACTGCAGATGCGACTAAGCCGAGAGGGTTCTCGAAATCTTTGAGAGAGGAGGAGGCCCAATTCGCGACGATAGTAGCCGAATCTGCGGAGGTTGTATTGCACTCGAGAAAGAAGCTTCACAGAGAGAGCTTACTGAGTGTTTGATGCTTTGCTTGGATGATTCACAATGCTTGGAAGCTGCATTCTCTGTTATAGCAAAGGCAAAATTTGGATTACAGAAATTACATGTGCATGTGTCAGGCTGCAGTGCCAGTCTGAGTGTAAATCTAGGCTATGTGCAAAGTGCTTTGGAGAGTTTACTGAGATGTTTATAGAATCGGTAGAAAGTAGCACGTCTTGGCTCAGTCTCTGTGGGCCGTGCGGGCTGGAATCAAGCCGTGCCAGGGACAGCGCCACCCGCCGGTTTGTCGGAAAATGGTGCTACTTCGATAAGAGTTTTGAAGTAATCTGCGATTACTCTTCTGGGTACTATCCCAAAGCTTTTCTTCCTAGCGTCAACAATCTGGAACTACTGAACGTTATATTGGACGGCATCTCCTACGGGGGTACTATCAGAGTCAACGTTCCTATAATTTCTTTGAAGCAGACAAGCAATGCTGAAGGCGTCAACCTATCAGGTAGCCCCTTCACATTCTCGGCCATTTCCAATAGATTCACCGCCATAGGTTGTGACGACTATGACACGATTGATATTAACAGAATGGTTAATTCAACCGTTTTTGGTGGGTGCCTGTCTATTTCTACGTGTAATCCAACTTCCAACGGGGGTTGCTATGATTTCCTATGCGCCCTTTCTCCAAATATTACTCAGGTTTTCAATGCGGATTTATCATACTTTTATTCTCGAAATATTAATCAGAAATGCCGATCTGTTTCCGTGGTTGAAGAAAATTGGGTCGGCTCAAAATACCTGGAAAATCCTCGTGTTTTGAAGCAACAAGCACGTCACATTCCTGCACTGTTGAACTGGGGGAAATATAAAGGCAATTGTTTGGAAGAATTTAGCTCATATTCTACTATTTGTGCTGATGGGGAGAATAGATGTTCAATACAATTAAGCTCTGGCTATATATGTCGTTGCGGCACAACTTCTTACCCACCGGATAGACTCTGCTCAGGTACACATCGGTCCATTCCTTAAAAAATTCTTAGGATTTCATGGAAATGAGTGAGCACACACAGACATGTATAATCCTTGTCTAGTGCCTTTTAAAATTGTAGTTCGTGAACTTTTTCATGTGTTTACATAATTGTAAAAAATTTTACACCACTGTAAAGTAAATTTACAGCATTTTAAAATTATGCGTGCTCGTGGAGTCATCTATGCTTGAGAATTTATATATATATAAGCTTCTGTTGTGGGATTAATTAAGTAGATTACTTAAGTTGCCGGCAACAAGGCCATTATTTCTTATTTAATTTGTTGCACATTGTGGCACAGTACTTCAACTCCTACGTGTAGTTAAGAAATTATTTTACACACACACACACGTACTTTCACTCATTGTTGAACGATCTAATAGAAAATTTACAAAAAGAAAAACAGTGAAATAAAAAAAAATGAACTAATAACTACTAACCGTGATTTACTTTTGATTTTCTCTTTTCCGTTCCATGTTTTGTAGGTACCTTGATGTGTATAAGTGGCAATAATTGCTCCGGGTGTCCTTACGGTTATTCCTCGTTAATAAGAAACTCAACCTATTGTTACCCGAATTATTATCCATATATAACCAAAAAATCTCGGGTCAACTACATTATTATAGGTATGCATTTACTTTTTTTGTCCCGTGTCCAAGTAATGTTTTCTAACACATGAAATATATGTTTAGTCCTAGAAAATTACTAAAATGATGTACACTTAGGTTGCGGTGGTGGGCTTGGACTTCTGTTTATACTCGTCGGAATATGGTGGTTGTACAAGTTCGTAAAAAGAAGGGAAATCAAGCTCAAACAAAAGTTCTTCAAAAGAAATGGTGGTTTGTTATTGCAACAAGAGCTGTCTTCAAACGAAAGTAACATTGAGAAAACAAAATTATTTACATCAAAAGACTTAGAAAAGGCCACTGACAACTACAATGCTAATCGGATCTTGGATCAAGGAGGTCAAGGAACTGTATACAAAGGAATGTTGACAGATGGTAGAATCGTGGCTGTCAAAAAATCCAAACTGGTAGATGAGACTAATGTAGAGCAGTTCATCAATGAAGTGGTAATTTTATCTCAAATCAACCATAGAAATATTGTTAAGTTATTGGGATGTTGTTTGGAAACGGAAGTTCCTCTTTTGGTCTACGAATTCATTCCAAATGGAACTCTTTATCAATACATACATAACCAAATTGAGGAGTTCCCAATCACATGGGAATTACTTTTACGCATTGCTGTAGAAGTTTCAGGTGCTCTTTTCTATCTACATTCGGCTGCTTCCATACCTATTTATCATCGAGACATCAAGTCTGCAAACATACTTTTGGATGATAAATATCGAGCTAAAGTTTCAGATTTTGGAACTTCAAGATCTGTTATGGTTGATCAAACTCATTTGACCACTCAAGTTCGAGGAACTTTTGGATACGTAGATCCAGAGTATTTTCAATCAAGTCAGTTTACCGAAAAAAGTGATGTTTATAGCTTTGGAGTAGTCCTTGTTGAGATTTTAACCGGACAAAAGCCTATCCGTGCAATCAACACCGATGAAGACAGAAGTTTAGTGGGATATTTTCTCCAAGCAATTAACGAGAATCGTTTGTTTGAAGTCCTTGATGCTCGACTTCTTAAGGAAGCTGAGAAAGAAGAGATTTTGACCGTTGCAACACTAGCAAAAAGATGCTTAAACTTGAATGGGAAGAAGAGGCCTACAATGAAAGAAGTGGCATTTGAATTAGGGGGGATTAGAGCATCAATTGGAGCTTCCATTTTGCAGCAGAATTATGAAGAGATTGATTTTGTGGATGGTGACATAAGTGGACATTATTTAGAAACTGGTTCATCTTCTACGGGAACATCAATTTTAAACAGTACTGCTTTTTCCATAGATGCACACCCTTTACTTTCAAACAAGTGGGGATGAAAGAAAATGGTTGTTTTGTACTTTTATATATTTTCATTTCATAAATAGTATTGAGATTTTTGCAATTTATCCTATTGTTTATTTTGAACAATGCAATTAGGATAAATGATTTGATAGTGGTAACAGTAGTTGATGATATATTTTGATGAATGTAATAGTAATTGATGAAATTGTAGATTGTACATAGGTAATGAAAATGAGGACAATTATTGTACAGGGTTTGGAATAAAAAATGAAATAAAAAACTGAATTGAAAACTGAACCGTAAACTGAACCAAGAAACTAATTCATTAATTCGAACCGTTAAACTAATTCATTAATTCGAACCGTTAAGTGAACCGTTAAGGCAAACCGCTACCAAACTATTACCGAACCAAACCAAATCCATTGGTTCCAATTTGTTTTTTATTTTCCTTAAAAAATAATCCTCTTTTTTTTTTTAATTCCCAACTCAAACCGATTCAAAACTTTTGGTTTATCACGAAACCGAACCGACCCGAATCAATGCCCGCCTCTCATTTTTTATCCATAATTGAAGACCTGAGCGAAGACTCAGACTCGACAGGGCCCGGATCAATTAAAAGTCAAGATTGGCGTGCTAGAATCTCTGGCTTATTACTTGCAGGAGACTTTATTGGAAGTGAAAAAATCATAAAAAGTTGAAGGGAAGATTGAAAGAAATTTCATTGCAATGCACTTTCTGAAAACTGCTTAAATTCGATGAAGTAAAGAAGTAAAGGGTAGTGCATGCATATGCGAATGGCTGTTCATCATTGTGTTGTGTTGTTGCAAGTCATTTTACTCTTTAAAGCATCGTCAGGAAAAGATCTTTGTCCAAATCAATGTGGCAATGTCAGCATCGTCTACCCGTTCGGAGTTGGAGACGGATGCTACTTTGATAAGAGCTTTGAAGTAATCTGCAATAATCACTCTTCTGGCCATAAGAAAGCTTTTCTTCCTAGCGTCAACAATCTGGAATTATTGGACTATCACTTTGCCGATTCTTTTAGAGTCAATATTCCATTAATTTCCCCGAAGCCGACGAGCAATCCTAGAGACGTGGACCTGTCAGGTAGCCCCTTTACCATCTCGGCAGTTTCCAATAGATTCACCGCCATTGGTTGTGACTTCTATGACACGATTGATATTTACAATTCAACCTGCCTGTCTATTTGTACTTGTGATTCTAGTAACAACCGTGGTTGCTATGATTTCCTATGCACCCTTTCTCCAAATATTACTCAGGTTTTCAATGCAGATTTTGCATCCTTTTATTCCCAAAATATTAGTCAGAAATGCCAATCTGTTTCCGTGGTCGAGGAAAATTGGATCGGATCAAAGTACCTGGAAAATCCTTGTATTTTGAAAGATCAAGCACGATATATTCCTGCAGTGTTGAACTGGGGAAAAGAAATGGGAGACTGTTTTGAAGACTTAAGTTCATATTATAATATTACTTGTAATAAAGACAATGATTGTTTGCTTCAACTAAGCTCAGACTATTTATGTCGATGCCATTCAGGATCTTACCTATCTGATGGATTCTGCTCAGGTACAGATTGATCTTTTTCTTCAAGAGAATTTCTATTTTATCTGGGCAAAATATCCAGCCTGGGCAGTCAAAATTTCGGAACGGCCAAAACGTTCTGTTTCGAAACTTCGCCTGCTCGGGCAAAGCGGCTTTTTCGTACTTTCTTAAAACATTCTTCGGATTGCATGCAAATGAATGAATATACATCATAAATGCATGGACTTTTAACTTTCTTGTGCTGTGATTTACTTCGATCTTCTCTTTTCTGTTTTCACGTTTTGTAGGTACATTGATCTGTAGAAGCGACAGTGATTGCTCCAAATGTCCTTACGGTTATAAATACTCAAGACAAAGTTACTCTAATCCTGATATTTCCTGTTACCAGCTAAATGATTTTTCTCCATATCCATATATCAGCAAAAAATCTCGGGTCAAATATATTGTTATAGGTATGTTCTCACTTCAATGTCTTCCAAGCTATATATAAAGAATTAGGACTTTCTGTTGATCCCAATTCTCTTGGACTTCTAAAGATTATATGTCTTAGTTTTTTTAATTATCTTAATCACTTTTATACTTTTATTTATAACCAACAATTAACAACATGAATTTTACGGAGGAGAAGTTTCTGTCATAAGGATATATGTTTTCTAGATTAAATACCAAGGCAGCTACTAGGTTACATTTTTTATACCTAACTTATTGACGCAAAATTTAGTTTCCCATAATCCCCAACTGTTTTACAACCAATTCTATTATTGATTAAACAACTAATTTCGAGTTGATGTAATTTACTAGTTCCTTGCGATAAATGAGCTGGATGGTGAGTTAATTATTCTTGTCCTGGAGCGGTGTAGGTTGCAGTGGTGGGCTTGGACTACTGTTTCTAATCGTTGGAATATGGGGATTATACAAGCTCATAAAAAAGAGAAGGGAAATCAAGCGCAAGCAGAAGTTCTTTAAAAGAAATGGTGGTTTGCTATTGCAACAAGAACTATCTTCAAACGAAAGCAGTATTGACAAAACCAAATTGTTTACTTCGAAGGATTTGGAAAAGGCCACTGATAACTACAATACCAATCGAATCTTGGGTCAAGGAGGCCAAGGCACTGTGTACAAAGGTATGTTGATAGATGGTAGAATCGTGGCAGTCAAAAAATCCAAATTAGTGGATGAGAATAATGTTGAGCAGTTCATCAACGAGGTGGTAATTTTATCTCAAATCAACCACAGAAATATTGTTAAGTTGTTGGGATGTTGTTTGGAAACGGAAGTTCCTCTTTTAGTCTACGAATTTATTCCAAATGGAACTCTTTATCAATACATACATAACCAAATTGAGGAGTTCCCAATCACATGGGAATTACTTTTACGCATTGCTGTAGAAGTTTCAGGTGCTCTTTTCTATCTACATTCGGCTGCTTCCATCCCTATTTATCATCGAGACATCAAGTCTGCAAATATACTTTTAGATGAAAAATATCGAGCCAAAGTTTCGGATTTTGGAACTTCAAGATCCGTTATGATTGATCAAACTCATTTGACCACAAAAGTTCAAGGAACTTTTGGATACGTAGAT
The DNA here is from genome assembly GCA_025617385.1 of Murraya koenigii. Taxonomy (NCBI): domain Eukaryota; kingdom Viridiplantae; phylum Streptophyta; class Magnoliopsida; order Sapindales; family Rutaceae; genus Murraya; species Murraya koenigii. The sequence continues at coordinate 24,156,425 of CM046818.1, forward strand.
CCAGAGTATTTTCAATCAAGTCAATTTACTGAAAAAAGTGATGTTTATAGTTTTGGAGTAGTTCTTGTGGAGATTTTAACCGGACAGAAACCTATACGTGCAATCAACACTAGTGAGGACAGAAGTCTAGTGGGATATTTTCTCCAAGCAATGAACGAAAACCGTTTGTTTGAAGTCCTTGATGCTCGAGTTCGTAAGGAAGCTAAGAAAGAAGAGATTATGACTGTAGCTACACTCGCAAAAAGATGCTTGCACTTGAACGGGAAGAAGAGACCTACGATGAAAGAAGTGGCATTTGAATTAGGGGGGATTAGAGCATCAATTGGAGCTTCCATTTTGCAGCAGAATTGTGAAGAGATTGATTTTGTGGATGGTGACATAAGTGGACATTATTTAGAAACTGGTTCATCTTCTACGGGAACATCAATTTTAAACAGTACTTCTGCTTTTTCCATAGATGCACACCCTTTACTTTCAAACAAGTGGGGATGAAAGAAAATGGTTGTTTTGTACTTTTATATATTTTCATTTCATAAATAGTATTGAGAGTTTTGCAAGTTATCCTATTTTTTATTTTGAACAATGCAGTTAGGATGAATGATTATTGGGCCAGTCTCGAATTAGCCATTACAGAACTAAATGTAAAGGTAGATCCCAATAAATCATCCGGTCAGGTGGTGCCAAGAACCTAGCAACTGAAAGATTAGAAGATCTTAAGAAGCAAGATTCTTATCCTAACAAGGAGTTAAAGTGAAAGGATTTGTTGGTTTGGAGAGAAAATGATTGAGAAAAGTACAGAGTGAAAAAATGATTTTTGATTTTATTGTTAACTGAATTACAACTATTTATATACAGAGATGCATCGAATCTTCTACACACTGCATGCATGCAATGCGTTTGTTAACTATATAACTGATTCTGCCAGCTGCCAAGTCAGCAGCAGTAAAAAACTTGTTTAACTTACTAATTTAGCTAAATAGTCATGCTAACAATACTGAAATGTGATTAATTCAATTATCTTAACAGCCCCCTTCAAGCTCAAGGTCTGGGAAAAACATTGAGCTTGGAACGCAAATATTTGAATTGATCATATGCTAAAGGTTTTGTCAGAATATCTACAACTTGTTCATGGCTAGGAACATGACTGACTTTAAGTTCTTTCTGAGCTATATAATCCCTGATGACATGAAGATCAAGCTCTATATATTTAGTCTTAGAATGGTACTTTAGATTGCTGGCCAAAGCTTCAGCACTCTTATTATCACACTGAATTATTGGAATTTGCAGCAAAGAAACCTTTAATTCCTTAAACAAGTAAATGATCCATAACACCTCTGCTGTTGCCAGAGATAAAGCTCTATACTTTGATTCAGCAGTACTTCTAGAGACTATATGCTGCTTCTTTAATGACCAAGATATCAAATTGTTTCCAAAATAAAAGCAATAACCTCCCACTGATCTTATATCATCTAAATCTAATCCCCAATCAGCATCAGAGAAGGCTGTGAGAGTGAGAGAACCTGAATTATAAAATTGCAACCCATAATCTACTGTAGATTGCCGGTATCTTAACACTCTTTTGCAAGCTTGCCAATGAAACACTGAAGGGCATCAAGAAATTGGCTAAGTTTATTGATTGTAAATGCAATCTCAGGCCTTGTCAAGGTTACAGAGAGCCAACCAAGTTTTTGTACAGTGAAGGATTTTCAAATACAGTCCCTACGTCCTTGACTAATTTCTCTGTTGAGCTATGGGAGTTTAATACCCCTTGCAATCTATCATTTGTGCTTTCTTAAGCAAATCTCCAACATATTTGGTCTGTGATAGATGTAATCCTTCAACAGATGGGGTAACTTCAAGACTAATAAAGTAATTAAACTCTCCAAGATCTTTCAAAGCATATTCTGACCCCAATTGCTTTATAAGTTGTTCAACAAGCTGAGAATTGGAGCCAGTAATCAATATATCATCTACATCGATAAGTACAACAACAATATCACCTGTAACACGATGAATGAATAAAGATGTATCTGACTTAGAAGTGACAAATCCTCAGGTTGATCCATGAAAACATCTTCAATAAGAATGCTATTAAGAAAGGCATTATTAACATCAAGTTGTCTGATTTACCGGTGATGTACAACAACAAGACTAAGAATAACTCTGATTGTGCATGGCTTAACAACTGGACTAAAGGTCTCAAAAAAATCCACATCTTCTTATTGATGAAAGCCCTTAGCAACCAATCTTGCTTTATACTTGGAAACACTTCTATCAAGGTTGTATTTAATTTTGCCAACTGATTCTCTTGGAACAAGAATCCAGGTTTTATTTTTCTGCAATTCCTCAAATTCATCTTGTATAGCCTTTCTCCACTTAAAATCAGCCCAAGTAGCCTTGACAGATTGTGGGTTCAAGTTCTTGGGCTACTGCTAAGTATGTTTTTGGTTTAAACACTCCAGCTTTTGACCTTGTTACCATGGAATGAGTGTTTTGTATAACTGAGGGTGGTACTTGATGAGATTATGGGTAATGATGATATAAGCACGTGGAATAAGGCATATTCAGATCCTATGCAAGTTTCCATCGGACCCGTCACAAGAGCTTGGGCAAAGAAATTCAAAGAAGCACTTAATGGGCTGATTCAAGTAACTTGAGATCAATCAATTCATGGAGGCCTATTGAAGGAAACTCACAAGATATTCAGTCCAATAAATGCGTGATTCAAGCTCTTGAATTTTATGAGCAATCAAATCCATGAAATCGACGCATTAAGGATAAAAGATATATCACTATCCTTTTAGATAGTGTTTTCATTTTTAAAAGAGTTAACAAATTAGCTATTTTGATTTTATTTAGTCATTTAAAATACTTTCCTTTTTTTTATTAGATTAAGATCCTGATTTATTAAGGATTCTTTCTTTTTTATTAGATTAGATTATGATTTATTTAGGATTCTTTTCTTATTTCAATTGAATTAGGATTTATTTCCGATTGGGATTTCTTGTAACCCATATATATATATATATATATATATTTGCATTCAATAAAAGAGAAAGAAGAAGTTTTTCATGCAATTTAATTGAGAGAATAATTCTCTTTAGTTCTTAAATGAACTCTTTGAACTTATCGGATTTTTTCATGGCGTTCAACCCTTGACTTATCAATCAAACCATCCATAGCTAATTGTGACGTCCTCACATACCAAGGTTCTTTCTTCATTAAGCAACGGGTCACGGTTCCATTCAATTCCTAAAATTAGAAACGATCTTAAAGCCTAATTTGATTAGGGTCTCGTCAGTTCTTGGCAGAGTTCGTATCAATTGGTAACAGAGCAAAGGTTACAATCAGGTTTTTGTCTATCCTTATTTAGATTTCGTGTCTTGTTTATTTCAATTCAAAAAAAAAAATAAATAATGCCGCGTGAACAGTGCATCGTGAACTGTCTTTAGGGTCTCTTAATTTTGCATCTTCGTGATTTATTTCATTAAATCCATAAATTTTACCAATTCCTTACCCTAAATTCCTTTAATTTTCAGTTATTCAGTGTTAGAAAAAAAAAAACAAAAAAATAGTGAAAAAAACTTTTAATTTCCATTATTGGTGTCTTATAGAATCCAAATCTAATTTTTCATTGTGTGACAATTTATGCCCAAAATATTATTATTTTTTGCTTCCAAAACTTAATCATACGTGTTCGTTGTATTTTCACCCTTAAAACTTGAATCTCTTTGATATAATTTTTGTGAATTGCTGATGAAATTTTGATATTAGTTTGAGTAGTTTTATAAGAACTAAGAGAGAATTATTACGAGTGGAAACAAGCAAAAGAGTGTGAGCGTATTAGAGGGTAAAAGCAAAAAAATTAAGTAAAACACGAGTGGAATTGAGTAAATCATTCTCTTGAGTAAAACACGTAAGAGAGTGAAGTGAGCTTCTTTCCACATTATTTCTAATCTCTTTTTACAAATTTCAACTATGTCTCATGATGAAGAATGAAGCGCAAATGCAAAAGATCAACAACCCACAATTCAAATTTTTCAAATTCAAGCCTTAATGGGTGAGATGAGATGACTAATAAAGGCTGAATTAGAGCACATATATGAGCGTTTTGATTAAGTAGAGAACGCACGTGCACGGCAACCACAACGTGTTCCCCAAGCACATAGAAATGAGAGATTTCCAATTAGAGACGAGGTTGGTGACTATTATAGGGATGAGTATGGTGAAAGGGAGGATTCAGTAAGTAATCATAGAAGAGTTAGGGATCGAGATGATGGTGTCAGTGGCATAAAGATGAAAATTTCATCTTTTTAAGAAAAATCTGATCCTGAAGCATACCTTGAATGAGAGAAGAAGATGGAATTTGTATTTGACTGCTACAACTTTTCTGATTATGCTATTACTTAGTGGGATCAGCTTGTTATAACTAGGAGATGGAATAGAGAACGTCATGTTAAAACGTGGAATGAAATGAAGACATTGATAAGAAGGCGATTTGTACCTAACCGCTACTACTGAGACTTGTACCAAAAACTATAAAGTCTTATCCGGGGTAGTCGAAGCGTGGAGGATTACTACAAAGAAATTAAGGTTGCTATAATTAGAGCAAATGTGGAGGAAGATAGAGAAGCTACTATGACACGATTATTGAATGACTTTAACCGAGAGATTGTAAATATGGTTGAGTTGTAACATTATATGGAGATTGAGGAGATGGTCTACAAGACCATCAAGTTTAAGCAGTAACTCAAAAGGAGGGGTAACACCTGTGTAACGCCAAGTTTGAGTTGTCGAGCTATGTGAAGCAAAACGAGAGGCCACAAACATCTATTGCACCTAAACCAAGATCCGAGCCTTCTAGGCCTAATTCATAAGGTAACATTGTGACACCCACTATTAGGAATCATGATATTAAGTATTTTAAATGTCATGGCATGGAACATATAGCCAGTGAATGTGTGAATAAAAGAGTTATGGTGTTATAAGATAACGGTGAGATTGTAACCGATGATGAAGCAGAAGATAATGAAATGCCACCATTTGAGGATGTTGAAGATGAATAGTATGCAGTCCGTGATGAATTAACTTTAGTAGCTAGGAGAGCTTTGAGTGTGCAAGTAAAAAAAGATAAAGCAGTGCGACGGGAAAAGATCTTTCATACTAGGTGCTATGTTCAGGAAAAAGTATGTAGTATGATTATTGATGGGGGAAGTCAAAGATCCCATAAGTAGTGTTCTAACTAGAAGTAGCTAGCTAGCGCGCTAGCATTTTCCCTTACTTGTAAAGGGGCTGCTAGTTGTAGCGTGCAGTGTACTAATGAATAGGAAAAATGGATTGAGATAAAGTCCTATAGTTTACAACTCTTCTTTATATAGTAATTCGACCTATTGCTCCACATCCCCCCATCAGTTTACTATCAAGAAAAGAATCCTGAGCACGGGTCATGCCTCAATTTGGTAGAATTAAGTCCAAGCAAGGCGTAAGCGGAAAGGCAAAGGGAAGTACATGGGATAAGATGCGATCGAAAGAAAACATCTCTATTTGACAGAGCTTCTTCCTATACCTATGAATTCCATTGGACCTAGAACTGATACATTGGAAGAACCCTTTCATTGATAGGAATACAGAATATCTCAACTCTCGACCTAGTTAAGATGATGCCTATGCTACTTTAGGCTATGGGTCCATATTCATAGGTTGTTAGTACTATCATGGTGGAGAAGTTAGACTTCCAACACTTAAGCATCCACAGTCATACAAACAGCAGTGGTTGAATGACAGTGGCAAAGTAAAAGTAAGCAAACAAGTACTAATGTCTTTCAACATTGGTAAATATGAATATAAAGTACTATATGATGTGGTACCAATGCAAGCTGAACACTTATTACTTGGGCGTCCTTGGTAATTTGACAGACATGTGAGCATGATCACTCTTGCTCCATTGACATCGAAACAGGTTTATAAAGACTAAGTAAGCTTACAAAGAGAGAGTGAACAAAAGAAAAAGAAAAAAAAAGAGTGAAAATCAGAGAGATACCAAGCAAAAAGAAATAGAAAAGGAAAATAAAATTGAGTTAATTGAGAGAAAATTAGAAAGAAAACAAAAGAGTTTTTACGCAAGAGCAAGTGAGATAAAAAGACCATTGTTTTCAAATCAGCCAATGATTGTACTTCTGTACAAAAAGGCATTTTTGAGCACTAACGAGCTTAATTTTATCTTGCTTAGTTCTATTATTTCTCTTTTGCAGTATTATGAGGATGTCTTTCCCGAGAAAACACCACATGGATTACCTCCAATCCGAGTAATTAAGCATCAAATTAATTTTGTGCCTGGTGTAATCATTGCAAACCTACTAGCCTATAAGAGTAACCCGGAGAAAATAAAGGAGCTTCAAAAGCAAGTTAATGAGTTGATGGAAAAATGGTACGTGAGAGAAAGCATCGACATCCCATTCTTAAGAAAGATGAGATATGAAGGATGTGCGTTGACTGCCGAGCCATCAATAACATAACGGTAAAGTATCGACGTCCCATTCTTAGGCTAGATGACATGCTTAATGAATTGAATGGTTTTTGTGTATTTTCTAAAATTGATTTAAAAAATGGATATCATCAAATTATAATGAAAATAGAAGATGAGTGGAAAACTGCCTTTAAAACAAAATATGGTTTGTATGAACGGTTAGTTGTGTCTTTTGGTTTGACTAATGCTCCGAGTACTTTTATGAGACTTATGAATCATATTTTGCGAGCTTTTATTGGCAAGTTTGTTATTGTTTATTTTGAAGATATTCTCATATATAGCAAAAACTTAGATAATCATGCAACATATTTGAAATATGTTTTAGATATACTTAAGAAAGAAAAGGTATTTGTTAATTTGAAAAAATGTACCTTTTGTACTGATAAACTTATGTTTCTAGCATTTTTTGTAAGTGCACAGGGTAATCAGGCTGATGAACAGAAGGTACATGCAATCCAAGAATGGCCGAGTCCTACAAGTGTAAGTAACGTGAAAAGCTTCCACGGATTTGCTAGTTTCTATCGGCGGTTAGTGAAAGACTTTAGCTCATTGGCCGGACCGCTTACTGAAGTAATCAAGTAAAATATTGGATTCAAGTGGGGAGAAGAACAAGAGAAGGCATTCCAAATGGTCAAAGAAAAGCTAACAAAGCTCCTTTATTATCTTTGCCTAACTTTAACAAAACGTTTGAAATTGAATGTGATGCTTGAAGTATTGGCATAGGAGATGTTCTTATACAAGAGGGACGACCAATTGCTTATTTCAGTGAGAAATTAAGTGGAGCAGTCTTAAACCATCCTACTTACGATAAAGAGCTATATGCGTTAGTTCGAACATTACAAACATGGCAGCACTACCTATGGTCCGAAGAGTTTGTAATTCACACTGATTATGAATCTTTAAAATAATTTAAAGGCCATCACAAGCTAAACAAAAGGCATGCTTGTTGGGTGGAATTCATAGAGACGTTTCCATACGTCATTCATTACAAGTAAGGTAAGGAAAACATAGTTGCAGATGCGCTTTCTCGCAGGTATGCCTTAATCACAACACTTAATGCTAAATTGCTTGGTTTTGAACATATTAAGGAATTGTATGCTAATGATCATGATTTTAGTGCTGAATATCAAAATTGTGAAAAGTCTAGGTTTGGTGAGTATTTTAGGCATGATGGTTAGTTGTTTCGAGAGAATAAGTTGTGTGTGCCTAATTATTCTTTAAGAAATTTATTGGTAAAAGAATCCTATAAATATTAGTTTGAACAGGGTAATACCCGACCCGCACACCCGAGTCCGGGTCGCGCGGGTATTTTTGCCACCCCTATCCTCTACCTTCAGTACCATTACTAGTATTCTTTTGCCAATTATTGTTAAATTGTCCTCCAGATTTGTTACCAGAACCAGTTTGTGCAACATTAGCAGCATAATTCAATTTTGCTTCCTTACTAGCACTCAACTGATTAGCTTCTAGCCTAACTTCATGAGTTAGAAGCATAGAATAGACTTCATTGATAGTCATTTTAGCAAAATTAGCTTCAATATACACAACCATAGGTTAACGAGGCCGATCTAATCCAGAAATTAGATAAGTGATGAAATCTAGAGAGCTAATGGGATTACCAGCAATAGCCAACTCATCAGGTATAGCTTTTAACTTTCTAAAGAAATCAGTCATAGACATGGATTCTTTTCGAAGATTGTTAAGCACATTTTTAAATGAACATTTTTAGCAAAAGTTCCAGATCCAAACTGCTATTCAAGACTCATCCAAAGAGCAAAAGAAGTTTCAGAGTTTATCACAAGACTAAGAATCTCAAGACTGATAGATGACATCAGCCAGCTTGGAAGCATTTGATCCTTCCTCTTCCAAGTTATGAAATCTGGATTAACTTGATCTGCTACTGCTGCAACTTGATCTGAATCGATTGGGTCTGTTATTGTTGGATCTGCAGAGTCATTGTGAAGAAACTGATCTGGACAACTTTTTGAGTTATCAAGAAGATCTTCAAGGCCATTTGCACGAACTGAGGAAAGGATATGAGATTTCCGGATCATATAGTTTGATCGATCCAGCTTAATTGGTGATGTGAAGGTAAATGAAGAAACAGAGGATATGGTGTTCTGATTATTATGTGTAGAAGCCATTAGCAGTTGATGATAAGCTCTGATACCAAGTTAAAGTGAAATGATTTGTTTTTTTGGAGAGAAAATGATTGAGAAAATTACAGAGTGAAAAAATGATTTTTCATTTTATTGTGAACTGAATTACAACTGTTTATATACAGAGATGCATCGAATTTTCTACACAATGCATGCATGCAATGCGTTTGTTAAGCTAACCATATAACAGATTCTGCCAGCTCAACTACCAAGTCAGTAGTAGTAACAAACTTGTTTAACCAACTAATTCAACTAAACAGTCATGCTAACAATACTGAAATGTGATTAATTCAATTATCTTAACACAAGGATATTGCAATTGGGGGGCGAAGCGAAATTGAAGATACAGAGGACCTGCACTACAACTTAGAAGCGGTCACAGTTTGACATTTCAAAAGCAGAGCATACAAAGAAAAGGAGCTGGCGACATAGAATCCCGTATGCAAGTCTATTATTCATAACTTGTGTCCGGTCCATTCATATACACGATTGAATATGAAAGTAAGGAAACATCTTTTAACATTAATTTCTTCATTAAAGTCGATGAATACACGTACAGCTATACCGCTAATCTAATGGTCATGATTCGCTATCCTTTACAAAGGATAATTAACATTTGTCTTATACAATTCCTTATGCTTATCCATTAGGCTACTGGAGTTTTCCTGAGTATGCCGAATCACCCGTTTCAGCCATATCAACGCTTGCTGGATAGTGAGGATGATGTTAAGTTTCTAGCTGAGGCATTTCTTCGAGCTTCCAATTCATGTAATCAAACACCAGATTAATTCTAATATGATAAGATATTTAGGTTATATATCACTCTCAGGTTAAAATTTTCTACGTATTCCTAAACATTTACCGTAACTTGATCTTGTCATATGATTTGGGTCCTACAAACCTACCGACTTATAGATTCACTCAGATGGTTCGCGATTCATTCGTTTCTCTAAAGACAAAATGAGCTAGCTGTACCCAAAAATAATTCAACATTAAACAATTAACCAAAAAATAATAATAATAATAATGTCACTTAATTGAAATGAAGAGTAAAGAGCCATGTCATCTCCTTCATCATTGATGCTGCGTGAAACATGATAATACACTAATTGCTTCATTGTAATCTTGATTAAGTATAAGAAAGAACATATTCTAAACCTTTTCGGCTGTTAATGGTAGACATGAATCTAGTCCTTGTTCTTCCATGATTAGCGTATAATACTGTAAATATTATGTCTTTTCAACATAAATGTATTATTAACTATTAATGGGGTATCAAGTATCTAATTTTTTTTCGCAACCAGTTTCTTTTCCAATGCCTTAACAAAATCAACGATAAAATTTAATTAATTATAGGAAGCATAACAGTGACGTATAATCAACCAAACAAATGAAGATTTTTTGTATTCAGCTTTGCTCGTCGTTTCAGCCGAAATTGGTGACTTAACGTATAAAGAGGCAAGTGAATATTTTAAATAAGGCTTTGCGTAATCACATACGAATCCGAATGACGTTGCCTGTGCTATGTCATCTTAGTGACGTCGTCGCAAGAGAAATTAAGTTGAGCACTGGACAGCCAGATCACGTCTGTGTCGCAAGCAGGGCCAGAGGGCCTACGGTTCAAGATACTTACCCATATCAAACAACAGGTAATTAGGTAATCAAAATAATTTAGACAAGGAATTAGGTGCAGATCCTAATATTTAATACAAGTTTTGTGGAGAAAGATCAAAAGAATGACCATTTGTTGTATATATTCAAAATGGGAAATACCATTTTCCCGACGAAATTTTTTATGTTATCACCTAATGTGCCGTATCGAAGTGATATAAGTAAGGACGAAAATTGCCGACCCAGAAAGCCAATTATTTGAAATTCGTAACAAATGATGAGTTTCCAAATATTTAAGCCATTCTTTTTGGCTTATCATATTATTGGAAATTAGTAACTCAAAGCTGTCAGCAGCTGTCGGTAAATAATGGTGTAATACTGTCAGTTCTATCGTTTAATTTCCTCTCACCGCCTCTGTGATGTGTATAAATAGGAGTCACCAGCACTTTTCGCTTTCATCAGGAAATTACAATTTTACTTGGCAAATATAATTAAGCTCTTCGTTATAAGCCTTCGGACATGGCGGCAACCACCACCAAGCTTCTACTATCAGACCTTGCATCCACTGTCAAAAATGTTCCCTCTAACTATATCCGGCCCATCTCTGACCGTCCAAATCTCACGGGGGTTCAGATATCAGAAAGTTCAATTCCACTTATTGATCTCCAAGGCCTTTACGGTCCTCGCCGCCCTGATATCATCAAACAGATTGGCCAGGCATGCCAGCATGACGGCTTCTTCCAGGTTAAGAACCACGGGATTCCAGAAGCAATAGTCAATAACATGTTGAGCATTGCGAGAGCATTTTTCAAATTGCCAGAGAGTGAGAGGCTGAAGATTTACTCTGATGATCCTTCAAAGTCTACAAGACTATCGACTAGTTTTAATGTTAATACGGAAAAGGTGTCCAACTGGAGAGATTACTTGAGACTCCATTGTTATCCCCTTCAGGATTACATGCATGAATGGCCTTTGAATCCTCCATCCTTCAGGTATAATCAGTAAAATTGTGTAATCTACTTATTTTTCTTTTTCATATGTCCAGTTATTTTGACTGCTGTTGACACTTGACAGGGAAGATGTGGCTGAGTACTGTACAAGTGTAAGAGGGTTAGTGCTGGGGCTACTTGAGGCCATATCTGAAAGCTTGGGACTTCAAAGGGATTATATAGACGAGGCAATAGGAAGACATGGGCAACACATGGCGTTGAACTACTATCCACCCTGTCCTCAGCCTGAGCTAACTTATGGATTGCCAGGACACTCTGATCCAAATTTAATAACTGTTCTTCTTCAAGACGATGTACCTGGATTGCAGGTACTTAGAAATGGGAAATGGCTTCCTGTCAGTCCTATTCCCAACACCTTCATTGTCAACGTCGGCGATCAGATGCAGGTTCTTAGCAATGATCGATACAAGAGTGCGCTCCATCGAGCTGTGGTGAACTGCGACAAGGAGCGCATATCAATTCCAACGTTCTACTGTCCGTCACCTGATGCTGTGATAGCTCCTGCTAATGATTTGATTGATGAGCATCACCCGGCTGTCTATAAAAAATTCACATATGCTGAATATTACCAGAAATTTTGGACCAGTGGACTTGCAGCTGAATGTTGCTTGGACCTGTTCAAAGCTTCAACTGCTTGATCTTATCACTAATTATGTATTTGGAGCTCAAATTTCATTAGCTCTAATTTAATAATTGATCATATTTCATCTGTCATCAAACAACTTGCCGGGTATTAATTCTATTTCTGAATCTACTTTGTTTGTTACAGTTTCAGACTAATGATATTGATATTTTTATATTTGCCACTGAACTTGTAAAATTAATTTGAATCATGGCCCGTTTGGGATTAAATGCTGTGCCTTTAATGCACGAGAAATAACATGTTATTTGTATAAAAATAAATGATGTTGTTGACAGGTGTATTAATATATATGTATATTTATTTTGAAAAATTATCATATAAGTGGTACTTTATTAAATTTAAACATATATGTCATACACATTGTTGGTTGTATTATTTTTGATATATTCTATAATTTCTCTTAAGCCAAACTTTTGTTAAAAAAAGTTATTAGTACCAGGTAAATATTGATTTAAGTAGCGTTTATTTTTTTATCTGAAATCTGAATAGACCTTAATTAGTTTGAATTCTGAATAAAACTGAATGTTTGAATTAGAATAATATGTTTATTTTTTATTTGAATCGCTGAAAATAAATACTAAGTTCCTTGTTTTTTAAACTTAAAAAATCTTAAAATAAGTCTTTTTATATTTGTGCCTTTACAAATTATAAATATGAAACAAATAATCAACATTTCAAATAACATAAATAAGATAATATATTATCATAATATAAATCATGTTAATTAAATACAATTATTTAATATTCTAAGTTAGTAGATGTTAATCAATTTTATTATAGTTTAAAATGCTTTTATATGAAAAATATTTATAAAAAACTGTGAAGGTAAATAATGATAATTTGAAAAAAAAAATTAAAAGATAAAAAAAATAATAATATATTATTATATTATCCTAAGTTATAGAGACGTGTAATAATGCTAATTATTAAATTTTATTTAGATAAGGATGAAAATTAATTAATTAGATATAGATATTTTTAAAAATATTTTTTAATGATATTATTCATACTTTTTTTAGATTAACAAAAAATTATAAAAAATTAGCTTAATATCTTAATGACTTAAATTTTTTTATTAAATTGAAAAAATAAATAGACTTCATGACTTACTGATTAAAATTAAGTTAATTAAATCATTAAGTCAAAAAAAAAAAAAACAAGCAAACAAACAACTCCTTAGTATTTATATTTTGGACTAAGTACTATAGTCTTTCGAATTAAAAAAATATGTCAAAACATCCTTGTTGTGTGATACTCATGCTCTTATTTTTCTTTTCTTTTACAATAATACTCTTATAACAAAATTCTTGAGAACATTAATTATTTTTTTATAAAAATAATTAATTAAATAGATCAACCTTAAAAATAAAATAAAAATAAATTTAATTTTTGTGTTATTATTTTACTTTTAGGATTAATATGATAAATTAAGTTTTTATAAACAATTATTAGCAAGATTATTACAAAGGTATTAAATATTATTTTAAAATTGTAGTAAAGGTTATATTGTAAAAGCAAAGAAAAAAATAAAGACACAAGTGTTAAATATTCAACAAAAATGATGTTTTGAGACATTTTTTAAAATATAAAAACTAAATAGATACTTACTTTAAAATACAGAGACTAAACAAATATTTATCTTTAGTAATACAATAAAAGTATGTGCTTACCAAGCTCTTAAAATTGACCAATTTGTAGAAGAGAAGATTTGGTGTGTTTGGCACGTTACTCCGTTACATTATATTGGTTGTATTAAAATATAACACAATACTATATTTTGTGTAGTATGGATTACATTATTCTATATTAATATTAATATTATTTAAACTTTTTAATATTTTAATGTTATATTATGAATTCTTTAAGTCAGTTATTAAATAATTATTTTCATATATTAATTTTTATAATATAAAAATAATTTAATAATATACTATCATCAAATAAACATATTATAATAATATAATATATTGTTATAATATTAGTACCTAATATTATATTATAATTTAATTTATTTTTATATATTATTTATTATAATATAAATCATAATATATAAATTATCTAATATATATAATAAAATATAATATTAAAATTAAAATTTATTTATGAATTAATTTTTATTTATTAATGTTGAATAAAATTTACATATTTGAAGAAAAATAATTAAAATAATTTTATGTAATACAAGTAAAACACATATTATCATTTATTTATTAAATATGTAGGTTTATTAATATTTTATATTATAATTTGAATTAAATTTTTATTTAAATATAAATTTAAAATTTATTATAAATAAATCATTGAATAGAAAAAGTAAAATCATTAAAATTTAAACTATGAATAGTATTTTAATTTAATGCAACCTAAACCTTACTCTCATGAACTTATTTTATGCTCCTTTTATTGCATATGCCACTTTTTTAATGCAGTGCATTACAACTGAAAAGTTCAGCTAAATATGAGTTAATATAAAAATTATATTTTAACGTAATATAATATAATGTAATCCAATTATCAAACATGTCTTTAGAGTATGTTTGGCATACTGTATTGTATTACATAATTTTAATGTTGATGTATTGTATTATGTTATATTGCATTAGCACTGTATTATAATAATATTATACAAGGTTTGGTATTACACTATACTATATTAATTTTTTTGTGATCAATTTAAATTTTATATTATATTATATTAATATTTTCTTTTATATTAGTATAAATAAAATGTAATAATATTTTAAATTATTATTAATTTTATTCAAATTATTCATATTCAAATATTTATTCTTATTTATATTAAATTATAAATTTATTAATAAATTGTAATGTAAAAATAAAAATATAATATAATATTACTAAATAATCAATTATAAATTTATTAATTTATATGAATAATTATAATGTAAAAATAAAAATATATTATATTATATTATATTAAAAATTTTTATTTATTTATTATTATTATTATTATAAAGCAAAAGCAAAAGAGAAAAGAAAGAAAAAAAAACAGTATTTTTATCCAAACCCCATGTTCTTACAAACACAGTATTAACATTAATTTAGTATAAACATTATTTTTATACACCATTATACCATGCACTAAACACATCTCTTATGGTGCGTTTGGCACACTGTATTATATTATATTGTGTATTATTTTAATATTGGTGTATTGTATTATGTTGTATTGTATTAACATTATATTATAATAATACTATACAACGTTTAGTGCTACATTGTATTATATTATTTTTTATAATTAATTTAAATTATATATTACATTATATTAATATTTTATTTTATTTTAATATATTTAAATTGTATTAATATTTTATATTATTATTAATTTTACATTAATATTATTCATATTTAAATATTTATGCTTAGTTATCTTAAATTATAAATTTATTAATCACTTATAATGTAAAAATAAAAAATATTTATTAATATTATTGAATAATAAATTATATATTTATTAATTTATTTTAATAATTATAATGTAAAAATAAAAATATTATATTAAATTAAAATTTTATATTATTATTATTATTATTAAATAAAATTAAAAAAAATAAAAGTAAAAAGAAAAGAGCAAAAAGTTTTTTTTTTTAAAAAAAAGGCAAAGCTAACGAGGCAAACTACGGATTTTTGTTTAGCTAATGCGGCATTAGCACAACCCAATACAAAGATAAAATTACTTCCAAATATGGACATGAAATTATAAGAATGTGAATAATATTTTAATACTCTATAATCTCATGTACCAAACACACCCTCACCCTCAGAGCAATAAAAGTTAGAACACTCACCATTAAAAATAGAATAAGCCATCTTTCTAGAAATCAATCCACAAGTAACTCATTTAACAGTCTCAGAGTTATGTATTCAAGTTTATACTATAATTTTTCAACTGAATAAAGTCATTAAAATTCCAATAAAAATAATATTTTGAACAACAATATACAATTTCAAACTAGAATATTAACAAAAAGTACTGCAACCTACCATTAGACGGCATCTTTTCTGGCCAAATTTCGCTAATCTATGGGCTTTAAAATATTGAAAATAAAGTTTCTTTTTTTTTTCCTTCGCTTACTTTCACAAATCTCTAGGATGGAGGATTAAAGTTCCTTACCCTCCACCAAATGTGTACATCATTTTGAATCAGATTCAATGATAGCAGGTATAAGAACTGCATTTTAACTACAAAATTCAAAATTTGCAAAAAGAAAATTATTTCTTGCCTTCCATATAAACCAAAATAACATATTTTTACCATACTACATTTCCAACAAAATAACAAACAGTATACATTTTGTATTGTATTAAAACATTAAATTGCTATACATTCTAAGATATATGATTCAATACATATATTTCATGAGCCTTTTACAAAACGAGTAAACGAGCCAAAAAGAAAATGTATTAATTCGATTAACGGTTTATAAGGTACTATATATCAACTAATAGTTTTGTTCATTGGTTAAAAAGAACAAACAATGAGAAGAATATTCACAATTATGTCTCAATCCAATCCATCCAACCTAAAACAAAAAATTAACCTTTTACCCCTCATGGAACGAGAGAGCTTTATTAAAGGGGCGTAACGAACCCTGTTACCCCTCAATAAAACATCAAGCTAGAAGATAAATCAAAATGGAATGCATTATGCATGCATATTAAAATAAATAAAATTAAAGATATAGCCGTACAAGTCAAACAACAACTTGTACTCCAACCGCCACCTAGCAGCCAAAGAAGAAAATTCATGCTAACCTGACCAAGAGCTCGCAATTTATGTTCTTAATTCAACAAATTTGAGGGAAAATCAACTACTCAAGAACCAATTCGTATCCAAGTTTTTTGCTTTTACAAACAATTGACATGAAGGAGTATAGGAAAAAAAAAAGTGCATTAAAATATTATAATAAAGAAAGAAAGTAGGCATCTGAATGTGACTGAGTTAGTTTCATTTAATATGAGAAATGATAAAATTATAATAAGGTTAAATGAGGATTAGATGGGATTTATTGAGAGAGAAGAATGAGTTAAAAATTTTTGGTGGAGTCAATTAAAAATTAGGTCTTAATGCGATAAATTAAATATATTAAATACCATTACTTCACTTTTTGGATTTAAATTTTCTTTTTTTAAAAAAAAAATAAAGCTTCTGTCGCTTTGTCATCGAGGTTTATTAAAAAACAGTGATAAAAATTTTTTGTATAAATTATATTTTTGTGTAGTATTATTATTGTTTTCAATGTAACGCACCAGAGTTTCATTGCCATAATCTCCCCTTTCAAGAGTCCTGCACATAAAATGACCTGGAAGCTGATAATTGTGTGATGGAATCGGTCTGTCATTACACCGTTGGAATTTTTCGAATACTTTTGATTAATTAACAAACTTGTCCTTATCAAAAAATAATATAAATAAATAACAAACTTGTCAATATTCTAATCTTAAACGAATGTGACTTTATTTTGTTTGGTTTTTAATGCTTGTGCATTACCTCTTTGGCACAATTAATGCGGCCAATCGAATGGACGATGCTTATTTTATGGTATCCAATGATGCCCAAAATTAATTTATTAATTTATATATCTATATAAAATTAAAATTAAAATTAAAAGAATTGATGTGATATTATTATTTTTTTATATTTTTTAATTATAAATTAATAAAAGAAAATAATGAATTGATGAGAAAATTAAATAATTAATTCACTATTATTTTAGTGAATTATATTCAAAACACATCATATTTTATTTCTGAAATCCATATTGATGATTATATAGTTTGTTATGGTTGCCAGAATTATGTTCAAGGCACGGTATATTTTATCTCCGTGAATCTTGTGCTGAGTTATCTAGACAGGTTCATCATTCATTGCACGATGAATTATTGACTCTCCGAACATCTAATATCACTACACGCGACTTCACTTATAAATTTGGTAATGAAAAGATGGGTCTAACTCTTCACTGGGGTTCTTTACCAAATCTATAAATCATTGCCTACACAGACAGGTGAAAATACCAAAAAGATAAAAAAAAAAAAAGAATCGCACATTTTAGTCATGAGCATTATTTATTCGTCTCGGGGCTAACCAATGTGAGTTGCGAGTTGTGCTACAAAATTATAAACGGTCATAATTATGATTGTGATAATAGATGCGAGTTTTACATCCATAAATCATGTAGCCAGTGAGCTGCTGCAAGACATCCGATGGCCATTGCATCATACCATTCTTTAAAGCTCTTGACTACTGATTAGGAATCTGAAGGTTGGTGTAACGTATGTTATTTTGATAATAAAAATTTGAAATATCAATGTAACCAGTCTGATTTTAACTTACATCGTAAATATATTTATTTAAAGATAAACATAACACAAAGACTATAATCATCTTCTTTCTCTAGTTATATATAATGCATGTACTTTCGTTGGTTTCTGTAACGAAGCTGCTTTCTTTTGATTAGTGTATAACCCAATTCTTGTCCCCACGTGATTTTCACAATATATTCTTATGAATCTTATCCATGATTGAGCGAGCTTTTTCACTTTATTTTTTGTCGCCCTTCAAGTAATATTATAACGACGTTTTATCCATTCTGGATTTCAAGGTTTGGTTTTCTTGCAAAATAAGTATAATAATTATCGTTTCGCATACCTAGCTAACCGCTGCTAGGAGGTTGAAGCAATAATAGAAATGACAAGATTTAATTCGAATTTACAATAATTTAAAATTTTTTAATTTGAAAAAATTTGGATTTGCATAATAAAAATACAAATCTCAATGTAAAAAATGAGAATTTACGCATGTTCGAGTGCAACCAAATATTCGAATTGATAGTTTTTAAAAATAAATTTAAAGAACAAAAATATAGAAGGGAACACAAATTTTAGATTCAAAACATATTACACATGATAGTATAACGCACCCAAGTACCCATTACCCAATAACCATCGCCCACTACTAATATGGCAAATTGATCCATCCAAATTAGATATCCATATATCTAGTCCAATTGGATTGGATAATATTCATTCAAAATCTTTTGAATTTGGAAATAAATATTTTTTTTAAAGGATATTGGATGGATATGGATATTAAGTGGATATCAATATTCAATTCATTTATCTAATTTTTAGACTAAAAATAAATAAATGTAAAAAATTTCCTAAACAAAAATATTTATTATCAAATATACCCTCACAACAAAAATATAAAAAAACATTTTAATTTTAGAAAATTTCAAAACATTCGCCAATGACATTGTTCCGTCAGTGCCGTCAATGGTGATGAAGACTATTATATGGTACGAATTTAGTATCATCAGACTCGACGCAACACCGTTTAATGTTTGCCGATGAAATAATCTATACTATTGCGTAGATTACAAAATTTTGAGTCTAATAGTATTAAATTCGTCATTAGTCGGTCACCTCCATCATTGACAGCGATAGAGCCCCCGGTCAGAACAGTAACACTAGTAATTTTATTTGAGAATTATGTTTTAGAACATAATAATTTTGATTAATTTTTAAAATTAATGATTTATGAAATGTAAATAAAAATGAGAAGAATTTCTTAATATTATATATTATTAGTTAACTTTTACTATGTTATTGTGTTACACAATTCTTGAATTTAAAAATCTGAATTTAATGTCGATAGAAATCTATGAATGTCCATATTTATATGGACAGAATTCATATTCTACGCATATGGACGAATATATTTGCATCGATAATTAATTATATATTTGCACATGGATGGGTAATATTCATATCTATGTTTGCCATCCCTGCCACAGCAACTGCACACCCAAATAGGCAAATCGTAACCCCAAATCCCTCATCGACAGATGTCAGCAAATCTTCGGCGCTGCCACCGCCAGCCCGAGCCGTCTGTCACGGGATGGATATTTTGCGCAGCAAACTCGTGCGGCACTTAGACAACCTTAGTCGGGATGTTGCTAAGTAAGCCTTTGCGCTTCTCAATAGCTAAGCCAAGAGGTTCCCGAAATGCTAAAGAGAAGAAAGAGCTAGCGAGCAATGTAGCCAAATGCGGAAATTGTATTACTTGAAAGAAAGCTTACAAGAGAGCTTACAAGTGTTTGATGCTTTGCTTGGATCATTCAAATGCCTAGAGCTCACCCATATTTATAGTGAAGCTTGGCTAGCTCTAGAGAATTCTATGTACATGTGTCAAAATCTACATCGTACATGTGTCAAAATCTAGAGAACTTTAGGATATGTACAAAAGTGCTAGAGGTGCTGGAATTTGCTAGAGGTTTCCGGAACATTCCAGAATCAGGCCAAGCTAGCACTCTTGGCTCATGTGCTTGGGCCATTTTGGGCTGGAATCATGCGGCCCGTAACATCCACCCCCACTTAAGCTCGTGGCGTCCTCGTCGCGCTCTCGTGCTTGTACCTTTGGATGTGTTCCGCGAACTGCCACAATTCATCTTATCGTTCCCAAGTGGCTTCGCTCTCGGGGAGGTTCTTCCACTTCACCAAGTACTCGTAGTATGGTGGCACGCCCCTCCTTCGAATGATGCGATCAGCAAGGATGTAGTCCACATCTTTGTCGAACGCGGTGACAACGGCTGTTGGGGCACGCCTTGATTCTCCGCATGTTGGTTCTTTCACGTCTTCATGATATGGCTTGAGAAGACTCACATGGAAGACCGGATGAATCTTGAGCCTTGGTGGAAGCTCTAAGTGATACGAGACGTTGTCTACACGTCGGATAATGCGGAAGGGTCCTTCGTAGCGTCTCACTAACCCCTTGTGGACTTTGCGAAGTGTCTTAAATTGTTGGGGTAGGAGCTTGATCATAACCCGATCTCCTTCCTTGTATTCCACGTGCCGTCTCCATGTATCAGCCCATTTTTTCATTTTCCTCGCGGCTTTGTCGAGGTATGCTCGCGTAATGTCTGCTTATTCGTGCCATTCGCGAGCGAGCTTGTGTGCCGCGGGGCTTTTTCCTCCATATGTCGAGGCTATGGCGTTGGGGGTCATGGGCTGGAATCCCATTATAATCTCGAAGGGACTCTTGCCGGTAGCCTCGCTCCTTTGGAGATTGTAAGAAAATTGGGCCACATCAAGCAACTTTGCCCAATCTCGCTGATGAGCGCTCACATAGTGCCTCAAATACATCTCGAGGAGGCTGTTGATGCGCTCGGTCTATCCATCCGTCTGCGGATGAAAACTTATTAAGAACTTGAGGTCGGTCTCTAACATCTTGAAGAGCTCCGTCCAAAATTTTCCAGTGAAGCGAAGGTCTCGATCACTCACGATGCTTCTTGGAACACCCCAATGCTTCACGATGTGTTTGATGAAGAGACGGGCTGCTTCATCTACCTTGCAATCTGCGGTGCGGCAATGAAAGTAGCGTGACTTGGCTGTAGCGGTCTCACTACGACCATGATGCTCGCCAGAACCTTCGGATTTTGGTAAGGCCGCTATGAAATCCATCGAGACACTCACCCACGGCCTTGATGCTGTGGGCGGGCTGCAACAATCCTGCCGGCAATTGGTGATCAATCTTGTCTTGTTGGCACACAAGACAAGTCCGCACATATGCCTCGATGTCGTCCCGCATACTTGGCCAAAAATACGAGGCTTGAACTAGTGCGGTGGTGCGCTCTATTCCGGAGTGACCAGCCCACTTGGAGTCGTGGCACTCCTTGATGACTTCTTTGCGTAAGTTTCCCCACCTTGGCACAAATAGCCGATCTCCCTTGGTGAGGAGGATGCCTTCTTCTTGCCAAAATCTCCTTGTCTTCCCTGGAAGCACTTTCTCCAGCAAGTCCTTTGCCAATGGGTTTTGTTGGAGGCCTTCTTTGATGCGTGAGACAAGGTCAAACTTTGGTTGGCTCGTGCTTAGAGTGGCCAATTCTGCCTTGCGGCTTAGTGCGTCCGCAACGACATTGGCTTTGCCTGGCTTGTACTCGAGCCTATAGTCAAATTGCGCGAGAAAATCTTGCCACCTTGCTTGCTTGGGGCTCAGCTTCTTTTACGTTTGAAAGTAGCTCGTGGCTACGTTGTCCGTCATAATAGTGAAGTGTGAGCCAAGCAAGTAATGTCGCCACACTCTTAGGCAATGGATGATGGTTGTCATCTTCTTCTCTTAAACCGTGTAGCGGCGTTCCGTATCATTTAACTTTCTGCTCTCGAACGCAATAGGGTGGCCTTCCTGCATAAGGACTCCGCCAATGGCGAAGTCGGAGGCATCCGTTTGCACTTCGAAGGGCTTTGAGTGGTCCGGAAGAACTAGGACGGGTTCCTCCGAAATTGCTTGCTTCAAGCCTTCGAATGCGTGTTGGCAATCTTCGGACCAATGCCATGTCCGATTCTTCTTGAGTAGGTCGGTCAAGGGTGCCGCCTTGGCTGAGTAGCCTTTTATAAACCGGCGGTAGTAATTCACCAAGCCAAGGAATGATCATAGCTCGGGTACTTTAGTGGGAGGCTCCCAATCAAGTATGGCCTTCACCTTCGAGTTCTCCATCATGAGTTTGCAGGCTGAAATCTTGTGCCCGAGGAACTCTACCTCCTCTTGCGCGAATGAGCACTTCTCCAACTTGAGGTAGAGCTCGTTCTCCCGAAGTACTTGGAACACTTGCTGCAAATGTTTGGCATGCTCCTCAAGTGTGGTGCTGTACACCACTATGTCGTCCAAGTACACGACCACAAAGCGGTCGAGGAATGGTTGAAGCACCTTGTTCATGAGTGTGCAGAATGTAGCCGGTGCATTTGTTAGTCCGAAAGGCATAACTAAGAACTCGAATGATCCGTACCTTATGACGCATGCTGTCTTGGGCTCATCTCCTTCTGCAATACGCACTTGGTAGTACCCGGAGCGCAAGTCAAGTTTGGTGAAGTACCTTGCACTGCCAAGCTGGTCGAATAGATCCGCTATCAAGGGTATTGGGTACTTGTTCTTGATAGTGATCTTGTTGAGTGCCCGATAGTCGATGCACATCCGCAACGATCCATCCTTCTTCTTTTGGAACAGGACCGGTGCACCGAATGGGGCTTTGATCGGCGCACATAGCTCGCGTCCAAGAAATCCACGAGTCGTCTTCGCAACTCTTCGAGCTCGGGTGGCGCCATGCGGTAGGCGCCAAAGCTGGAGGCTTCGAACCTTGCTCCAACTCGATTTGGTGATCCACCTCTCGTCTAGGTGGAAGCTTCTTCGGAAGCTGAAGAGGCATCACGTCCTTGAACTCCTCGAGGACGGCTTGTATCGATGAAGGGACTTGGGCTGGAGCACTTGCTGGATTTTCCCCTCGCTGAGCTCCCTGGATGGAGACCAGAAGCTTGGGTCCTTCTTGAAACCCTTCTTGAATTGCATGGCGGAGAGTGTCTTCTCCTCGGACTTTCCTCGCTCCGTGGGAACCATGCATGCCTTACTCCCATCGAGAATGCTTAGGGAGTTCGTGGCTGGAAGAGGGAAGGCATGGACTTGGTCGAAGAATTCCATGCCAAGGAATATCTTGAAGTCATCCATCGGCACGATAGAGAAGTTGAGCTTTCCGCTCCATGTGTCAAGTGCTACATTAACTCCATGTGCAGTGCCCGCAATGGGCTTGGCGGGTGAGTTCACCGCCTTCATTGTGTCTCCTTGTCTTGTAGTTCTAAGGCCTAAGCGCTTGGCCTCATCCTCGAATACGAAATTATGTGTGGCTCCCGTATCTAGCAATGCGCCAACGGCGTGGCCGTTTATCCTCGTGCTAACATACATCAGCCCTTTCTTGAGTGCCGTTTGAGGGCTGTCGAGTGCGCCAAGTCTTTGGATAGAACCCATGCTGGGTCGGGGTTCATCCGTCGATGGCATGGAGGTGCCCTTGAGCTGGGCAGCGAGGGCATTCAACGACTTCTTCTCCGGACAGTCGAGAACCCAATGAGGGCCATTGCAAATGAAGCATGGGCTGCGGGGCTTCAGAGCTTCCTTCTTGCCTTCCGGTTTGCTTTGCCCGCTTTTGCCGTTTGGAGGCTTTTTCTACCCCCAATCCTTGCGATTCTGCCCCTTGTCCTTGCGATTCTCTCCCCCACATTTGTCTTGGCTAGGCCTTCTCTCCTTAGATTGGGTGGAGTACTCATGCAGCGACTTCGCGATGGCAATAGCATCGTCAAGTGTTTGGACGCCCCGCCTGTCGAGCTCCGTCTTGGCCCAATCCTTGAGGCCATCTTGGAAGTAGAAGAGCGAATCCTTGTCGGACATGTCGCTGGTCTCGAGCATAAGGGTAGTGAACTCGTTGATGTAGTCGTGAACGCTACCCGTTTGCTTGAGGCGACGTAGGCGTGCTCTCGCCTCTTTCTCGGCGTTGCTTGGGGCAAATTGCTTTTGGAGTTCTTGCTTGAAGTCTGCCCATGTGTTGATGGCGCAAATGCCTTTGCCCATTTCACCATGCTTGCGACGCCACCATAGTTGTGCAGCGCCCCTTAGAAACGTGGGTGCAGTGCCCACTTTTGATGCCTCTTCTCGTACGCCCATGGCATCGAAGTACTGATCTAGCCCGAACAAGAAGTTGTCTACGATGGTGGCATTGCGTGTGCCATCGTAGGTGTCCGGCTTTGGCACGTCAATGCGCCGCGCATCACTCGTGCTTGTAGAATCTGGGCTAGCGGAGAGTGTGCGCTTGTGCCATGCCCAATCTGAGCGGACTTCCTCTACTTCCATGACGGACGGCAGCTGCTCGTCTTGCACGAGTCGTGAGTTTCGATAATTCTTCGTGGAATGCCCGAAATTCCCTGAGGTGTTGGCTTGCTCTTGCATAAGAGCCTTCGTTGCCACTGTGAAGTCGGCATATTCGCCCTCGAAGCCGTCAACCATTTCCTCCAATGTTTCGAGGGTGTCCTGAGCGACGGACATTGTTGTTTCGAGTGTAGCCATGCGAGGCTCCAAAGCATCGATGGAAGCGGCCTTGGACTTGTTACAAGTCTTGGCCTGTCCGCGTGTTTCGTCACGGCCCCGACTTGGTTCCGGGATAATCTCCACACCATGAGCACCCTCTTGTGTAACGCTTGAGGTTGGTAGGTTGGCCATTGCTAGAATGCGTGTGTGCAAACCGTAGCTCTGATACCACTTGTCACGGGATAGGTGTTTTGCGCAGCAAACCCATGCAGCACTTAGACAACCTTGGTCGGGATGTTGCTAAGTAAGCCTTTGCGCTTCTCAATAGCTAAGCCAAGAGGTTCCCGAAATGCTAAAGAGAAGGAAGAGCTAGCGAGCAATGTAGCCAAATGCGGAAATTGTATTACTTGAAAGAAAGCTTACAAGAGAGCTTACAAGTGTTTGATGCTTTGCTTGGATCATTCAAATGCCTAGAGCTCACCCATATTTATAATGAAGCTTGGCTAGTTCTAGAGAATTCTATGTACATGTGTCAAAATCTACATCGTACATGTGTTAAAATCTAGAGAACTCTAGGATATGTACAAAAGTGCTAGAGGTGCTGGAATTTGCTAGAGGTTTCCAGAACATTCCAGAATCGGGCCAAGCTAGCACTCTTGGCTCATGTGCTTGGGCCATTTTGGGCTGGAATCATGCAGCCCGTAACATGTCGCTGATCAGTCATCACATCGTCACGCCATCGCTGGCACGCGCCATTCAGTCATCTCTTTAGACTTCACGCGGTCAACCCGTCGTTGCTCAGTCCTCTCCTCACGGTGTCGCTGCTCCATAGGGATGGCAATGGGGAGGGGAGGGGAGGGAACTGACCTCCCCATACCCATGTCCGATATTTTGAATATGTCTCGTCCCCTCCTCGTCTCCGTCAAAATTATATGATGGAATTTTCGTCCACTCCCCGAATAATAACAGGGATCCCCGAGGGTCCCCGATCTCTGAATAACTAATATGTTTTTATTTTTTTATTTTAATTTAATAATATTAAAATAAAATTTTAAATAAAAAAATTAATGAAAATATATTTTACATTAACATTAATCTCATTAAAAAAGTCATATTACAAAATACAAATCACCATAATAATTATCTTCGTCAATCTTCATAATCCTACAATTAAAAAAAAATTATTTTTACATAAGTAATAAAATAAATGAAATAAATATAAATACTTAATCAATGTTTGTAATAAAAGTATTTACCTCTTGCATTTCTTGCTGCTCTTGCTCTCCCTCAAGAAATGTGGCAAATTAAGAGATAGCCTCAGGTTTCAAATCTAAAACAACAAAAATAATTTAAGTAATGTCACTTATAAGTGAAAATAGTAATAACTATATAAAATAATTACAGTGTAAAATAAACTCATATTATCATTGTATGCTCGTAGCCAACTTTGACAACACATTAAAACCTCCAATGTGCTTGGATGAAGCCTATTACGGTGTGGGCTGACAACTCTACTACCAGTACTAAAAGCTGATTCGGAAGCAACACTTGTAATTAGAATTGCCAAAATATCTCTAGCAATTCGTGCCAAAATAGGATACCTATGGGTATTTATTTTCCACCAACTCAAAATATTAAAATCTTCCATCCGTGGCATAACTTTCTCATTTAAATATGAATCTAACTCATTTGCAACAGCTCCACAATCTCCACTATTCACATAATCATCAAACCCTGTCATCCATTTAGTTGCTTTCTTACATGAATCCCCTATAGATATAGTAGAAGAAGAACCACTACAAGTATAATTAGAGTAAGAAACAGTTGGTGGAAACTTCAATCAGTACTCTTCCACTAATTCTTGGCAGAGGCTGACCATTTTCCTAACATGCAACTCTTTGTCATCACCATAAACCATAGAAAAGTAGTACTCAATGAACTTCTTTTTATATCTTGGATCAAAAATACAGGCTACACCTAAAATTCCACTCATATCTTGCCAATATTTATCAAATTTCAGTAACATCAATTGAGTCATATGTTGAATCTTATCACAAGATGATAAAAGCCAATCTTGTAAAGACAATTTAATCTCACACACATGTTGCAAGAATAAATTCGATGTCGGATACTGAGTTCCAGAAAACAACTCAGTGACATCATAAAAGCTTTTCAAATTTTCTTCCAAAATAGATGCAAATTGCCAATCTTCTTCACTAAGCAAACACTTATATTGTCCATCAATATGCTTTAATCGAGCAAAAATATTTTTATATTGCAGAGCAGATGAAATCATAAGATATGTGGAATTCCACCTAGTAGGACAATCAAGCACTAACTGTTTATCATATTTAACATTTGAACGATTAGCAAATTCTTCAAACTTTTCTTTTCTTTTACATGATCCAGTCCAGAAAACAATACTCTCACGAATTTTTGCAATTTCATCACTAATTACACTCATCCCTTCTTTGACAATCAAATTTAATATATGAGCACAACAGCGAATATGAAATAATTGTCCACGCAAAATGAGATCATCTCTATTAAGCTTAATCAAAAGATATTTCATCATGCGGTCATTAGCAGAGCAATTGTCTACAGTCACAGAAGATACTTTATGTTCAAGGTTGAGATCGATCAAGCAATTCAATAATGTGTCACAAAGCTTTAGGTCAGTATGTGAACCTTTTACATGCTAAAACCTATAAAAGGAAAAAATATATATATTTCTTAAAATTCATTCTAATTAACATTTAAGAAAAAAATAAGTTAAGTACAAAATAAAATTAAATATTTTACCTCAAAATTAGACTTCGTAACGTCCAAGAATCATCGATGAAATGTACAGTAACAGCCATGTACCCTTTTGTTTGGGTATCCGCTGTCCACATATCTGTTGTGATGGCTAGCCTACTTTGATTACTCACCAAGACATTCAAATTCTTAGCCTTTTCATTCTCGTACAAAACCAATATCTCATTTTTAATTGTATTTCAGGACACATGCTTCCATATTGGGTTAAGCGAGAATAATATCTCTCTAAATCCCTCATGATCAACAATACTTAACAGATACTCATGCTTGACAATTGCACATGCAATTGTTCTTCTTGTGACATCTTGATCAAAAACAAAAGTTTCTACCTTTGAACGTCCTTTATCATCCTTACCAGCATTCAACTTTGTTATGATTTATGATTGATATCCTTTACTTTTTCATGAAACAAGATTTCATATGGTCATGCAAATAATTTGTTCCGTCATTTTTCCTTGATACCAGCTTGGAATTACATAGTTACATACTGCCTTTTGTTCCCCGTTAACTATTTTCTTCTCAAAATGTTCCCAGACAATAAATCTTAACTTCCATGTTCTTCCTCTCTTTACTAACTCTAACCTATTGGGAATGAAATTTCTTGTTTGATCATTATCATCCACATGGACTACATCCACTAATTGTGGTGTAGCACTTGACATATTTACTTCCATTAGCCTATAAAATCAACAAAAGCATCCAAGCTAACTTCAATTAGAGGCCACTACTTCCAAACATCCTTAACAACAATACAATAAGTAATAAGCATTTTATTAAATAGCAATACAACATTTTTTTCCCAATCCTATATACGAATAATTATATATGATTAATTGATTAATTTACTAATAGTATATAATTATTAAACCCTTAAAAATTGTTACATATATATTATCCAAAAAAAATTAATTAATAATATTTAAATTGAACAAGTGACAAACTGACAATAAACAAGCCCCCAATGATGTAGTCGGGTTGGTCATCATGCTCACTATAGAGCCGTGGAGGCCCGGGTTCGATTCTTGGGGGTGGGAAGGGGGTTAAAAAAATTGTATTTGGGCTTGCCCGTCCCCCTTTCCTTTTAAAAAAAAACTGACAATAAACATCATAATTTAATTAATTCATTCATTAATAAAATAATAATAATAATAATTGAAATTCAAGGCAAAACTAATGATTCCACAAATAACACATTTCTTGAAACTCAAATAAAGAAATAAGAATAAAATTTTTGGCGGATATAATATTATGGACAATGTAAGAATAGCTCACAATTTACAATCATGCTTCCATGGCTTGATTCTCCTCGCTTGTACCTTGACTTTGATCAATCTTCTTGATTGTTGTGCTTGTA
The DNA here is from genome assembly GCA_025617385.1 of Murraya koenigii. NCBI lineage: Eukaryota > Viridiplantae > Streptophyta > Magnoliopsida > Sapindales > Rutaceae > Murraya > Murraya koenigii. The sequence goes on from CM046818.1 coordinate 24,185,416, forward strand.
CCCTCACTTTGATCATGTGCTTGTAGCCTTGTACCTTGACTTTGATCAATCTTCTTGATTGCCGTGCTTGTACCCTCACTTTGATCAATTCTTTTGATTGCCTAGCTACGCTTTCAGAGTGTTTTCTACAATATTTCTATTTTATTTCTCTTTCGGATAGATTTAGTTACTTGATTGCAGTAGAGAGGAGAGTGAGAGGTCGAGAGTTGAGGTCATGCTGACTATGCCCTAATTTTTGATTATTAGAGCTGGCTTTATTATTATTTATTATTATCATTTATAATTACTAAATTAACCTTCAAATTTTAAATTTTTTTTAATAAAATCTTTAAAATAAATAAGTAATTAGACTTTAAAATTTAATAATATGATTATTTTGATATTTATTATTTATATTTATATTTAATATTTTATAATTTATATTTCATTATTTATTTACTAATAATTTAAAAAATTAAAATAAATAAAAATTAAATTAAAATGGGGAAATAGGGAGGGGATGGGGATTACACCTCATCCCCGTCCCTTCCCCGATAAGAAATTGGGTAAAAATTTATTCTCGTCCCCTCCCCGAATAAGAAATTAGGTAAAAAATTATCCTCATACCCTCTCCGAATAAGAAAAATTCCTGAGAATCCCCGTCCCCTTGGGTATTTCTGCCATCCCTACTGCTCCACCGAGTTTGCATACCCCCAGCTGCTGTGGATTTGTTATTTGTGAAGTTGTTGGACATGGATTATTATAAACAATTAGTTTAGATTTGTTCAGTGTTTTGATGACTTTTTTTATTATTATTATTTTTAACAACTAAAATACTGTAAATTTGTGAATAAATATTTTAAATGTGCGGAAACATGTATATTAAAATCCATATTTTAAATATTTACCCCAATTCACATGGGCATTATCTCCATTCAAATCCACACACACACACACACACACAGAGACATGGGTACAGCCATGTTACAGCTTTTTTTCTTTTGTGAATTGGTTATTATAAAATTTCATTGAGCTCCTATTCACTATTTCTTATTTACAATTTATACATAAATATTAAAAAGGAAAAATTATCCTTAAATTTGTTAAAAATAACAAAAAGTAAACTTTAATTTATCTCCTAATAAGAATGACACATTTCAATTTAACCTCCAAAAGTATAAAAATTTCAACTTGCCCCCCTAATCTATTAAATTAACCAATAAATGATGTTGACTTAAAAAAAAAAAGATAATACTCTTGTTAATTATAGAATAAATTATTTTATTGTTACACCTATTGTTTAAAAAATATTTTTTTATGTCCCTACTGTTTCTAAAATAAAACAAATTCAAATTTTATATGTATCACGAAAAAAATCCACCATCTAATCTCTTTCTTTTAGAAAATAAAACAAAATCTCAATAATAATAGAATAAATGTAAAATTTTCCTTTTTTAATCTTTTTCTCTCCCTCTTCATTCCCTTCTTTGTTTGTCTTCTTCTTTGTTTCAATTTTTTTTTTTTCTATCCTCTTTCACACACTTAACAAATCTACTACCACTTTCAAATCTAATTTCTACAACCCTATTTTGAATCCACTGTTTCAAAATGAAACTTAACATGCTCTTAATTTCTACAAATCAAAGCCCAATAATCATAATCTTCACTTCTTTCTTAGTAAAAGACTTGATCTTTATCACAATACTCCAATCGAAACCCTAACAAGCAAAATCCATTCAAATTTACAACACATATTCAAACCATGCCCATTGTCTAGCGAAACCCCATGGGGCGTGTACAACCATGCTAAGCAATGGGCACGTGCGGCCATGCCAAGCATACAATGATCCAATCAAATGGGTGTTTATGGTTTCAATTATTAGTTTGGCTTTAGGGTTTACTAGTGAATTTGGGAAGAATTTTATTGATGAAGAGTGGTGGAAGATAAACTATTGTGATTTATCAAAAGAGGAAAGATTTTTTTTAGTACTAATTTAAGGGTATTTTTATCATTTATTAATAGTAATGGGTTATGATGATTAATGTGTCGTGATTGTATACAAAAACTCCCTTGATACTTACAAAAAAAATAGTAAATAAAAAGGACTGTAAGGTGATAAGTTGAATTTTTGATAGTGTAGTCAAGCATAAAGAATCATAATACTTTTAAATATTTTACAAATAAGAAAGAGTTTGTAGGAGCTCAATGAAATTTTACAGTAACTAAGTCACAAAAGACAAAAACTGTGGTATCGTACAACGGTGGCAACATAGTCGAACCATATATATATATATTTGTGTTTGGATGCAGATATTTGGATCAATTTTTATCATCCCTAAGCAATACCAATCAAAGAGGAAAAGCAATAGACAAATCTGTCATTAAAAAAAAGAAGGAATTTCCATTATAAATTATTTTAAAAAAATGATATGGGGTGGTTAGCTTGCTTCTACCTTCTTTAAAATTCGAATGCAAGTAATTAGTAAAAGAAAAATTATTTAAAATCATTCGAACACATACATAAACTCAAAACCCCGCCCATAAAAAATCAAACATGGTATCTTATATTTTAATATAAATTGATCATTTGAAATGGTTCCCAATTTTTGTTATATTCACTCTTTTTTTCCTTATCTCAAACAAATAATTTTGTTATCATTACCCTTTTCTTTTTTTAATCTCAAACAAATAGTTCATTTGATTTCCTTTTGGGATCAAAGAAACTTTCCGTTCACACAAACAAAAAAGGATTGTTGTAAGTAAAAGATATGATTTGGTGGTGAGGTTTTAATAATTGAAGAAACCTCGAAAAATATGGTTGTAAGGATCCGAGATCGCCCTTGTTGCAGCTCTCTTAAGGATCTAAATCGGATCAATAACTCACCTTTCCATTCATGGATTGAATTTTCCAAAGCCAGACAACTCTTAAATATTTAATTGGTTAAGGTTTTGATGCTGTGACATACAACAATTGATAAAATAATAATAATAATAATAAAGAAAAATCGAATTATTGAAATAAATGAGTGTTTAAAGTTAAATCCAAGCAAAGTTTTCAGGGGATACGAACATGGGTCCCCGGTTTTTATCATTTGCAGAAATAAGAACTTATCTTCCATTTGTATCAAATTGTTCCCTTGACCCTCACTTGCCCTAGTAAATGTCATCTCTTTATTTCATTATTGTAGGGCGAGGTTCAAGTCTCCAACTATTGTAGGAGTAGATTATCTTCTTAATTTGAAGCAAATCGCTTGTAGCTTCACATGACATGAGCTACATTAAAATAAACTAGGACAGACTTAGAGTAATATTTTGATTTATTATTTTAGTAGACGTTAAAGACTTATTTGATACAAATAAACGAACAATTTCATTATTTTCTAGAATGCGAAAGCTCGGGGATCTAGCTAGAGTTATTACCCAAAACCAAATATGTAATTTTTTAATCAACAAGCCAATGCCCGAAACCGACCAAATTTTAGTGGCCACTAAAATAATCCACTATCCTCTCCTTCGAAAATACTATCTTCCTGAATTTATGGTCATTACAATTGGGCAGTGTATGTAAGTGGACAAAATTAGTGTTGCTTAAAATAAAAATTAAAAAAAAAAAAAGTATTGTGAAAAACAAAAGGAAATTCTATAAAACCCAGTCCACACATATCATGGGTGCAAAATCGAATGAAGGGGTTGTTGAATGTTGAGTAGGCGCACGAATGAAGAAGTAATTGGGCATTTATTGTGAGCATATGAACAATTAAATACGAAGACAAAATGATGAAAATCGAAAGAGACATTTATGAACTCTCTAACTCATATGAAAGGGGAATAAGAAGAATATACGTTACTGACCTGACAACTTTGTCTCTTCTTCTTTTACAGTGAGAATGTGTAACATAACGGTTGTAAAATAATATGTGGGGGAAATTTAGGTCATAAAATAATAATATCTCTGCTCTTTATAATCACACAAATCTTACAATAATTTGATTAAATTTAAATGTCTCAAGTTTTTTAGTTTTATTTTTTTTTGTAATTTTCTTAAAATATTTTAATATAACATATACGGTAGAAATTTAATGAAAACTAGGGACACATGTAACAAATAATTAAGAAATATGATAAAAAAAAAAAACTAATAGTGTACACTTTTTCATCTTATTGTTCAGATTAAAATTTTGAGTCTTTTATTGTGTATTATGAAGTATAATATTTCTTAAATTTAAAATACATCTTTCGTTCATATAAACTATGTCAAGTAAGATTGTAACAGATCTATAATTGTATTATTGATAAATTTACAATGTAATATTAACCCAACAAAAAAAAAAAATTGTAAGCTTGTAGCCGTTGGTTCCCTAATTCTTTTAACTAACAAATGCCAGCTCTAAGAAACTTGGAATGTGTTAGAGGATCATGGGAAATTCCATCTGCATGTTATTCCAAATAATTAACTTTCATGCAAATGGGGACAAATGTAAGTCAAAATCGAGATAAGACAACTTGGCATGCTCGAAAGTTTAGAAAAGTCAATAATGCATTTAATAAAAATTACTATCTGAATAATTATATTTATTTAAGATCAATGCGTATACAAAAATTTATATAATCTTTTTGTTATTTTATCATTTTCATTGTATATGAATATGACATATTTTTTTATTGTGAGTTAATAATATATCGAAATAAGCATCATCTAACTGTAGCCCTCTCATGTAATTAAGTATATGTCACAAATTTTTTCAAAATGTTTCACATTAATCCGAGCTAATTAAATTTATGTTAAGTTTGTATGGGTGGAGAGTGCTCCTAGTCTATGGTTTATCATTAAATAGTCTACTGCATTAGGATAGAATGAGTTATCATGACAACCATTCACTACTTTTTGTGAACATTTTTGTTTTCTTCCTTTATCATCTTCTTTTGGATTTGGGTTTGATTGGGGTGAACTTTTTAATTGATCCTTTCGTTTTATTAAAAATTAACATATATATATATATATATATATATATATATATATATATATATATATATATATATGTTGATGATTATCATATATTATTATCAATAATCATCTAATTAATAAAAATAATACAAGAGCTATAATATTTAATTTGAATCTCTATTTGTATTTTAACTAAAGTGACATTCATCTATTTATTATGTAAGAATATAAAACTAACTGCATCTTAATCATATATTAATATATATATACACATGTGACAGAAAAATTATTAAGGATTGAGTATATATTAACTCAGGTACTAGATTTAAATTTAAATAATAATAATTTATACTTGCGACAAAATTATCATTTATTAAATCAATGTATATATAATTGAGAGATGTGAATTAACAATCGAATATTAAGATTCGTAAAATTGTTGGCATGAATAAGGTAAGGCTAGAAATATTAATACAATCGGTGTGTAAAGTTTTAATCTTTACTTTCTGCTTCTAACACGGGAAAATTTTCAAATCTAATATCCTTGAAAGGAATTAGGTAAAAAATTCCCATTACAAATATTTCAAATATGCAAAGATTTTCTCCAATTTAAGCACGAGAACAGAATTTGTTTCTTTTCTCTTTATGATTCGAAATAGAATCAGCCAACTCAGCAAAGATTTGTTTCCAAGTTGAAAAGTCGGAGAGCAACACGCAAGAAAAACCCAAGGGGCCGAGTTTATTCAATTCATGATTAGGGTTTGGTAATTGGTTGGAGGTGGGGCCCCGTAATGGAATGGAAAAAAAAAATTATAATTTTCAGAAAATTTTTGTGGGGTTTCGCAGTGCTGGTTGGGGCTGTGCATGTGAGGGAAAACGCTTTCCCTGGAAAATTTGAACGTTAGAATGGAAAATGGAAAAAAAGAAAAGAAAATTCAGCAGATTTGGTTATTAAAAATTCTGTACTTAAAAATTCAGCATAGAGACGCCGAAACTTGTGCAATTTCTTGTTGGCTTTGACTATTTGTATATGGCTGTCACTCTCCCCCCATCCCTATCGCTTCCCATTTTCCACTCTCACCGGCTGTAGCCGGTTATCAGAAGGTTATAGTATATAATTTTTGAAATTATTGAATAAAAAATAATGCACTCGTTTTTAACATCTGTTTCAATATACTCTGGTTGAAATTCTAGAAACTTCAACTCCTAAAAACGGGAAAAATTTACTTCCATAGGTCATAACATTTATTCTAAATAAAAAATTGGACTTCCAAAATATAATACAATATAACCTCCATCAGTTAATATTTTATAAATTAATAATCTCTATTATATTGTAATAATTCTTTACTGTCTTGACTTGAGTTAAGCTAAATTAATAACTTTGATAAATTAATAAGATAATACTTTTTTTAAAACCCTTATATAACTTGACAATCACATTCATATTATAAATTAAAAATTTGCTAAAATTATAAATATAATTGTTATTATATTTTAGTAAATAAAATATGATATTATTACTTATTTTTCTTAAAATTTAAATATAATTGGATCTCATCTGGAGTTTATAATTTAATTTGCTTATTGCTTCTTGTAGTTTATAGTTATGGAGTTGAATTCTCAAATTACAGGAATTTTATTTTTTGGTTTTTTGGTTAATTTAGTCTATAGTCAGTGGATTAATTTATTTTTAATTCATTAGATGGGTAAAATACAATGAGTTTTTAGTTAATTAAAACGTATGCTCATTAAATTTTACATGCACTCTATAAATTATTAATTTATCAATAATTTATACCTAGTTAAATTAATAGATTTGTATGATTCTGATGTTACTAATTTATAGATGTTTTACTATTGCCTCAAATCGAATCTTTTCATAAAGAAGACTTTTTTGGATCTTATAGTAGCCTTTTATGAGACTGTTGCTGCTAAGTAGCTATATACTTTACATGTTTCTTGTAATTTACATGACAACATTAAATGAAATAAGTCTCGAGTAAGAATTGAATTTGTATTGCACTAGATCTCCCTTATTGACAATCTTTTATTTTGCGAGTATATAGGGTTTCTAAAAATAATATGAAATATACTGATCGATTGTTACAATTTAACATAAAATGTTTACTTTTAAATAAGAAGAAATTTGCTTCCGTAATAAATAATGAGAGATTCGAACTTTCGCCCCAATAATAAAGTGAGAAAGTATCTACAATTAAATTAATGACCGATTAATATTAATTAATATAATTTTAATAATTAATATTGCATATGATATATATGCATTTTATGAATATTAAGCATGTTATATGTCAAGTGTAATATCAAATATTCAAAATGTTTTTATTAATGTTTTATTAATTATGCTGTAATTTGTAAAAGAAACTATCATTAATCTTAAAGTACATTGTCTTTATAGGCACAATTGAGTGACTTTTATTTATTTATTTATTTTTAAGTTGGTTATTTGAGTTCCACTCTTAAAAAAACTTTATTTTTTTGACACACACTCTTAAAGAGTTAGGAATTAAAAAATATATTTATGCCTTACTCACTCTCCGACCCTTTTTTCTTTTTTACTTTAAATCTCAGATTACACAACTATAAGTAAAATGATATTTTATTTCATCCGATGAGTGGATCACTATAAAAACAAAAGGTTAAATAATATAAACTCATAATTCTATTGTCTATGTATAAATATAGGTTAAATAAGGTTTATTGGTAGTTGATTTGATTAATATCAATAAAACGAAATTCAAGAGCAACCCTAATGAAATTAATGGCGTTTCCAAAGAGAAAAAAGTGTACCACTCAAATTATTCATTGCAATGAAAACTCATCGTGCAATAAATCAAAATTGAAAATCATTATCGGACAAATACAATGTCAAATTTAAGAAGACCAATTTAATGATATTCAATTAAAATGGATAATAATTGTTTTTCTTCTGACAACGTTAAAAATTATAAATGATGATGATTGTATTAAATTTTTAAGAAAGTACATTAGTAATGAAATTAACGTTTGATTGTTAAGTAATCAACTCTAAACAGATTTTCTCCAAATTTGTTTTAATTGCCCAAATTAAAAGCTCTAAAATAGGATTAATATATGCACGTATATATTCAGACACAACTGGTGAAGCCGGTTACCCACACGCGGATTCTGTTTGTTTTCTTGCACACTCATAAAACTTCAAATACAACAACTCCTATAAAGAAGCCGCTCTCACTATTTCTCTGTCTGATAATGTGAAAGAGAAAAAAAAACAATCTTAAAATCACTAAAAATTGTTTCCTAAAAATCCAAAAACAAACGAAAAAGTTATGGCTTCGTTAAGGTTATTGTCCCTGTTTCTGGTTCTTCCAATTCACATTGCTCTGTTTTCAAGCCTCTGTTTTGCTGGAGACGATACTATCTTCTACGATTTCAAAGTCTCTTACACTACTGCTTCTCCTCTAGGGGTCCCTCAACAGGTTCACATTTTCTTATCTGGGCTGTTCTTATTTGCTTTAAAAAGTTGTAAAAAATGGTATTTTTATTTTGTTGAACTCGTTTTCTATTTGGTTCTGGCCTTGGGTCTACTGGGGTGCCACTAAAGAGTAAAGACACTGTTCCTTTTGTTTTTCACACTCAATTTTTTTCAGTTAATGTTAAAATTTTTATGCTTTATGTTGTGCTAGCTATTTTTATGATGGTTTTGTGTTCTGCGTTTTGAGTTTTTTCTCTCCTTTTGCAGAATTTTGAGTTTTTTTTTTTCTGTTATTTTTGTGCACGGGAATGAAGTGCTAGTGAATATGTTCATGATATATATTTTTTTCTTTTTTGGGTTTATTTTTGAACGTGGTTGGATTTGATGGTGCGGTTTGAGGATTGTTGAAGTAGTCTAAATGTAATTATAGGCCAATCTTGAATATGGGGTTTGTGCTTTTGTTTTATCTCTCTTTATTTTATGGCAAAGGCTATTTATTTAGCCACATTAGATGGTGTGGTTTCACTATTAGTGAAGTGGATAGGTTCTTAATGATGATATGATTGTGGTCTTTTAATGATGGTTGAGTCTAATGGTTAGTTGCGTGTTGTTAATGTAGCCACCTGTGCAAATGTTTCACCTTTAGCTTTGTTGAAAGAGTTTTATGTGCTCTTTTTCATTTTTATGTTCGCCCCACCAGTAAAAAGTTGTCTGTAATCACAATGGTCTTTATTAAGCGTGTGAAAAAGTTTTTAAATTGAGTAGTATGTTTGCTTTTTAGTGTTTCAAGTAATTTATGGTTTGTGTTTCAAAGCTTATTGGGTGAGAAACTATGACTTTGATGATGGACTAATTGTACTTTTGTTAAAATTACATGTGGCTGCAGGTTATTGCGATTAATGGAAAGTTTCCTGGTCCTGTTCTTAATGCTACTACTAATAACAATATTGTTATTAATGTACAGAATGATCTGGATGAAAGTCTCCTAATGACTTGGTATGTTTCAGCCAAATTTTCTAATATATGTTATTTTTATTAAAACCAATTCCAGATTCAGTTCTATCCATTTCATGTCTTTTCTTGGGTAATTGATTTTTGAGAAAAATTGTAATTGATGCGTGTGCAGGCCTGGGATTCAAATGAGGCGTAACTCATGGCAGGATGGAGTCCAAGGAACAAATTGTCCAATCCCTTCGAAATGGAATTGGACATATCAGTTTCAAGTGAAGGATCAAATTGGAAGCTTTTTCTACTTCCCATCTCTCAATCTTCAAAGAGTGTCTGGTGGTTTTGGTCCTGTTATTATTAATAACAGGAAAGTTATTCCAATTCCTTTTGATAAGCCAGATGGGGATATTATTTTTCTGATTGGTGACTGGTATACCCGCAACCATACGGTTAGTACTTTTTTGGGTTGATTCTTTTTGTGAACACTGAAAGGAGAAACTGTAGTTTTGACTTTAATGCTGGCTTCTTTCTTGAGATAAGGCATTGAAGACAGCACTTGACTCTGGGAAGGACCTTGATATGCCAGATGGAGTTCTCATTAATGGGAAAGGGCCATATCGATACAACACCACCCTTGTTCCTGATGGCATTGAGTATGAAACTATTAATGTCGATCCGGGTAATTGTTCTGTTGTTACATAGAAATGTATTTTTCCACACTTGTTTTTTCTATCCTGCATTGGTAATAGGGTTCTTTGTGCTGCTTAGTATACTGTTCTTCTTTTAAGATTAGACAAAATCAGGCGTCTCTGCTGTTTACAGTTCGTTTAGTTGATGAGCTTGGTTACCTAACTTCATGTGATTGACCCTTCATGATTTCATATTCTTGAATTAATGGAAAAACTTTTGTTGTTGCAGCCTGAAATTTCTTTTACAAATGTCAATAGTGAGAGGCTAATAATTGTTGGTTATATACCAACAGTAGTATCTGAGGAGAATTGTTTGGAATACTAATTGGCTGTGGCATAATATTGTGCAGGAAAAACATATCGAGTTCGTGTGCACAATGTTGGGGCTTCAACTAGTTTGAACTTCAGAATTCAGAATCATAACCTGCTTCTAGTTGAAACAGAGGGACATTATACATTGCAGCAAAATTATACCAGTTTTGAGATTCATGTGGGCCAGTCTTATTCGTTTTTAGTGACAACAGATCAAAATGCAAGTTCTGATTATTATATCGTGGCCAGTGCTAGGTTTGTCAATGAGTCAGTTTGGCAAAGAGTTACTGGTGTTGCCATCTTGCACTACTCCAATTCTAAAGGAGCGGCAACTGGTCCTTTGCCTGAGGCACCTAGTGACATTTACAACCAATGGGCAGCAATGACGCAGCCAAAGTCCATCAAGTATGATCTTGAACTTTCAAAGTTTCCAGGACAGAAATTTTTTTCTATCTTGTCACAGTCTAAATTTTATGTCAGAGACATTCTGTCAGACTTAGTGGTTTATTTACTGCTTGAGAAATTGCCTTTACCCAACTTGTCATCTATTTTGACAATTAAGGATACTGATTTAGCATTATTTTGATGCAAACTTTTTTTTTTTTTTTGGTTATTACCAATTTATTATCCTTGATTAAATTCACAATTTTTCTGTTGTTTAGGCAAAATACATCTGCTAGTGGGGCTCGTCCAAATCCACAGGGTTCTTTTCATTATGGTTCAATCAATATTACTGATACATATGTGTTAAGGAGTTTGCCACCTGTGACAATAGATGGGAAAGTTCGTGCTACGCTGAATGGGATTTCCTTTGTGAACCCCGAAACACCAATCAGGCTTGCTGATAAGCACAATGTCAAGGGGGCTTATAAGCTAGATTTTCCAAATAAGCCACTGACTAGACCTCCCAGGATGGACAGATCTCTTATTAATGCTACTTACAAGGGATTTATAGAAATCATATTGCAGAACAATGACACCAAGATGCAGAGCTTTCACATGGATGGATATTCATTTTTTATTGTTGGGTAAGATTTTTTATTTTTTTTTGTTTGGAATTCACGTATCTGGTGTAATAGTTCAAAGCATCATAATAGTTGCCTTTTTGAATGTAGGATGGATTTTGGTATATGGACAGAAAGCAACAGAAATAGTTATAATAAGTGGGATGCGATTTCTAAGTGCACAACTGAGGTTTGTAATGCTTATTCTAGAAGCTATATTTTATACATCAATTGCTTAGCATTTTTTAAAGGAGTGCATAGATTTCTGTTGCATATAGAGTCGATTTAACACCATATCTAGTTGGCATGTAAAAAATAAAGAATCTTATTTTCAGAAGCAAATATGGGAATGACTCTTGATTTTGTTGGTACTCACAAAATCTGTGTTGTTACTTTGTCAAGGTAATTCGTCTAATGTTTCTTCGGTGTAGGTTTATCCTGGGGCATGGACTGCAATTCTTGTTTCTCTCGATAATGTTGGAGTATGGAATCTTCGAGTAGAGAACCTTGACAGATGGCATCTAGGCCAAGAAACATATATGAAAATTGTCAATCCAGAGGAAAATGGCGATACTGAGATGGGACCTCCTGATAATGTTCTTTATTGTGGTGCCCTTCAAAGCATGCAGAAGTATCTACCTGAAACTTTATTATATAATCTCTCTTTATTCACTTTTTAACAAGCATATGTCTAATGCTGATTATTATTATTATTATTATTTTTTGTGGTTTTCAGGCCACAAAAACATCACCACTCTTCTGCGACATCACTTGTAAGTGGAATCTCAAAGCTTGTTCTTGCTTTGGTGATGGCTTTCTCTGCTGGAATTTTGTTCTGCTGATAGGTAACGAACTGAAAAAAAAAAAAAGAAAAGAAAAACTGATTCTGGTTCAGTTGTAGTTAGTGATGTGAGTGAATTTACAGGGTTTAGAAATTAGAATAGATCTACAAATTTAGTCTTGTTTGTAAAAGTTTTCATTGTTTTATGACACATTTATTTTGCAATCTTGCTCTTTTCTTTCTTTTTTTTTTGGTCCCTTTTTCTTTTAATATATTGTGAGGCCATTGAGGATCCATCATTCTTTGTGTTGTTGGAAGATGCATATGGATGATAATTATTAACCCATTATCAATTCTATTTTGACTCTTTTTTTTTTTATCTGAATTTACTGAACGATAGAGTTTCATCTTTGTCTTGATTTGATAATTAATTTTAGATAAAAATGAAATTATAACGTATGATTATTGTAGTATTTTGTCATCATTTTGGTAATGATATCAATAATGCATCATTTGTCATGGTGGTGAGTGCGTTCAAATTTCAGGGAACAATAGGGATGGGATAAAAAGTCGTTACGTTCTTGTTGGGCATTGTTGATCATGCTAAAAATTCAAATATAATCCAATACAAAGGGATTTCTAGGTTATGCCTGAGTGGTGATTTGTAAATAAGATTTACAAAATAACTTGATTGTATGAAATGCATCAATGCAACAAAAATAACTAAGATTCAGTTCAATGTTCGAAACCCTTTTTAATGGTTACAAAATTTAGAGACATTATAATATGAGGTTTAAGGAGAGATTCTAAATATATAGTTTTGTAGTACGGTCTCAGTGTCTGACTGAGACTTTAGATAAATGGACTTATGTATAACTCATATTTCTCCATAAGCTAATTTGGAAATCTACTATGGAGAAATCTATTCGTATTCCAAATTTTTTGTTGAAAGGAAAAGAGCTAGCTCTCGTGAGAGCTCCGGTTGGTGCCCTCAAGCTTCAATATTATGGAGAGTACCAAGCCAGCATTGGGCTTTAAGTCCAATGAATGAATGTTTGAACTTTGATACAAACTTATATATACAAATACATAAACTAAATTGATTGTACATGAATTGGGACAGACCAAAAATTTATCCTCCTTTCAAGAAAGAATTGGGATTGGGAAAGTCCGAAGAAGTTATTACTGTGATGTGGCGGAAGAGTCAAAGGAAAATTATTAAAGAGAAGACTTATCCTGCCTGTCAAGGAAAGGCATGCCTGCCTGATCATTAGAAAACTCTCATGACTAAATTGAATAGTGAGTAAGCAAATCCCATGTGACTATTGCTTGAACCTCTCTACGTGTAATGGTTTAATTGGTTAAAAATGTGTAAAAAAAATTCTTAATGCGTGCTTTGAGGGGACAATATCCTGTCTTCTTGGGTCCTGGAAACATCATCAATCATTAGATTAGCAAATTGCTGTCTCTAAGCAGAGCAATTTATTTTTTATTTTTGGGAAATAAGCAATAATAAGTAGGGTTTGAATGACCACAATATGTAACAACATAAAGATTCTACTGCAAGTATTGGGTAACGTTTGTGGGTGAAAAGACATAATGGCAGTCACATGGACTTGTTACAGAATGTGCAAAAATATGATGTTACCTTCGCACACAAACAACATTTTAAATTAATAAAACCCTAATTATTCAGTCATCCACAATCACTGCCTTGTTCCTTTCATGCGCACTGCTATCTTTGACTTCACAATGCACTCTTTCTTTCAGTTCCTGATCAGGAGGAGAAGAAAATTCCTGGCCCACGTCAAAATTGAGTCCGAGATAAGCACTGACTCCACTACTAGCTAGCTATTTTTGTGCTCCTAGAATTCTTTTTGTTTATTAACTGTCTCTTTAGAATGCGAGATATTGGTCCATGAGTACACCACGCATTATGATTATGTCGTTTGAAAATTTAAAATCCCATTTTGCTTGAAAGTTACAAACAGCTTGACTTCACCACAAGCAAACAATCTGTTCATATAAGAATATAACATGCTGTAAAAGTTCGAAACTATTGAGCGGCAGAATCCTGGTATCACACTTTGCCAGCTCTTTCTTAATTTAGCGCATAGCTCTAGCCTGAGAGTTTCTTAAATCTACCTTCATTCATGCGCATGCATTCGTGCTTCTCATTTTTCTTTGGCTTATTCAAATCCACTAGTGTCGCTTTGCCTGCATTCTCTCATGCAACGAGAGAGACTAGCTAAGACTCTGTTTAGCAGGTAATGAATTTAATTTACTTGTGTTTTATCCCTAAGCGAAAGTAATCTTGGGTTATCAAGTTCTTGGTATCTCCCATATACAGTATCTCTCTTTTTTAAGTTTCCACAAGCTTAATTAATCAAGTTATTGTTAATGTAAGAATGACCATTTTGCTCCTTCAGCCACTTATTTCATAATCTTCCAGCAGTTTATCTTAAAGCACATGATCAACTTTTCTCGGAAAATGACTTTTTCCTTTTTTTGACACCCATTTACGTCTCCTCTTTTGGATGAAGTATTGGAACTTTGTTATTCTTTCAGCTCACGTTTAAAGCTTGCTTCATGAATACTTATCGTGATGGTGTTACTGGTGTGGCCACTCAAGATACACTTCATCTACTTGCCATGCATGCGTCTATGCACCACACTCTCCCTTTATTTTTTTTTTTTCAATCTAATGGATATATGTATTTATTTATGTGTATGTTCTCCAATCCACTGGATTCTTGCCACGCATATATCGTCTCTTACATAATTCGTTAAAAGGTACAGTGACAAGAGTCCAATAGGAGAATGTGTATATACTAAGAACACCCAAGATTTTCTATTATACTAATAATATAAGTTCAAGTTCAAGAGCTTGGCTGATTAGCTTTCTTTAGCTTACCACCCAAGTTTACATTTTGAGAGAGGTAGGAGACCAAAATAATTGATTTGGACATTGTCCGCTTCTTATCTATTTTTTATAAATAAAAAAAATTCTAAATGACTCTTAACTAGTGAGCTAGCTTTTGACTATTGTGCTCATGCTTATTAACCAAAAAACCTATATATACTTTAAAAAAATTAAAAAAAAAAAAACTTAATGATGCCCAATAATCCAAAGCATAAAATCTATCTTCTTCTGGTAGCTATTCCATATTTGATATCTGGCTGATTGAATCAATAATATTTGTTTGTCTTCTAAGCTTTAAAGAGAACATTAGAGTGCATATGTGTCTTTGCCATACTTCACAGCAAAGCATTCAGTACATTATCATTGAACTGTGTACTGAGCACTTTGCAAAATTCTATTGCATGTTACAGTTTTGAATGTCCAATGATTAATTGAATTGTTGGATAACGTTTATTTCAAATTTGGTCTGATTTACCTTTAACCGTCCTCATATATATCGAGCATCGTGAATAGAACATGTACATTTGGAACCCCATCGAAGCAGAAATTCAATATGTAGTAAAAAGAAAAATAAAGTAAATTGTAAGCTTAATATATTTCATCGAGTTGAACATACAAACATATATGCAATCGATCTCCCTGCCGATTGCATAAACAGCACATGTGGCTCTTAAATGTGTAGGCTAGATAAAATTCAACATATAAAATCAGACAAATATGTTTGCTGCAACTCCATATCTTACAGCAACTCACTCAGCTCCACATTCAAGCTAATAACACTTAAAAGTTATTACTAGATTAATTTGAAGTATTAACTTAATACTAGTACAAAGAGCTAGAAGCTCCAAGAGAGCCTAAAGTTATAATATTGTTTAGTTTTATTATTTACAGGAATTTAGATCATAATGAGTACTTCCCTTTAATTAATTACCTGTGAACTGAATGTCCTATAATCAGTATATACTGTCTGATAATTATTATGAATAATGTGTCACTTCCATAGATCAATTTGACAACTGGATGTTGAGGTTGAGGCATTTTCCGGCGCCATTTCTTGCTTATTCATCAGCTGTCTCACAAGCACATTATTTGTCTGCTCATTTCCCCGAAAGACGTTGTTATTGGCAGCAATTGAATCCTCCTGGCTGAGCTGAGAAGCAACAAACTTGTCGAGAACTCGCCAATCAGTCACTTGATCCACTGCCTGCTCATAGTTTTGATCCCTACCCAAAAATTGCAAGTTTTGTTGCATATGTTCTTCTTGTGTAAGTGATGAAGACTGCTGCAAAGTGCTTGCATGGTTCATGTCTAGACCATATGCAGCCATGGGGTTGCAGTTTACATTGGCAGCTGTTTGCATAAGTTTTGGGCTCTCTAGAAGTGGGAGCTGGAGGAAGTGTTCGTGGGGAACTTGGTATTGCAAATGATGATCTAGCTCTTTCTTGCAGCCATAGGGGATATGGTAAGCCAAGTTGCTATGCTGTGAATTTGGCTTTGGTGAGTCTAAGTCTTGCATGAATGAGACTTGATCATCATACCAGCATGGAGATTCATGCTCATTCATTTTCCTCATGGTTGTTATTCTCTTCTTGAACACTCTACACACAACCCAACCTTCTTCCTGTTTCAATTTACACAAAAATCTTATCAATAAATTTATTGAAAATATGATCACGTCAGAAAAAATCTTCTTCTTGGAATAGCATTAACCTAGCTAATTGAATCTCTGAATTCTTCAGTTAAATGGCGAAAATGACACTTTCATCTCTCTTAGAATTTGTGTCTATCATTTGGGTCCCTGATTTATTTTTAAGGCCTCATGTTTAAACAACAAGAAGAAAAACACTTATACTATTGATTGATAAATATGACAATTTCGTAAATTAATTATCTAAGATCTGTTCAAATTAAAATTACTCAGTTTTTGGTTAAAATGTCACATTTATCCTTCAACAGCATTTTGTTTTTACAGTTTTAACAACAAAATATTAAAGATTTTTTAGGGACCTAAGAATTATTCATCCCATTCATATATATAAAGTTTTATTGTCCGACTTTAGTTACTTACCTGTGGAGTTCCATTTTCATCAGTTTCAAGCCGGTATTCATGCATAATCCAGTCTGATTTTTGTCCATTTGGAGCACGGCCTTTATAAAAAACTAATGTCTTCCTCATACCAATCAAGTCATGCTTAGAATAAATAGCCTTGTCTCTACCAGTTGCTTTCCAAAATCCTGCAGCAGTTGCTCTATTTGTGCGAGTTCCAGTCGGGTACTTCTTATCTTTATGGCTAAAGAAGTACCATTCATTTTGCTCTTCTGTTCCTATCCTGCATAGCTCTATTTCCACAAAATTTTCAAACATGTGCAGCAATTGTAAGTTATATGATCCTTTAAATAAACTCCTCAATTGAAGTTGCTTATATATATTAACTATGAGGTAAGAATTTTGTCACTTGCATTATACCTTGAAGATCCCAAGGCTCAATTTTGTAAAGGTCTACATCTTTAATGACATCGAGATCAATCCTTCTTGAAGTGATTTTCTTTCTAAGGTAATAATCAACAAGTTCTTCATCAGTCGGGTGGAATCGAAAGCCAGGGGGAACATGGGAAAAAGCATTCATTTTCTCTTCCTAGACGAGTTCTGGAGTCCTGCAATTAATCTGCATTTCAGCAAACTCCATATCAGTATATAGCTTTATTCTAACAAGTAAATATGGTAGTTAAATAGTAATAGAAGAAGTAATTTTAAATCCAAGGACATAGAATATAAAATTCTCGTGTCATTACATTCATACATGATGAAAGGAAAGAATTTTGTGATTATATTAATTTGATAAAATTTATAAGACTGAACATATAATTAGGAGAAGCATATTACTAATATGTTTTTAATTTCCAATTTCAAAGTTGAGATTGACAAAATGATGTACGGAAAGCTAGACAATATAAATAATTTTACAGGAACCATTGTTCTCTATTTTTAATTAATTGGAGTATCTAATTAAAATGAATATTATACGAGTAATTGTTGTTTCTTTTATGGTATACTAATCTAGAAATTAGGAATTAATTAGAGAACATTAATACATCTACCTGACTACCTCTACTTGTTGTTCATACCAAAAGTGAACTCATTGAATTGATCTATACGTAGTTAATTATCAATGGATTTTGTTCATGACTTCTACATTAGTGAAGGCTATAAATACAAAGGAAAAAAAATTATGACAAAAATTTGTGAAGTTGGTAAAATAAAAAGTCTTTTATTATGATACATATGATATCGACAATGAGTTATAGCTTTCTTCTTTAGTTATCTCTATCTAAGTGAGAACTTCCCTCCTAATTCCTTCTCATACATCTGGAATTATGAGATTTTTTGTGTCGATGTATGTTCATGTACATGTCTATGTATGATTAGTGCCAGCCTTGTGATACAAATGAATTTAATTTATTTCATCAAGACCACAAAAATGAATAAAATACAGACATTCTATGTTCTCGCAAATAATTATTCAAACATATTCCTTATAACACATGTTAAAATCAACAAATAAATAATATGTTTTCAAAATTTCTATTTAAACAGAATATTGTGATATCTAGTTACTCCATATTGTCTAGATGCTTCTGTCATATTTGTTAAAAGTGATGTCTTACATAACATGTGCTTGCACCAAATTAATTTGTGAAGAGGATAACAACTGATTTATGTTTTCTTGGATAACCAAATATTTTGAAACCAGAAGAGGACGTACGGATAACACAAAGCCAGACATTAGGGATATATGAAATTTGCTAAAGTGTGGGAAAGCTATTATACAATATGGTGTAATAATTTTTTTAGACTTTAACAAAGTCTGAGATCTTGGACTAGATAAACACTCTATATTCGCACTTGGTATGATATAGCATCAAACATGTATAGAAGCTGTACTTGACTTTAACAAAGAAGGAAAAGGAAGTACTCCATGTGCCCAGCTACTAACAAGACTAGCTTTTCAAATTATATGTATTTATGCAAACAATAAAATGGAATTCAACTAATATTGTATGACCAATATTACCATTGTTGTGATTACATATCTGTAAAGTCAAAATATGATGAAGATAAGTAAACAAAAAAAAAAAAAATTGATCTTACTCTATTTGTATGCATTTTTATTTTTCCTTGACAGAATGTAATGAGTACCTAAAATATCATTATATATTTTTCCTCTATTAGAGGGGAAAGTCAAGAGAAGAGACAAAATGAATAATGATTCTTTTGAATATTAGTGCCCATTTGATGAACAAACAAACGAAGAATTAAAATTTTTTAAAGTGACGACTAAATAAAATTTTTTGAATCGACGACTAAGATTGTAAGAAAAGAAAAAGATAATCAATTGAGCACATGATTTTTATCCCCTTGGTTTCGCTAGAAGACCTATAAGGGGAAGATGAAGATACCAGTTGTGAACGTGATAATGAAAAAGTGGAAAGCCATCATGAAATATTAAACTAGATGAATAATTTCCTTTAAACAATACATAGATAAATAGCTCTCCTAGATGAATAATTTCCTCTCGGATGAATCATCATCCAATAGCTTCTCAATAGCTTTCATAATTCATATATTCAAGATAATTACATGCTTTGTGATATATATGTTGATTATTAATTCTTATAATGGTATATCAACAAATAATAATTACTAGATAAGAATTAAATTCATGCTCAAGTTGTTGTTCATAATCATCATGACTTTACAATGAATCTGGTTGCATAAAATAAATTATATATCAAATTTCAAACACAAAGATCCGACATATCAAAACATAATAATCAAGATAAAATGTAGCATCAAACAGATAAGAAGAAGATCAAAGAAGAGAGAGATAAGAGGGCTCACAAACAAGCAATCAAGATCTCTATCTAGCTCGTTTAAGTTGTAACACCACAGATCTGAATTGATTGAATCTTCTTCCAATAATCAAATTAATCTTCTAGTTTCCAAAAACAAAAGAATCAAGGGTTTCTTAATAAGATACCACTTCACTACACAGGAAACTAGACAACAAAAAGAGAAAAAAAAAGAACGTATCCTCAGGAATCGTACCACGGCACAAAGACTGTTGCCGAGTTGTCGGATGGTTGAGCAGATCCCGAGAGAGGAGAATTACACGAATAGGGAAAGGCTGCGAGGAGTGTAAGAATGTGAGAGTTGATAGGGTTAAATAAGAAGTAGCAAAAGCAAAAAAAAGGAAAACAGAAAAAAAAAAAAAAAGTGAAGAGATAGAGAGAGAGAAACCCTAATGATATGAAATAATTATTATCAAACTTATTACTTGCTTAACATTTCTATCAATATCATAAGCTCTCATTGTCTCTCACTCACTGTCGATATGAGCTAAATTGGTGCATAAGCTTTGGGCGGGAAAAAAGGTGGCGCAAGATAGGGCACTAAGCTAACTGCTAATGTGCCTCTTCTTACTGCCAACTCTACCCGCAACTGAAAGAGACGCAACTGAATGTTTTGCGTTTGAGTTTGTCTGAATATATAAATGGAAAATGAGAAAGAATTTTAAAAATAAAATAAGCGAACGGTGAAGTCAGTCAGAGGAACTAACGCCACAGACCAATGAAATTTAAGTCTCCAGAAGAACCCAAAAAGAGTTAATAAAAAAATGGGGTGATATTGGAGGTGACGTAATTGAACATCCACCAGCCAAAAAGTTATCTCACTGAAAGTGGGGGATCATGGTGGCCCTGCTGCTGTGAGCCCTAACTCAATTCCTAGTCCCTACCATTCAAGAGTCTTTTAGCTGCTGCTGTGATAATAAAATCAATATATATGATGATGTTGGAGCGAGGATGCGTTTGGTGTAGCAGTAATCTTATGTAGATGTAACCATAGAATTTGAGAATTGGCTTTATTCTCTTTTAGATTTATTTGGTTCAAGTAATTAACACTTTGTTAATTGTCATTTCTATGAGATTTGAGTAAGATGGATGCATCAAATTCAACAATCTCATAATTAACCTCCATCTTTGTCTTATATGATGTCTTTCCAGGCATGCAATCCTCTCAACCAGTATCCCTAGACTATGTAGTCATTGAAGATGTGAAGCATGTTATCGTTATCAGTCAGCTATTTATGTAAATGAACATTTTATCAAACAAATATGATATATACTTCAGTTCATATGCACATGTATCATGTATAGTATTGACAGTCACGTAATTACAACAAGATTTGTGTGAAAAGTATGATAAAAACATTGGCGTTGTACCATAAACTTCATACTACTCCTAATGATACTAATTTAGTCTAACTTGAGAATATAGTTCGGTTGCTCGTAAATATGCTTTACACTCACTGTCGCTCAAATTTAAATAATAATAATAAATTTATATTTATATTTATTAAGTAAAATATTTCACCTCCATCTAAACTTTTAAAAATAAACTAGACCTTATTAACTACACCGTAACTTTACTCCCAAAATTACCCTCATTCATGAAGCTATAGTCCTATACTAGCCTATGACCTGAATTATTCGACGTATCGGTTTTGTTCGGGACCGATACGTATTCGGCTCCACTAATAATAGCCATAATGACACATTTTTTATATACAACATTTCCAGCTCAGGTTCATTATTACGGAGCCCAAGTCCCGACCCAACAGCTCACAGTCACAGATGAATCCCGTTCCGTCCCGGTTTTTATGGGCACTTTCGGAAATGCAGCAACAAATAACGACAACGGCGCAAACGTGTCTCCGTTTGGTTGGTTTATGATCTCTTCGGTTTCTGTTACTGAGCTTTCACAAGTGGGGCCACCATAAAGTGAGCCCCACCAACCGACTAATATGATGATATGAAAGAAAGTGACCGCCCGCCAAATATTGGATTGAGCCGGCTTAATCAGCGGAGCCGAGCTAGAGAAGGCAAGGCAAGGAGACGGAGGGTGTGGTGGAATGCGGGTCCCACACCTGGAAATCAGCGATGATGGCCCTGGGTCTCTGTACGTGGCGGCTTGCGGTCCGGCGTGGACTAGCCACTATCATTAGGCTCGCAACTTGATGTGGTGAGTTTCGGGGCTTTTGGCTGAGTTGTAAATGTAGGTCCCACCGTGGATCCCACTACTCTCTAATAGTGGGTCGCACTCCATAGTATCAATTGTCCCTTCGCGTGGTCCCCACTACTCCCACATCATACACGTGTGCCACCCGTTTGATATTGGCACCATTTTACAACACGGGAAAAGCACTGCTAAATTATTACGAACCAATTTTAATTGGAGTCCGGCTATGCGAGAAGTATGGTAAAATAATTTTTTATAATTATATAATTAAAATTATATCGTAATTTTTATTATTTTATTTATATAATTATAATTTATTATATACGGTAGAGTAACTTAATTGTAATAATTATTTTTAATTAATTTTTATAATTATTTTTTACTTGAATTTATTACAATCCACATTAAAAATAAATCATTTAGGACTTTATATTAATACTTATATTATGAGTTATGACATAATTCAAATTTTTGGACTCAAAACATATCAAATTTTAAATATATGAATTCGTAATAGAATTACATGACTAATGGGTGATGTTTAAAGTAATATTTTTTTAATTAATTGATACTTTCTAAATCATTGTATCTAACTATATTTATGATTACTTTTCCCCAATTGGTACCAAAACGGCTTTTGTGAACTTAAGAAGTAAAGCAAAAGTTTGACACGTTTCGATTTTTTATTTCACTTCTATCACCATCCAAATTTGACATCACCTTTACGTGTTAAATTTAAACGCACATGGTCTAAATCAATTGGACACAGCAGGACCACGGAGTCCCTGAAGCACTCTTCTGTTGTCCTTGTGTTAATTACAAAACTGCGCTTTGTGGGTGTGGGGCTGAAATTTTAATCATCACTGCTTCGAGGCAAGCGTGTGTTCCCTTCGGACGTTTCAGGAAAGGGTAGGGGAACTCCGTTTGATCTGACGTGTCACCGTTTGGATGGTTGAACTTCTCCGCAACCAATAGCGATGCGGCGTCTCTAATACTCCTTGGGACCCACTTAGATGTCAATTTTGATTTCATCATGGCTTGGCTATTCCTGCATGTTCACCCTATCGCCTACAGACACAGAAAGTTTTAGTAAATTTTTTATTCGAACCAGCGCGTTCCACGTGGACGGAATTGCCCTTGCTGGGATTAAAATGTTTGTAATTAGTGAAAATAATTACGACTACATTAGTTGTTAGTTAATTTCATGATTAACTCTATTAGTGTCTTGTAGATTTCTTTTTATTATAGCTATTACATTGTAATTAATATTAATGACTAAGTTTTTTGTCTCCCTCTTAAATCAATGGTATGTTGATCCGGTTCATATATATTTATTAGACTCAAAATAAATCAAACTTACTTCTAAATATTTAAAAGCAAATCAACTTCTAATTTTTTTTTCCTGAAATTAATGCTTATATATCTCTAGAGAGGCAATGGTGAATCATAAATTAATTTTTTTGGGCTTCCATATTTTTCTTAAAAAAGGAATATAACAGAAAATTGAGATGATTATATAGAGAATTGTCTATACAAAATATTATCTTCAAATAAAGGAACAAATAAATCAAATTAGTCATCTTTGTATACAAGAGTAAAAGGGTTCAACTTAACTTTTTGATGTCTTTTACCTTGACTAATCAAGGAATGAATCTTCATCCCAAGTTAACTTTTAATTTGATATGCATCTTGAACATAAAAACTTTTAAGAAATGTATATATAAATTTGATTTTAACTCTATCGAACCAACTCTTAACTCCATCGTTACATGTATTAAAGGCAATCACTTCTACACCCTGCACTTAATGTCTTTGTCCATATGTGATACAACACTTCACAATTACTACGTGTGACATTATAATTTGATTTTATGAAACAAATCATTATCCTAAGAAGCAATGAAAAGAGAAGACTGCTGCTGAGATTCTTTGCTCATGTGAAGAGTTGAACTAATATCGTCTATTGGATAACAAATGATGTATACATATATATTTTAGAATCTTAAATTTGTATAATGTTATTAAACCACACAATTTAATTATTTTTTAAAATTTTAATAAAGCTCATGATTATAGATTGCATATGAACTCTCTCTCTCTCTATATATATATATAATAAAAACTAATAGCAAAGACCATGACTTGTGCGTATTATTGCTCCGATAATTCAAGTAATATGCACTAATATATGATTAACCATGTAGCATAACTAGATTATTTTCTTAGCAATTAATTAATATGTATCAAAACCATTGGCTAGGGTTTTAGTCTTAGTGAAAATGGGGCAATATTGGAATTGAAACTTAATAAATATCTAAAAGGTCTAATGTTCCACCCGCCAGAAGTATGGAATACTCAATCTCAGAGTATGAATACGGGGTAGGCCATATGTGAATGTGATGTAGGGATATTTTATACATCATCATTTCGTATACAAAATTTTGAAAGAACAGACAATCTAGCTACCAGCTGCTGCTTTCAATTTTCCATTTTATATTATAAAAAAAAATGGAAAATTATCACTACACTATTTTCTTTTATTATATATACATTTAATTATTATGAAATTTTGAAATAGTTTTTTGATCACTTTTTTTTTTAACTTGTATCAATCAACACTTTCATACTATAAATAACTATTTTACCCTTAAATAAATTAAAAAACTATTTATTTTACAAAATTTTAAAAAATAAAAAATTATAATTATAAGATTACCCTAAATTTAATAAAATAAATGAATCTCAAATTCCAAATATGTTAATTTTTTATAATTATAATTTCATTTAAAAATTATCATTTTAATTTTTTGTAATTATAATTTCATTTAACTTATATAGGAAAGTTTCTTAATTTTAATTATAAGAAAGTTTATAATAATAGGATGTTTTAATTATAGGATATTTTTCTCTTCATGATAATTTTTTAAACTTCAATATATTTAACTTAATTAAAGAATTAAATAAAATTATCATTACAAAAAAAATTAAAAATTAACATGATAATTTTTAAATAAATTATAATTATAAAAAATTAATATTTTAGATTTTTTGTTTTATTTATTTTATTAAATTTAGTGTATTCTTGTAATTATAATTTTTATTTTTAAAAATTTTGTAAAATAAAAAATTTTTTTAATTCATTTAGGGGTAAAATAATTATTTTCAGTGTGAAAGTGATTAATTGATACAAGTTTATAAACAAATGTGAATCAAAAATATATCAAAATTTTGTAGTAATTAGATATACATATAAAAAGAATAAAAACAAAAATAAAAATAACGCATTGATAATTTCCCCAAAAAAGGATTAAGAGCTAAACCCTAAAATCAAACTCTTCGTGGGAACTACAGGCCATCCAATTTTAGGGTCCTGCAATTGTAGCATTCAAGTTATCGCATGAATTCGATGCCATTATAGCTGGATAGAATGAACCTGACATTATTGGTCCCCAATCCTGGCCTGCAATGGGTCGATGGTACAACTTTTTTAGATATTTTGTTGGTTATTATTAATGATCTTCATATGTTATCTATTTACTTATTTTTTAGGTGGGTAAAATATATAAATCAAAATTTTAACGTCCTATTTTTTTAGGATTTGAACTCAAAGTAAGCAGTCCAATAAAATTGCTTGACCCAAAACAAGTCCTTGGGGTGATCTTCATATGATTTTGCTTCCACATTATTCATAATTGATGAATCTTCAAGGATGCTTGTATTATTTTAGTATATATTTTTTTTCATATGATCTAAGGTATATAATTTTACCATTTCCTATATACAATTCTGTTCTCAACTCCGCATGCCTTGCAATAAATCAATTCATGCGTGCGCCGTTCGATAATGATCCTTATAATTTTCACCATCGATTAGGTTACTGCAATAGGTTATAATTTGGTTCACAACTTGGACCATTTTTTCCTCCTTTTTGCCGTTCATAAGTCGTAACATGGATTCATGTAAATTTCTGTCAGTCACTAGGTGAGGTATGAATTGACACGATTGATTCTTGTAAGTTTAGAAATATTTCGAAACCATCCGACCATTACCATTGCTGGTGATTTGAGTGTCAAAACACTTCTATTTTATTATTTTTAAGAGTAACGAAGTATATGTTTAACACTTTTCATTAAAATGTAAATTTTTAGTCTCCTTCACTTATTAGGATTTGAGTCAAGAATAATGATTTTTTTAAAAAAAATTTTCTTTCTAGTCTTTCTTATTTTTTAATGATTAGTCACGTGTACGATAATTAAATCAATTTTTTTAATAGTTATACATACATAACTAATCAATAAAAAATAAAGAGAGTTAAGAAAGAAAGAAAAACTAGAAGATGATCCTAATACTTGAGTCAAATGGCTTATTACTGCATATGTATTTTTTAAAATTACCTAAATTATATTTATTTATGTTAAAAATCTACCTCATTATTTTTTTTCAACTATTTATTAATGTATGTATGTTAGAATTTTATACTATATTAGGAAAAAAAACTTTTTTACTAAAAAAATTAAATTTCAATAGATATGAAGTAATGGCATGGATGGTTTGGATAATTTTTAAAAACACAGAAATTAACCGATAATTAGCCCAAGCTCCAAGGACTAAATGAGAATTTATCTAATTTTATTACATCTCAAAAATAGTTGAAAGTAGAAAAAGTAACAATTGTGTTATAATTTAATTATTTAAAATATTTTAATTGAGTGATGTTATGCTTACTCAGTCGGGATACTTAATTTATATCCTAATTAATCTATTACTAATAAAATTTTATCATTTAAATTATAAATGATAAAGTTTAATAATTGACTTTCACTTGAGTCAATCAAATAATGACCATTATGCGCCACATCATTTAGGATTAAAATTAAATATTCTAATTAAATAACCATAACGTTATTGTTTTAAATGATTTATTATTTCTTTTATACCTTTAAAATCCAAACAAAAAATAACAAAAGTATGCAAAAATCCTAGAATTGATTAGGTAAATATAATTAACTATTTAGTTAGGGATGGGCAAAAACCTTGAGCCACCGCATGAACCGAAACGAACTAATGATTTTTAAATTGTAAAACAAATCGATGGTTTAAAATAGAAAAAACTGAAAAATACAAAAGATTTAAACAAAAAAAAAATGAAAAAACTAAACCAGAACGGAACCCAATTTCGGCTCAATTCGATTTATATTTTTGAATAAGTTAATTCGATTCAGCTCCCATTTAAAGGAAAAGTTAGGATTCGCAAGTTCAGTTAAAGATTCATATGGATCATATAATTTTCTCACCAACGGAAAAGAAAGGAAAAAAATAAAAATAAAAAGAGAATAGAAGTTCAGTTAAAAGATTTTGTGAAGGCCCATGAATCATTTTTCTTTCTCGAGTGCACACGCACACCCACACACGCTTTAAATGAAATCGGTCCACTAAGTAAGAATGACTTCATTGATAATAATACACTTGATTCCAAGAATTATTGTGTTTTTGGTGTCTATTAAATTTATTGTGTTGTCCTCACTTTTTGTTTGAAATGGTAAATCTTACCTAAAAGTAAATTATTAACAAGACGAGAGAATTTTATCATTGCAATTTGGTTTCTATGTCAACATCAAGATAATAATACCAATTATACCTATAATTATACTAATAAGAAATCAGAACAAATAAAGATTAAATAGTAGAAGCTGTTATAAATAATAAATTTACCATTATGTCTATTATGTATAATTATTATAAAACCCCCAAATTTTTCTATATAAACAAACAAAATGAATAAAAGAGATGGAATGGAAATACCGAGGCAGAGCAATGGTTGTCTCTATTACTTTTCTTCCTCTTTCGTTTCTTTGTAATTTCTGTTATATAACCACATAAATATAAATGCATAATAATAAATTTACAATATGTTATCAGCTTGATTAAGTTTTGTTATAGTTGTATAATATATCAAAATTAAGATTAGTTGTATAATATATCAAAATTAAGATCTCGGCGAGCTGAATATTCTGCTATGGAAATCATCTTAATCGGGCTTGGACGAGTTAGAAAATTGCACTGAAAAAATCCTCAGCTTCTTGCTCATTGGACCTTGATTCCTAACCACCAATGAACGATAAGGGTAGTATGGTAATTTCAGGATATAAGGGCATTTTGGTAATTTCTAAATTATGAGTATTTTGGTAATTTCATGATTTGAGGTAAATATCTTTGTAAATCCCTAAAGGTTATTTAAATTAATATATGGCTAGTATATATTTAATTTGATTAATAATAATTATGTTGTGACCTGAAGTAATATAACCTAGAATTATTATAAGTGAATTCTGAAATATTAAATTCTCATTTTTTAATTGGGACCTAAAATCCTAGATTATAAATTAGAACACGAAGTTTCAATTGTGGAATTATATGCACATGAAGTAATTGTAGAGGCTTTGACTTTGAGATCTACAGATCTAAAATAACTGTATATGAAATAATTGTAGAGATTTCGATTTTGAGATATGAAGATCTGAAATAGCTGTATATATGTATATAAACTTAAAATTTCAATATTAAAAACCTAAAGATCCGAGACACGATTTGTGTATATTTGAACTAGAAGTTTCAGATATGTATGGTAACTATTCATATTTACCAATATTTTTTAACCTAAAATTTAGAATTATAATATAGAATTTGAAGTGTGAGATTTGTGCACCTAAGTTTTATGCAAGGTGTGTAGATTTTATTTTTATTGCTATTATATTATTATCCTATTAATTTAATTTGTTTAATTTATTATGTTAATTTGATCGGTTTAACTGCCTAAAATTTTTAATTTTAATAAATTAAAATTTATTCTTGCATATATTTAAAATGATTAAGTTATGTCAAAAGTTTATTAAACCCTGAAGTGAATATAAGTATTAGAAAAATATTCATAATTTTTTACGTTGATAACAATACTAGAAAAAAAAATCAAAAGTGGATTATTCTCAAGTGAATAATTTAATTTTATGTTTATTTCCTTTATAGTTTATTGCTATATTAACTTATATGGCTAGTTCTATAACATTGCCTATATTTTTATTGCTTTATTATTATGTTGAGATATATGGCTAGTTTTGTAATACCATTTATATTGATATTATTCTACTAATATAATTTGTTTAATGTCATTTGAAACAAAAGATATCCATTTTATTTAGTCCTGCATACCGATTGAATACTCTAAATAAGTTATGCTCAATTCTTAGTCAAATCCAAAAGAATCTGATTTATTTTGAAAATATTCATCGAAGCAGATGTTATGTTGAGATTACAGATATAAAGACATTAAAAAAAAGTTGTAAAGAATTTTGGACTGAATTCATTATATTTAAAATGTATACAGTAATGAACCAGAAGTTTATATTAATTATCATCTTATATTGTTGGCTAATTGTCTTGGACGTCTAAATTTATAATGATGCGTAGAATTATTGAAAATTACCATAAACATTTATTAAAGAGCCAGAAGTTTCTATTGTCCAATGGGATTATTTATATTGATTGCTCATAAGAAAAATTTGTGATTATGCTATCTTCTTCTAAGATTGGTCATGAATGTCTACAATAAATTTGGGAGATATATTAAGACTAATTTATCCATATGGTAGCCATTTCATTAATTTATGATTTTAAATTATGCATCCATATGATGATCACATGTTTGTTTTTTATGCACACATAAATATTTGCATAATTGATTGCATCATTTTATAATGACAATATCTTAAACCCATGTTGGGTGATCTTTGCATGTTTGCCAATTCTTATTTTGATGAGATAATTTTTCATCGTTGATAAATTAAAAGGCCTCTAAAGTAAGACATAAATTATCTTGGAAAATTTTTCATTTTGTCTCACTAAAATCTTTGTAATAGTCAATATAAAAATGAAGTACGAAGGATAATATTTTTTCAGCAAATTACAAAATTAATTACTAGATATAGCAAAATAACTAAGACTTGTAGATATATATCTACCAATACACTAGCTTGGGTAATTGTTCCTACCGAACAATCAAGTGTATGGATAGTTACTATATTATCTGTTACATGTAATAAACATGGTTGACCAATTTGTTTCAAAGACAATGTTCCCCAGAAGAAGGAGAATGGAAAATTAGGATCCTACCTAAAATAAAGCCCGAGCTACAAATGAACTGATTGTTCTTGAAACGACATAAGTTTCTGAAATGACCGTAACTTGTAAAAAGTAAATGAATCCAGAAATTATGAGATATTTATTGATTATACTTAGGGCAATATTTTTAAAGGCGCCTGGTCCCTAATGAAACCAAATATCCTAAAAATCTCCTAAAGAGGTACATGCTCATGATGAGGCATCAGCCTTAAATTGGCTATAAACAAAAATGTGTTTATGAATTTTACACAAAGATGCAAAATCTTTGTCATCAATGATATGTTTGCGTTTACAGTAACAACTGATATTATAATTGATCATGATTCATAAATCATTGATGAATGTAAACTGAGGCATGACTGACCCAAATGAAAAAAAAAAAGTAATCTAGCAGAATTGACTTCTTTAATGAAATGTGAAATTTTTGGACCTATAGTCTAGACACCTGATGATGTTAAACTCGTTGGATGTAAATAGGTATTTGTAAAGAAATGTAATGATTATAATAAAATCACTTAATATAATGCGTGCGCAACTAATTGCTTAAGATCTCTTGCAGAGACCTGGTATTAATTATGAGAATAAATATTCTCCATTGATAAGATACTCTCACATTTTGATTTTTAATCTGTTTTAATAGTATCAATAGATTTGACATGTATCTTATGGACTGAAAAATCATGTGAGAATTTAATGAGATAATCTTAGCATCTACCATAGGTATTTAATAGTTACTCTTCTCAAGAAATTGAAAATAATAAATGCGATTAAAAACTACAATTGAAGCAATTAGATACTTAGCTTTTCAAGATTGTCCATATGCTTTCTACATTCATTGTTTGGCTCATCAACTACAACCGGCTTTAGTTGTAGTATCTCATGAGGTCTCTCTTATTTATGATTCTCTACTAAACTGACTTCAATTATGAATATTGTTGGTGCTTTTGTAAGCACAATGATGGACTCAAGTGTGCTTAAGATGCTGATATTGAATATATGATTTACATTGATGAGCTTAAGAGTGGGTGAGGGCTTAATCAAATTGACACTTTACAAAGGCCTGGGGATACCCGTTGGAGTTCTCACTTCTGATCAGTCTCTAATTTGATAAAAATGTTTAGTGCAACATGTTCTGTTCTACTTAATATCATTGAAGATGGCACTACTACTTTTCAACGAGGAGATGTAGATACTGCATATGAGGTAATGACTACTTTTGAGTTTGTCTTTATCTTGCACCTTATGAAAGAAATTATGGCAATCACTGATATACTTTGCCAAGCTTTGCAATCTAAATCTCAAGATATTTTACATGCTATGCATCTTGTTTCATGAACTAAAGCACTTATTCTAAAATTTAGAGATGATGGGTGAACAACTTACTTGATCAAGTGAAATCATTTTGTGAGGCAAGAAATATAGATATTCTAGAAATGAATACTTCTTATGTTGCAAGACAAGGTCGAGCTCGGTATCAAAAAGATAGCTTTTCTGTTGCAGAACATTATAGGGTACATTTATTTTATGTTGTTATAGATTGCCAATTACAAGAATTAAGTAGTCGATTTGAACATGCAGTGGAGTTACTTATACTTAGTTTATCACTTGATCCTTGTGAATGTAGGAAGCCTTTTAGAATTAGTAATGTTAGCTAATGCAGTAGTGGCCGCATTAGTGTTTTTTTTTTTTTTTTTTTTTTTAAAATTTTAATTTTATATAATAATTATAAATAAATATAACTTTTTTTATTTAATATAATATTAATTTTTATTTATTTATTTTTATATTATAATTCTTAATATAAATTATCAAATTTATTATTTATTATTCAATAATATTATATTATATTTTAATTTTTGTTATATTAAAAATATAACTAAATAATGTATTATTTAATTATTGTATAATTATTAATATATAAAATTGATTAATATTTAATAAGTTAATATAATTAATAATAAAAAATACTTAAATAATATATAAAATATGATATAATATTACATTATTTAATTATTTTACAAAAATAAATCATTTTAAAATAATTAAATATAATTAATAGTAAATATTTAAATTTGAATAATACTAATTTAAAATTAATAATAATATAAAATATTATTACATATACTACAAAAATCTTACTTGAATTATTTATCACAATTTATTTTGTTAGTGAATATGTTGCAGCAATGGTATCACTTTATTATTTTGTGATTATCTTATGCTATGTATAAACTTTTATTCTATCACCCTAATATGACAAACTTTGTATGTTTTAACTATTTATTTATATTGTTATATTATTTAGAGATTATTTGATTAAATTTTTTTGCTTCTATCTTTATTTCATAGGTTATATATTTAGAAAATACTAAAAGAATAAATGTTATATTTTTGAAAATTTATGCCTATAAGCTTAAGAATTATGATATATATATACTAAAAAAATGTTAAATTTCTAAAATATAAAACTTCTACATTTAATATTTTTCTAAGTACTAAAAAATATTATTTTCTAAATATATAATTTAAATTAATAAAAAAATAGTATAGTGTAGTACTAAATATAATATAATTAAAAATTAATATAATATAGTATAACAATATTGTTATAATATAATATTAATAAAATATAACATAATAAAATATATTTATATTAAAATAATATAATATAATATTATATTATATGGCAAATACATCGCATGTGAATACCACATTCAAATAAAAAAAAAAATAATAAGGAATTCACCGTAGTGCGTGCTAAGCCAACACAAACTATAACGACAAAAACGCTAAATCAAATAGTCAATAAACAAACAGCAACCAAAATCGCAAACAAAAATTAAATATACACAATCATAATTCTGCCGACTAAGATGTGTAGAACTGAAGAGTGAAGAACCAAGACTATGACATATCATTTATCATTTTACCGTAGAATTTAATTGACGATAAAATTGTCATTTGATTAAAAATTACAAGTAGGGGTTTGGAAAGAGGAAGATTTGGGGTTAATTAGCAGGACCCGTTTCCTTATTGATCCCGCGTTCAATAAACCAGGACAACTTGTCAAAGATAAGGATGTTCTTTTTTTTGGGTCATGTTATGGGTTGTGGGCTTTTATTTCAGGCTCACTAAAACAAGTCTAATTTACTAAATATTTTTCTTTATTTCCAAGAAAAAAATAATAAACTCTGTTAATAGATAGCCATACTTAACAAATAAAGAAACAAAAAGAAAATGATTTATAGAATAAAATTCTTAATTGCCATTACATTTGGAATTAAAAATTTATAATTATTCTTCTATTATTACGTGACTTAACTTTCAAGTTCCAAAATATAAATATATTTATATTTTGTTAATAAATAACTAATTATTTTCTAAACAAATCCGGTTCAAGCCGCTAAACCCTCACTGTGTCCGCAGGGTTTTTATTTTCCAAAACAGCACAAGTATTTGCTCATAATCACCTCCTTCTCCTTGAAAAGGATCAATCTTTTCATCTGGGTCGGTGTCGAAAATGAATTTTGTGTTTGCTAATTGACAGCCCTCATTGTGTGACAGTTTTAAAAAGAATGATAACAAGAAAGCCTGGTTCAAGCCACTTCTTGTCTAATTCAAGAAGAAGAGCAATAACAAGTTGTACGCTTGAAGCTGAGCGAGAGCCACTGGCAAACGCAGCCTCAGCGTCACAATCGACCTTCAATGACCATAAAATGTTTTGCTTTTCCTTAGCAGACCAACTTATTAACCGTGGCCTAATTTCATCTGCCCAGAAAGTAATTCAGCGCCTTATAGCCAATTCTGCCTCACTTTCTGATGCACTTTCAGCAGCTGATTTTGCAGCTGTTCGTGGCATGAGCTTTGATTCGGGTAGCTATGGTGCTCTTTTGAAGAAACTGATTAAGTTTGGTCAATCCCAGTCAGCTCTTTTGCTTTATCAGAATGATTTTGTTGCTTTAGGTATTGATCCTGACCCCGCTATTTTGAATTCTGTCATTATTGGTTACTGTAAGCTAGGGAATATAGAGGATGCATTAAGGCATTTTGATAGGCTTATTTCAAAAAATATTGTTCCTATTAAACTGGCATGTGTTTCTATCCTCCGAGGGTTATTTGCAGAAGAAAAGTTTCCAGAGGCTTTTGATTATTTTATTAAAATTTGCGATGCTGGTGTGGATTTGAATTGTTGGTCTTACAATGTTTTGATTGATGGGTTGTGCTATAAAGGGTTTTTAGATGAAGTTTTGGAAGTTGTTAATATAATGCATAAGAAAAAAGGGTTAGTGCCTACACTTCATCAGTACAAGTCTTTGTTTTATGCTTTTTGTAAGAGAAGACGGACTATGGAGGCTGAGTTTTTCGCCAGAGAAATGGAGTCACAGGGTTTCTATGTGGATAAACTGATGTATACTTCTTTGATTAATGGGTATTGCAGCGATAGGAATATGAAAATGGCGATGCGACTTTTTTTCAGAATGCTCAAGACAGGTTGTGAGCCGGATAGTTATACTTGTAACACATTGATTCATGGTTTTTTCAAGATGGGTGTGTTTGATAAAGGGTGGGTTCTGCACAACCAAATGAGTGACTGGGGATTTAAGCAAAATGTGGTGACTGATCTCATTATGATCAGTAATTATTGCAGGGAAGGGGAAGTAGATGCTGCTTTGATGCTTTTGAATGGCAAGGTAAGTAGCAATTTAGTTCCTAGTGTGCACTGTTACACAGTTTTGATTGATGCTCTTTTCAAGCACAATAGGCTAATGGAGGTAGATGAATTGTACAAAAAGATGCTGGCCAATGGGGTTGCTCCTGACCATTTACTATCTTTTATCCTTTTAAAGAACTGCCCCAAGGGGAAGGAGCTTCAGCATGCTCTGATGTTGTTGTGTGAATTTGCCAAGATTGGATGTGGTATTGATCCCCTGGCTCGCTCAATTTCTGCTATTCTAAATCCTACAGGGGATTTGTGTCAAGAGATTGAGCTTCTGCTTGGGGAAATTGTGAAAAGTGGCCCAAAGCTAGCTAACGTGGCATTTAGTATTTATATCAGTGCTTTGTGCAAGGGAGGAAAATATGAAGAAGCTTTCCTTTGCTTGTTTCAATTGGTTAATTTTGGATACAGACCTTTGGTTTTTACTTGTAACACTTTGATAAAGTGCTTCTACCAAGTGCGTTTTCTTGAGGGGGTTAATGCCATAGTTGAACTTATGGAAGATACTGGTATGGTTGCAGATGTTGAGACTTATTTGATAATGGTAGAGGGAAACTGTAAATGGGGGAATCTAGATTCAGCCATGGACATTTTGGACCGAATGGAGGTGAGAGGACTGAAACCTAGTGTTGCAATTTATGACGCAATTATTGGTCATCTGTGCAAGGAGAAAAGAATACTTGAAGCAGAGGATATGTTCAAGAGGATGTTGGAGGCAGGTGTAGATCCTGATGAGGTTTTCTTTACAACAATGATCAATGGCTACCTCCAGAATAGAAAACATATTGAAGCTTGTCAGCTGTTTGAGAAAATGAAAAAGAATTCTGTTCAGCCGGGATCTTATCCTTATACTGCTCTGATCACTGGGTTAGTGAAGAAAGGAATGGTGGATTTGGGATGCATGTACCTTGACAGGATGTTAGCAGATGGTTTTGTGCCAAATGTTGTGCTGTATACTGCTCTTATCAATCATTTCCTAAGGGCGGGAGAGTTTGAATTTGCCTCTAGACTAGAGAACTTGATGGCTAGAAACCAGATAGAATGTGATTTGATTGCTTCTATTGCTTTGGTCAGTGGTGTTTGTAGACGAATAGCTGGCAGGAAGAAATGGCTTGATGTAAATAGATGTTCTGAGAGTGAAAAAGAAATGTTGTTCCAGAAGCTTCAGCAAGGAACTCTTGTGCCATGTATAAAGATTACAAGATTTTCTGCTGTTTCTTCTAATGGAAAAAAAGGGACTGTGCAGAGGATCATGCTGAAAGTTAAAGATATTGAGTTTATGCCAAACTTGTACCTCTATAATGATATACTTTTGTTACTTTGTGGGGTAGGGAGGATGGATGATGCTTATGATCATTTCCAAATGATGCAAAGAGAAGGCTTGCGTCCCAATGAAGTGACATTTTCTATTCTCATTAATGGGCATATTGCAGCTGGTGAAATTGATCAAGCCATTGGGTTGTTCAATCAAATGAACGCAGATGGTTGTGTTCCAGATAAAACTGTTTACAACACTCTACTAAAAGGTCTTTGTCAGGATGGAAGATTGTCTCATGCATTTTCAGTCTTATATTCAATGCATAAGAGAGGATTTGTCCCTAAGAAGGCTTCTTATGAAAATTTACTGGAATATTTTTGTGTTAATCGTTTGAGCATTCCTGCGTTCAACATGTTTGAAGAGATGATTGCACATGATTATCTACCTTGTCTAATTAATTGTAACTGTTTGCTCAACATCTTATGCGAAGAAAAGCATTTTCATGAAGCTCAGATGGTGCTTGATGTGATGTATAAAAGAGGGAAGCTTCCTTGCAAATCCACAGAGAGGCTTTTGGAGGAAACATTTTATAGCAAAGAGAAATTCAATTTTTAGACCAGAGATGATGTCCTTACTTCTTCTAGTTGGTAAGGAATTACCTTGGTGCATCTTTTTATATTTATCTCTTCTTGTTCTATCATTTCTGTTCTTAAAAAATATTCTCATGTTCCAAATGCAGTCATAATGAGGTCTCCACAGCCAATGAACAGAAAGTTCACTTTGGGTTTGATGGGGCTCATGGAGAAAATTCTATGGCCTGCAGTTTCTGCTAACCATCAGGTAGATTATCGTTATTATTGTTATGAAAATGAGAAATTCCGTTGAACTAATTTCTGTACTGAACTCAAGAGTTCTAAAATTTATATTATGCATACAGTAATTATCAAATGCTTTTATATATTCATGAATGATAGCAATAAATGAAGGATGCCATTTTAAGAGAGGATTAGCTTTTTGACAAAACATGGGCCTTTAATTTTGTTTTATATATTTGAGCATGGTATTCTCCTTTCATTAAGGGTTCCTAGTTTCAACGTCTTGGCAATTCAATAACATTGTCTTGGATAGGATGGAAGAGGAAGATGATCCATGTATTATCACTAATTAGATTTGAAGCTTAATTTTACATATTTGCTGCAGGTCATAAATATTCAAAATGAGCCTTTTACTTTCCTTTGCCTGTTGAGCATGCAATAATGGAGTCCCAAAGTTCTTTCTCTCACTCACTGAGCCTTATTTAATCTAATGGCTTTTATTTCTTTTCAGTTTTTCGCTCCTTGAGCCTTTGAGCTCTTTGCTGCACTGGAGAGTGCAAATAAACTAAATTGCTTTTTTCCATTTTTACTTCTATAAGCCCTATAAGGTTCTTTGTTCTCTTCATATTTGATTCGTGATATGGGTTCTCTGTTTTCCTATGATTCTGCAGTATTTTAGGTTTTCATGTTGTGTCTGTACTGAATTAGTGAAGGGGATTTAAGTGCCACAGTAGATTAAGGTCAAAACATGCATTTGAAATGCTTATTTTCTTGGCATGGTTTTCTTTTTTAAATTTGTCTTTTGGGGCTTATGGTTCAATGTAGTTGAAATAAATCTTCAGGAATTAATCTGAATAT
This sequence comes from Murraya koenigii, assembly GCA_025617385.1. Classification (NCBI taxonomy): domain Eukaryota; kingdom Viridiplantae; phylum Streptophyta; class Magnoliopsida; order Sapindales; family Rutaceae; genus Murraya; species Murraya koenigii. The sequence continues at coordinate 24,223,377 of CM046818.1, forward strand.
CCTGATTGATGATTTTGTTTCTCCAGTGATGAGTACATTCTAATTACTGTCGCTTTTAAATGTTACTTACAGTTATTGCAAGCTCTGTTTGTTTCAAAATTGAATATTTTTATGAGTACATTCTAATTACTGTCGCTTTTAAATGTTACTTACAGTTATTGCAAGCTCTGTTTGTTTCAAAATTGAATATTTTTATGAATGGAGAGGCTTGTTTTCACCAACTAATTTTTTTTTCTCTTTCGTGACTTAAGTTTTTGGACCAGCACCTATTTTTGATCAATGCTGGAAGCTACCTTGGCTGGGAAACTGAGCCCAAATCCTTTTGGAGCTTTTATGGTATGAATCTGGACAGAGTCGAAATTCCCCTTCAAGTCAAATTGAACTGCATTAATTTTTTCCTTTTCTTTATCACCAATTATGATTCTATGTAATTAATTTTTATGATTTACTCTCTTTTCATTTCTGTTGTTGAGCAAATGATTTAACCTGCCGGTATTTCATTGTTGTGTGCTGATAGGTACCCATTTATGTTATTCTTCTCCATTGCTCCAGCTGTATGGTTGATTTTTTCTTCTTGTTGCCCGTGAAAGAGTAGAAAAAATCATTATTGAAGTAAGGAGGTTCCATAAATTCAGAAAAGAACAGAGAGTTCTTTACATTATCCAACATATATCAAGCTGACTTGCACACATCCATGCTGAATTAGAGAGTTGATCCTTCCTTCGAATGAAACCGGCACTTTCTTCAAAAGTGGTAAGGTCTTAGTGAAATCATTTTATGACTTGCACGGAAGGTTTTTTTTTTTTTGGTTTGGGGGTAGTAGTTGTAGTGTTCATCATTTTACGTTAGTTTAATGAGTTGTTAAGAGTCAATATATTGTTATTATATTTCATCGCTCATTAAAACAAGTCAGGAGTTGTTAATATATGGTTAGTTTTGCTAGATTAGGAGTGAAGACTAAAGAACTAGAAATTGATAAGGGTACATGACGGTTGTTTAACCACATATGACAGGAGAATTCAAGCTTTAGAAAGGTCACAGATTTTTTTCTTTTTTTTTTTGGGGTCCATTCTTGGGTCAAGAAAAGCAGAAAGCGAACAAAAAGGCTTTGAAACTTGGGTTTCGATTGGTACAACTTATCGAATAGAGCTTATAAGAGTAGAACTTATATTAGTAGAACTTTTGACAAAAAGTTATTAGATGTTTTGGTTGCCAATTAAAAAAGTTCTTTTGAACTTTTAGGTTGTTTGGTTATACAAAATTAAAAGTGTTTTTTGTGTAATTACGTAAAAAAGTTTGTTTCATAATTATATAATATGTAACAAAATGCATCCAAGCTAACATTTAATAAGAAAAAAATAGTTCAACCATTTCTTCAATGTTCAAATTTAAAAACACATCAATAATATATTCTTCTAAACAAAAAATACTATCCAAATTAAAAAATTAATCAATGGTGGCAATAATTTATATACTGTAGGATTTTGAATACAATAAGTAAATTAAAATGGTGGCAATCTTATCTGAAAAAAGAAAAATGTGAAGTGACGGTAATATGTTTTTTTATCAAATTACAACAATAATTTTTATTGTGTAGTTTTTGTATATAAATAAGGGTATTATGTAATTAATGAAATGTTGTGGTATTTTTTATATTACATTTATTTGGAAAAGTTCTCTAATCTCTACTCCCAAAAGTTCAAATTTTAGACTTTTGCTAGTAGAGGAAAATTAACTTATTTAAGCTTAAAATACTCTATTAAAAAAACAATTAAACACAAAAATTTTTAAAATGTGCTTATGGAATTAAATAAGCACTTATGACCATTACATAAGCCATACCAAATAGACACTTATAAGATTCACTCTTACTCAAAGTTGATTGGAGATTCTATTTATTTATCTCATTTCCTTTCTTAGAAGCAAACAAAATGGACAAACTAGATCAAGTTGATTTATTGTTTATTTTCTTTGTGGCTGTGGTATATGTAGATGTTTTATTATCAATGAAGGTGTAATTATTTTGTCTGTTGGATTATTAACTTGATTAAGTTGCATCAAATTAAAAAAAGGTTGATTTCCATGTTGGATATATATCTTGTTCGTGTTTACTTTAGAGATATTTGATTTAGCTGAATTTATGGTATGTTTACTAATCAATAAACGGTATGAGCTAGAATCGGAATATGTTAGAATCAAAATAGAGGATGAGAATCAAATAAATTGTTTATTTTAGCTGTAAAAATTGGAATTGGAATGAGTTATATTCACATTGATATGTTTACTGCATCTTGGAATTAGAATGAATTGTTACAAATTATTAAAATACCTTTAATAATTGTTGTAGTTATTGATTTCGATTCTAGAATTCCCGTTCTAATTTTTGGTAAGTAAGCACACCATTAGTAAGGACATTGGTTAAAGAAATGAATCAACCAAAAAATAAAAAAAAAAAAGCGAAAAAAGAAAAGCCTAAATTCACTTTGGTTACAAGAGATGTTAATTAAAACAATAAAATAATAATAATAATAAGAATGAATGAATGATGATGATGATGATGATATTAATAATAATAATGAAATTAATAATAACAATAATAATAATAATAATGAAATTAATAATAACAATAATAATAAATAATAGAATTTTTAGGTACTTTCATAAATTATGTGGGGACCAAAATACAAAAATGACATAATTTAATTGAGGGCAATTTGAGGATTATGAAAACTTAATGAGGATAAAATAGGTAGTTTAAAAAGTCATCTGATTCCTAATCCCTTTGAAAATTAGAACTATGAGAATGATTCCTAAATTTATGGGCCTCAAATTATTTTGATTCCAATTCCAAGTCTTAATTTTGTAAGTAAATGCGTTATTAATTTTGATTCCAGAATTTTTTTTTTCTAATTTTTGGTAAATAAACACACCATTACTAATACATTGGTTAAAGAACTCCTTGTAGGAATCGACCCAAAAAACGAAAAAAAGAAAAGAAAAAAGAAAGCCCAAATTCACTCTGCTTACAAGAGATGTTCAGTTTATATGCCTTTTTGGTACATCTGCTGATGCTGCTTATAGATATGCTGGATTAAACTTGGAATGGGCCCAGAAAGGTCTAAGAGTTTCAGTCCTAGGCTAAACCGAACAAACATATTACTTAAATCATTGTCCTGTAACAGAAATAGGCCATTGCTAAAGAACTAAAACCATGTCCTTTCTGGATATAAGAGATTTTTAATGTAGATGCTTTTTTGGACACCTGCTGATGTTGCTTCTTTCCTTGGCTGGAAATTGGATTAGATTGACTTGGAGTCCACTGTTGTTGAATCTTATGCTTGGCTGGTTAGTGATAAATCAAGCTGTATATTGTCTGTGATATTAGCTATTGGAATATGGTTTGTTTAGATTGAGTTGTAAAAGATGAATTTGTAAAAGATGAATGCTAAGTTATCATTTTACCCAGAAGCATAGGTCATATGTACTCGTACTTGCCTGAATAATTGTATTTAGACGGTCACACACCTTCACCACATGCAAGATACATGACTAAACTCAACCACAACCACAAACTTCACAACCAACACAAACAAACATAATTTATTATAATCTAATCACTTCAATTAATCAAGTGATTCAAACATTTGACCACTTGATGATGCAATGCCATATCAAGTTATCTCTTACACAAGCTTAAACTCTTTGGTATTGTCAACCATAGTATTTAAGATCTAAGAATGTTATTTTGTTGTATTTATTGGACTGTAGCGGATGGTATATAATGTTTTATATTTCTTCAGTTGACCAAAGTGAATCTCTGAGGCTGCATCCAACAATAAATTATGTCAAAGATTATTGTTACAGCTTCAGATCAGAATAATTTTTTCAGGTAGTTCGCATCTGGTGTGCTTCAGTTCTATCATTGTTTTACACGTGTTTGACCTGAACTTAATATTTTGGGCACTTTGATGAATCCTACTTGCAGGCTTAAAAAGAAGCTGCTGAAACTATTCCGTAAGATGACTTCAAACAAAGCAACTGGACCTTAGGGAGGAAATTTTCTTCATTAATATAGCTCAGACCTGACATTTCTCATGCACTTTTGTCCTGACCCACATCAGCAATGATGGTACCTTTAACTCTTTCTCCTTTTTGTTAACTAATATTATTGCTCTATGTTTTCCATGTGCTTTATTTTTTTATTTTTACTGTTTATTTTCTCCTAGAAGTCTGGGTTATGTAAAATTAGAACTTATAGCAACTTTTGGAAATGGTTTGATATTATTTTTGAATATGGTGATATCAGTATTAATTCATATTAGATGATCATGTTTAAACTGGACGTGCAATATTTTTATTTTTCACTTGTTGAGAATTGTCGTGTTTGGATAAAATTACAAATAAAGGAAAAGAGTTTCGTGTGATTTCTAACAAGTTTCTGCAATTAATGCCATGTGCAGTTTCTCGTGATGCCGTGACAAGCTGCTTGAATTTTTGGAGCCGGCAGTGACTTTGAATTTAGATACGTATAGTTTTCAAGGTCTTTAACCAGACTACTTGGTTCGTTTAATAATTTTTGCAATTCTATTCTGCATTGATAGTCTTTTTTTTTTTTTTCATGTGAAGAAGAATTTTATTTCTGTTCCATTTTGGAATATACAAAGAAACAATTTGAACAATCACTGAGGATTAGTCCCATACACAACTGAATCTGAAATAATTAAAGATCAAAATAATGATAATAATCAAATCAAGGGGTTGCTATTAATGTTGAACACGATCAAAGGCCTGACCTGAACGGCACACCAGTCGCTGGCAGCCACGAGTTTCCGGCAATGAAGCTTCCAACTGTGAACTTGGATGCTTCGGTGCCGCTGGTGATAACACGGTAGCCGCGCCACTTCACTCTCCCACTAGTTGATGCAGCCGGGCCAATGTTCTTATACTCTCCGTAAAACAGAGTGTTGAGGGCAAAATTGCCACTCCATTCAAGCCAACCAGCAGGATCAACCAAAGAATCGAGGTAAGTTTGCATGTACACTGTACGTGAGTATTCTTTCCATGGTCGTCCTAAGAACGTTTTGAATTTGCTTAGCACTGGCACAAGATCCGGGGCAGCCATGACTCGAGAATTATGGATTGAAATTCCTGTATTTTGATTAGGATCTGTTCTGCCTTGAGCGGTGACCACGTTTTTCTGCTTATCCATCGGCCTTCTTGCATAAATCATGCAGTTCTGCAGAACAACGGCGGCATTTCCGAAAATGAAGTCAACTGTGCCATAGACATAGCATTCTTTGTAGAACTGTCTTTGTGAATGAACGTAGAGAGTATCTTGGTAACCTTCAAAGCCGCACTGGTAGAACACAGAGAGATCGGAGCCTGATCGGAGGGCGACTGCTTGGTGGTTCTGTGGGCCGGCTGTGTTGCGGAATGTGATGCCACGAGCAATGAACCCTTCGCCGGTCACAGCTGAATTAAGCAAAAGAACATTAAACACTATTACTTAGAACAGATAAAATTTGTAAAATAGATAAAAATTATGAGCTTGATTATATACCAACAGTTGCAGAGTTGAAAGTTGTAAAGCCACCGCCAACACTTCTGCTACCAGTAATAATAGTGTATCTCAATCCATCACCAACCAGCATAATGTTTTTCATTTTATTACCAATCTCAAGATTCTCCTCGTAAACTCCTCTCTTAACATGTATCACAAATCTCCCACTGCCCGTTCTCTTCGCCGCGGCATCAAGCGCTGCCTTGATAGTCCTGAAATTCCCTAATCCATCTTGAGCCACCACAAGATTTGGTCTCACTGAAGATGTTTGTAATAGCTTCCTGTCACCGGGTTTGACCCAGCTGGGGAACCCGCCTCTGTAAGTTTCAGGAACAGTTGAAGCGTTGTTCAGAGCCAATGTGTTGCTTATGAGCTTTGTGACATTGTTAGACATGAGGGGGAGTACGTAATCCGGTACGCCTAGCTCAACGAACCCCGCTCGACAAGTTTCAAGGTTCGTTAGGGCAGTGCTGAGCCAAGTTTGGGCATCAAAATCGGTGCATTTTGTGTTAGAGTCAAGGGTGTGGTTGAGTTGATTGATGGTATCTTGATAGAGCTTCAAGCAATCAGCCCATGCAGCCTTTTCTTTGTGGTTTCTGCATTTGGAACCAAGCCATTTGTTGTGACTTTGAGCAGTGAGTGCCCGGTCCAATGCAAGGCTCATTGCCATTTTTCGAAACTCAGATTTCTGCTTAGGGAGGGCAAAGTGTTTGGAGTTTTGTTGCATGAAGTATTTGCATGGTTCTGGGTGTGGAGTTTTGCTGCACCAATAGTCAACACCATAGGAGGCCGCCACACTTGAAAGAGCAGGAGCAAAGAGTGAAATTAAGGACATGAATAATAGGAATACGCTTAGCTTCATTGCCATTAATGGAAGCTCAAAGAACTGAATTAATGCTTATTGTGGTTATGAAGATGTGTGGGAATGAATCTATATCTATATATATATATATATAGGAGATTGCAAATAGGTTGGTGGTAGCGTGACAGACTGGCAAGGTTTGAACAAAGAGATAATGACTCTGATTAAATATAATGAATTCTAACAAAGATAACAATACGGAGATTCACTGTCGTTGTCTTTATAAAGCACTCTAACGTTGTCTTATTGTTGTTTTTATACATATTTATAAATTATGATATTCCTTTTGGTCAACAAGTGAGGATATCGTGTCTGTTCATATCAAAATGGGTTAATTTCATTTGGCCTCTAATATTTCTTAAGAAACTTCAATACCATCCCAAATGTATTGTAGTTCTACACTCCATCCCATGTCGCTACACTTCGCTGTTAAAATACAGTTAGATCTAAGTGAAATTGGCTTATTTTTCATTCTTTTAAGTTATATCACATCTTCACTTTTCTCTGTCCTCAAATTAAATTATTCTCTTAGATTTGAACTCATGAAATGTTATTTTCTTTTAAATAAATACATAAATAAGATTATTATTTTTTTAAAAAATAAGACATTATCATTTAAGAATAGAATTGAGATAATATTTTAATTTTCTTTAAAATCATAAAAATTCTTTTTTGTTTAACTATTTTTTGATGATCTCTCTTATTTTTCTCTTATATCTCTCTCTAATAAACAATTGCAAATTTCTTGTCCAACTGGCCAATCACACAAAATAATACGAGTGACCGTATGTAAAAGTGATAGGTAATCCATAGCCATGCAAAGATATTGATTATCTCTCAATTAGATATGATTTGGATGATTTTGGGTTTGATTTGCTATATGTAGGTTTGATTTTGGTTTGCTGATTTACGGAGCAAAGAGAAAATTGAGGGGCGACAGGGAGGAGGATTGAGAAATGAATATTTTTTTCCCCTAAAACTGTAAATTTTTTATTTTTACATGTTCACAGGCCAAAATTGAATTTTGGAGTGTAGGCTAGACGGTAACGACATGGGGTGGAGTGCAGAGTTGCAATAGATTTTGGAGTGTATTTACGTTTGTCAATAAATAATGGGGTGAACTGAAATTAAACCCAATTATAGACTTTCGAGGAACACGTATGTCGAATAAGGTCAAATCATATTGGCAGCGCGTATTTGGCTTGGATTTTTTCAGCCATTAGAGTTGCATACAGCACAGAGCGGCTGGTTTTCTTTTTCAATGTACGCCCAGTCCTCCAGGAAACTTCATGCAGAACGAGTAGGGTTTCTCAATTTTCGTTTTCCTTCTTAGGTTTTAGAAATGTTGAATGAGCCAAATTACTGCAAATAATGATTATTAAGAGAAATGAATTGTACACGATATATCCTTTACAAAATTAAATAAACACAGTCATAATTGCTTGTTGACAAAACTGCAAATAATCATATTTATTATTTGAACACTGACATTTGAATTGAGAGACCCCAAGGATACAGAATTAGTGTTCTACTGCTCAAGTACAATAAAATCGTAGCAGCATGAGCTTATAACGACCCGTTTTACACGGTATAATGATGCCATTTTTGTCATCTTGGTGTCGCCATGCTATTGAAATATTATTTATCTTATGAGTTTTACTAAGTTATAATTTAAGTAACTTATAATTTTTAATAAATTATATAAAAATTAATAACATAATAATGAGACACATTACCATGTTACTAAGAGTATAAGTTATTTAAATTGTAACTTTAGAGTTGATTAACCTAAAATTTGGATTTGGATAACATCAATGAGTGATCCCTCTAAAACTAACTTTATATTCTTTAAAGTTATTGCATTTAGTTAGTTTCTTTCATGGAGTACTTTTACGCACGTTTACATATCTTCTCTTTTGAGGATGAGGAGGCAGCCACCCACCAAATTTGAAAGACAAACTTTGCCATCACAATTGAATAATTGATTCTATACATAATAATTCCAATCATGGCAATAACCTGGTAGCATGTAACTTGCATGCTTTTGTTGTAGGGCATAGGCATATATATACAAAAACCAACTTACCAACGTGCAGCCAGGCCCAGCGGTATTCCGGTAATTAATAAGAACGTCAAGAAGAATGCAATTTTGATTAATTAATAACTTCAAAAGATTTAATTTGACTTTTGATTTTAAAGGTAGCTGTTTTTTATGACTTTCTTAATGTCAATCCTACTGTGCGTCATCTCATCTGAATTAGTGGCGAAAAACGACACGACACAATAAAAAATTCTCAAAAGAATGTCACCGAGGATTTTAATGACTCTGATGAGGCACTATAACTATAAGCCTGAGCATAATTATCAACTCTTCCTTCTGTCTCGATCAATTTTTTAGTACTTCCAAATTAAAGAAGATTAATTTTTTCAATTTTTGAGCTTACTAAAAAAAATCCCAGCTGCCGGAATTAGTGCTTCGTCCTGCAGCTTCAGCATTTTTAAGGCTTATTATGGCAAAGTTTTCCCCTTAAGGATGATCATGGCATTATTCAAGGATTAAATAGAGAAATAATGTTTTTTAAGAAACTGCTTTCCCCAATTTCGTTTCTTTTTCCTCTATGTTACGAGCCTTTTTTATTTTTAAACATTATATTACATAGAATTTATTACAAATCGATTGGTAGATACATAAAAAATTTACTGTAACTTGTGTTGATGTATAATTGAAGCCCGAAATCAGCTCTCAAATAATTAGAATATTTTATAACCTCTCAACCTCGATAATATAACATAAAGTATTTCTTAAATTTGCTGCCCAACTTGGAATTCCTTTTCTCCTTTGAACCATTCATTTGGAAATATTTAAATTAAGAGCTTGGTAATCAAATCATTAGTAATATAATCAGGCTGGAAAATAATTAATATATAATTAAATGAATTAATTTATAAAATTAGATTACAGTTTTGTCATTCTGTGAGCTTTGAATGATGAGCGGTGGGCAAGAGGTCACATCTCCAGGTCTTATGTGATCTAAATAATATATATTACACACAAGGTTTAAAAAAATATGCAGCTCTCATATTAGCTGGACGAATTGCAACAACTGGCCTCAATTTTGCTTGCCAGCAGGGAATGAAATATCATCTTTAATGGTGATCTAACTTTCAACGTTCTTAGCTCATCTTTTATATTTCTGCATTGGGCTGTTGGCCAACATCAGCTTCGATTTGTAGAGAAATTTAGATTTTGTATTCTTCATGCATCAAATTTTATCAGCATTATCTTTACTATTATCACTTATAATAACTGCCTGAAAATTATTGTAATTACTGTATTTTTACTTCCATCATTATATGAAAACTCAAATCCTTTGTCTTATAAATAAGGCGAGGATTTACCAAACAAGTCAACTAATGGTTGTTAGTGTTGGACTATTATTATATAGCTCTATATAGATTATAATTTTAGGAAATATCACTACCCTTATGCCCGCTTTTATATAAAAAATCACATAAGGGTGGTGATATTTCCATCTAATTATTTTTGTAAATGTACCTCACTGTCAAAAAATAATTATGACAAGTTTACATTATTTTTAAAATATACAAATTAATAAAAGGTTTAGACAATTAATTAATTAAATCTTTCATATATATATATATATTAAATTAAATATCTTTGACCATTAATCTTGCCTTAAAATATAGTTTTATTTAACTAATTTACCTATATAATGTAAAATAATCAAATTACCCTAAGAAACATAAGCTCTTTTATCTAATAGTTTAGGTTTTGAATTTTATTTGATTAAATCTCTAAAATTTTTCTTTAAGATTTTTTTAAAAGTAATGGAAATTTATTGTAATTATTTATTAGAGATAGAGTGGAGTTATAAAACTTGTGGGGTGGAAATATCATCTCCCACTCACAAACTTTGCTTTTGGGCTGACAAGTCACAAGGGCCTTGGCTAATGCTTGGCTTACTTTGGGCTTACAAACCCATAATGTTGATGATATTGAAACTCTCTCCATCATATTCCGACCTATTTATGTTTTAGTTTCGGCAAAACTTGTCACGTTTGTGTTTTTTTTTTTTTTTACATCATACTTCTTTTTTCAAATTTATGGTTTTTTTATTAGATATTACAAGATCTTTTGTTGTACTTTTTATTGAATTAAACTTTTTTATACGGCATTTTTTATTCGGAGTGTCCAAATACAATCATTGCATGTACACTTCCTTTTCTTGAAAATATTAATCCAATTGACTTTGTAAACAAATATCAAGATAAAAAAAAAAAGAACCTTTTTTTTTATGGATAATTAAGTAATAAATTAAATACAGAAAACATCGGGGCTTGGAAAGAGTGTTGATGACTCAAGCAAAATGTCTTTGGAAAAATTCCAACTTAAACTACAAGTCTTGCTCGATTAATCACTCTCCTTAAATCTTTCAAGAAACAATTTAACTGGAAAAATTCCTTCAACAATTAGTCAGTTAACTTTGTTAGAATTTTACTTGACTGTCACCGAAAATTCCCATCCTATAAATGGAAGTTAGTAGCACACTGAAAAGATAAGAATGTATCCATATTGGATTGTCAGTTCTTTTTCTGGGTATATTAATCATCCATGTTTAAATCATGTAACATGATTATACATATTATAGTATAAAATGTTTGAATTAAATTTTAATGTTTGAATTAAATTTTAAATCACACAAAATAAGCTGCTATTAACAGATAAATACAATGAATAATACAACACCGCAACATTCATACGATATACGATATATGATTAACGATTAATTTACAGGCCTAAAATGAATGGCACACCAGTTACCGGCAGCCATGAGCGGCCAGCAATAAGGCTACCAACTGTGAACCGCGACGCCACAGTTGGGCTAGTTATAACATGAAAGCCTCGCCACTTGACCCTATGTCTAGTCGAAGAACCAGGCCCGTAATTCTTATACTCCCCATAAAACAAAGTGTCTAATGCAAAATTGTTGCCTGGTGACCAAGTTGACCAGCCAAGCGGACTAACAAAGCCATCAATATAAGTTTTGAGAATCACAGTTCTTGAATATTGCTGCCACGGCCGCCCCAAGTAGGTCTTAAAATTACGAACCACTGGCTTTAGGTCATTGGCAGGCAAGACTCGAGAGTTGTGGATTGAAATTGCTGTGTTTTGATAAGGGTCATTGCGACCTTGTGCTGTGATCACGTTGGCTTGTCCCTTTAAGGGCTTTCTTACAAAGATGATGCAATTTTGGAAGACCACAGCTGCATTGCCAAATATGAAGTCGATTGTGCCGTAAATGTAACAACTTTTGTAGAATTGTCGTTGCGAGTGGACCATGAGGGTGTCTTGATATCCTTGGAAGGCGCAGCGATAGAAGACTGAGAGATCTGAGGCTGATCGTAGGGCTACTGCTTGGCCCTTTAAAGGACCTGCCGTGTTTTGGATTGTGATGTCCCGAGCCATGAAGTGAAGTCCATCAATGCCTACAAGAAATTGGTTAATTAATTATAATACATAGATTAGCCAAGAATAAATTTAACTAATGACCTAGGATTGTCATATATATTAGTGTACCCGTAATAAGAATTAGGTACATCATACTTATGTACAATAATTGAATAGAATTATGACATTTTTTTTAAAAATGTACACATGTAATGATCCTATTGGTTGATTGTATCTAAAATGAATGTCTCTAACAAAATTTTCACATCTTATAAAAACTTTGAACAACGGGTGTACAAACGATCAACTAATAATATATATATATATATATTATGTCATCATTTTATTGGTTAGTTGCATACATGCCGGTTGTATAAAAATTCTATTCTCCTAATATAGTGCCACATGAAATTGTTACATGAAAAGGAATTTTTGTTAGAAATTTATTTTAGTTATTAATAAGTTAATATCGAAGCAAAATGGTTTTCTAAAAATTTTATTGTATAATGAAACTCTATATATTGTGTATTCTTACCTGCAGTTGCAGAATTGTAAGTTGTGGAACCACCTCCTACGCTTCGGCCGCTTGTGATTATTGTATTTCTCATGCCTTCACCAACCAACATAATATTGTTATTATTAAGCCCAACCTCAATATTCTCCCTATAAACCCCTCGCTTCACATGTATTATAAATCTCCTACTTCCTCTCCTTCTTGCAGCAGCATTGATAGCAGCTTGAATGGTCCTATAATTCCCTGAGCCATCTGTTGCCACCACAAGATTTGCCCTTGCTGCTAAAGATGAGGACTCCAATAAGTTCCTTTCATGGCCCGAAAGCCAACTTGGAAACCCATTTGTGTAGGTGACATTTTCACGCTTCAAAAAAACTCCATTAACAGCCAAACTATTGCTGATTAATTGAGATAAATTATTAGACATTACGGGTGTGATGAAATCGGAAACGTTTAATTCCGTGGACCCTGATTGGCATGTGCGGATATTTGTTAGGGCAGTGCTGAGCCATGTTTGTGCATCAAAATCAGTACAACTCCTGGTGGATTTCAAGCCTTGTAAGGTGCGGTTTAGTTGAAGAACGGTGTTAGAATATAGCTTTAAACAATCGGACCATGCAGATTTCTGATGCTTGTTTTCGCAATATGTTCCGAATTCCATGACTTGCTTGTGTGCATTATGGGCAAGCTCTATGGCAACTTGGATTATAATTTTCCGAAAATCGGACCGATGTTTGAATGTGTAACAGTGGTGGCTGTGGCTCAAGAAGTACTTACATGGTTCAGGATGTGGGGTTCTGCTGCACCACCACGTTATGTTTGTTGCTGAGTGTCTCCTTGATAGAGCAGGATGGAAAATTGAAGAGAAGGATACGAAGATAATCAGTAGCTTGATGTTCTCTTTGGCCATTTTTGTGTATTTCTTTTGCTACTATGAATTGCTGTTCAGGATTTTTAAGAGTCATATTCCTAAGAGATTTGTTTATGAAGGAGAATATTGAAGAGATTGTTTGAAAAATGGACAATGACTTGGTATATAAATGCCAACCCAAGGCAAAAGTTTCCAAGATGCTAAGATATTCCATGTTAGCTTTGCTTCCAATTGTGCGGTGATATTTTTCCTTCTTTACGTTAAAAAAAAAAAATTTCCATAATACATGAGATCTTTTAAAGGAAACGAGAGAAAAGAACTATAAAATATTACGATTTTGCAGAAAAGTCTCACAATACCACGCATACACAATACCATGCATGATTAATTCATCAAAGTATTAATCAAATTATTACTTTGTCAATGGATTGATTGGTAACTCAGCAAGTTCATAAATTTTCTTTCAGGAATTTAAATATGCCCCACCATTTTCAATCGAGACTTTAATCGTCTAACGCGCGAGCCTTTTTCTCCCAGTTGAATTATATACTAGGTTTAATTAATGTATTAATTTTATTAATCATTCTTTTAAAATCCACTGAAATCTGCGTGACATTAGGATATTAAATACCTCGATATTCTTTTTGGAAGGTAATTTAGTCTTTTTGTAATAGATAAATTTAATAGTTGAAAAATGAAAGGAATTTTACAGTAACTTCATAAAAAATTTTTTTGACAGTCAACATTATTAATGTCTTTCTATTGTCGTTATCATGCTAAGCAAATGGTTGAGTAGACTTAATAATACAGACCAATCATATATCATGTTCTATACACATGGAACCGTGTGCGAAAGAATTATTATTATTGTATTTGTTGAGTACATTGGTGCTCACTTGGGCAGAAAGTAAGTGTCCCTTGAAAGGAAGAAGCCATGTTCTTTTAACATACCATCTCCAAACAACACCTAAAGTCACAGGAATCCATGTGTTTTTTTGTTTGTGATACACGTTTGCCATTTCTCTTTATTGTTCAATAATAATAATAATAATAAAAGAGAGAGAGAAAGGAGCTGAATGGGCATCGCTTAATCTAATTGAGTGTGAATACTTTGGTTCTTTTCAGATTTCAGCTTATTTCGTTAAAATACTTTTTCAAATTACTTATTACATTATAAATATTATAATTTTAATGTTTAAATTTCACTGTTTAAGGATAAATGTAACATTTTAACATACCAAACTTTTTTTGTTTTCCAGCAATCAAAGTTATAGAGAGCTGTAAATTAAACAACTCTACAAATGAAGTTATTTGCACTCTAAAAAGTGCTTTGAACACCCATTTACTTAGAACATTAATTTATTTTATTTGGTGCCCTCTTAAAATTCCAAACATACCAGTAAAGCTTCACCTTTGTTTCTTCTTCATCACTTCATACATTCATGGCACCAAAACACCCAACTCAAGGAGTTCTTATACTTCAATATTAGTTTAACTATGATTCCATAAAAGCTCTGCAAAATTCTCATCCATTCTGCAAATTATATATATACATTATCATTTCAGATCTTGAACTACAAATAAGCCATTTTTTCTTTTCAAAATTTTAAGCAATTTATGGCTTTTGCCAAACAATAATCAATAACTGGGTTTGATAATTTTTTTTTTTTAATTTTAAACTATCAATGAGGTAGAAGGTAAGGCATGGACTCCTATCTATAATATAAATCAGTAAATAATAAAATAAATGTGGAGGGGGATAAAGATCAAAACCTCCAAGTTATAGAAACAAATACAACATAATAAAACATGAAAGCAAACATGACTAGTGCATTCGATTGTAGTATTTCTTACGGTACTTGCGGCCGGTGATTAATCTAATAACATTCTTTGAATGTTGATCAATAACAGTAAAATCGAGGCTAGGGTTAGGTCTACTGCTATCCTTGGGTGCAGACAAGAAGAAACCATTATCAATCGTATGCTCGTCCGAACTAAAATCATCATCATTGTTTGCTAAAGGATTAGTATTAAATGGTAGAATTTTTTTGAGTTTGAGAGAACGTTTGATTAGTCTGATTTCCACATCATAAAAGTAGAGAACTTGGGAGTCATGATTTCCTTGACAAGAATGGCGAGTAATTTGATTGAGTTTTAAGGATTAATATTAGTTAAAACTAAAAATTTTATGTGATGGAATGAGTTTGTTGAGAATAAAAAATATAATTTAAAATATTATAGCTACACCATATATTTCATGGGTGCATGTGTGTATTATATGTGTCTAGATTAATTTTTTATCTATTTATATTAGGGAAATTACCAGTCATAAACCTTTATATGTCACTGATATTATTTATGCTACAACACGTTTAATATGTAGCACTCATATATCCTAAGTTGGTAAAGCATTTCTGTCGTTCACCTTACCGTTACCACCTGTTAGAATATGCTGACGTCATAAGGGTAGCATTGTTTTCTAACATAAGAGAAGTTGTGATACAAAACGATGTGTTGTCTTATTTATGTGAAATATATTATTTTCCAAACGACATGTCATTTCATTGAAATATAATTATAAGACATGTCATTTTACTGTGATGTAACTGTATGACGTGTTGTCTTATTTAACTGAAATGACAATTTTTTTTCAGACGACATATCATTTATTTGTTATACAGTAAAACAACTTGTCATATATTTATATTCCAGTTCAACAATATGTTGTTCAAAAAAAATCACTAAAAAAAGGACATGTCGTTTTTAATCACAATTTCTTTTTTACTTGTTTCAATGATAAAATTATTATTTTACTAAAATTCTGTTAACTTCTTAAAAGTGACAAACAGTAAGATGGACGGTAGATGTCTTTTGTCAACTTAAAGTATACGAGTGATGTATGTTAAAAGTATTGTATCACAAATGATATCAGTATCATTTAAGGATATATGACTGATAATTTTCCTTTATATTAAAATGTTCTTAATAATAATGAAAAATTATCAGCTATATACCTTTAAATATCACCAATATTATTTGTCCTACAACACTTTTAATATATATTATTCGCATACCCTAAGTTGATAAAACACTTCTGCCGTCCACCATTCCGTTACCAACCGTTAGAATATTCTAATGTAATAAGGGTAGTATGGTCTTTTAACATAGAAGAAGCTGTAATAAAAAACGACATGTCATCTTTTTTAAGTGAAATATATTACTTTACGGACGACCTATCATTTTACTGAAATATTACTATATGTTATATTGTAAAATATTTTCATGACATGTCGTCTCATATGAGAGAAATGACAATGTTTTTTCGGACGACATGTCGTTTAACTTGAAAGTTATTGGATGACATGTAGTTTTATTACTAAAGTGATTACTTGAAAGGTATTTTAAATAATTACATTTTTTATACATTTATTCAATATATTTAAAAATTTAAATATTTAAAGTTTATATTTCATGTTTAATTTTATTAAAATAAATTTAAAAATTATAAAATAAATAAAAATATATTCATAAATATAAAAATTTAAATTATATATATATATATATATATATATATATATATATATATATATATATATATAATTCGAGCTTAAAAAGGCTAGAAAAATAAATTATTTATTTTTATTAAAATAAATTTAAAAATAATAAAATAAATAAAAATATATTTATAAATATACAATTTAAAAATATATATATATATATATATATAATTTGGCCCGGATTTTTGCCAACCTTAGAGACAACACTGTAGATGTGGAGACAGTTTCTTAATTTATATGACTAAGAATCTCTTTAAGAAAAATTACTGTGCGTGTGCGTATGAGTATATTACTAGCTTTCCCTCTGTTTTTTTGTTGTGTGCGTGTCTGTAAAGAGAATTAAAAAAAAAAGAGAAGAAGAGATCCGGTCATGTATGTTGTGCATGTATTTTTAAGAAAAAACGACATGTCATCCTTTAGCATTCCAGTTAACCGACATCTCGTCTATAAAATGTTGTTATTTCACTCAAATAAGATGACATGTCATACATTTATTTTTTTAGTAAAACGACATGTCATACGCTTATATTCAGTTAAACGATATGTTGTTCGTAAACAATACATTTCACTGAAAGAGAATGACATGTCGTTTTTTATCACAGTTTCTCATTTACTTGTTTCAAGGGTATAATCGTTATTTTATCAAAATTCTGTTAACTTCTTAATGGTAGCAAATAGTAGGGTGGACAGCAGATGTCTTTTGTCAACTTAGGGTGTACGAGTGATACATGTTAAAAGTGTTGTATCACAAATGATATTGGTGATATTTAAGTGTATATGAATGATAATTTTCCAATAATAAATGACATTATGAGTATGTTTATAATATAAATTTTTATAAAATTATAAGAATTTAGAGTATTTTTTTAAAGTACAAATAGTCTTATCCTAACTTTGAAACAATAAAGTTCAAATATTTTAAAAGCAGTGTAGAGATTTTTTCCAGTATATATACTTTGTCTACAGAGATTTCACTAAGTGATTTTTAACTGAATTTTTTTGTTGACATCTATATTTAAATTTTGGAGGGGCTAAAAAGTAGACTTTAACGTACCCCTACAAAAAGTGAAGATCTTATATAATTTTTTTCCTTATAGTTGCTATTCTATTCATTGTGCTCAAAATTTTTGGTACAAATTAGTTGCACAATAATTTATATCGATATGATGCCAACTTAATTTGTTTTTAGAATTTTTAATTATATACTAGGTAGGGCAATTATGTAAAAGAAGAAAAAGAAAAGGCATCATATGACCAAAAAAATACAAATAGTCATAGTTATATTTAATTAGATCGATTATAATTCTCTAAGGACTAAATTAAATCAATCATAAACGTTAATCACTGAATTAGGGCTACTAAAATTTCAAAACTTAATTATCATGACAAAGTTACTAATTGGCAGGATCTGGAAATTTTAGTTAACTGATTATATTTTCAAAGGACAGTCTAATTGACTTAACTTTTATGGTAAAAATTAGAGGTCACGGATTTAAATTCAAGGAAATACATTTATTTTTAGAGTAGGAAAGGGCGAGGTGCAATAAAAAAAAACAATTAATAACTTGAAGAATTTATTTAACCAATATACACATGGAGTGTCGAAACCATATTAACAATTTTAACTGCGAATGGGAAAATGCCCCATTACCTCGTGGCTCATTACCCACTTTCCATGTATTATTATTCAAAGATTTACCCTGATGCCCTTACTCCAATTGAGAAAAGTAACCCTTCACGTTTTGGTAGATATTGGATACCGATAGTGAATAGTGTGAAAATTTTAAGTGATTAAAAAAAAAAATCCTGTGTTTTAAGGGGGCTCCATCAAAAAATATATATATTTTCCTAATTCGAATTTAGAAAGACTGTTTTGTGATGATTGAATATTGATTTAATTCGACATTGTTAAGCCCTCTTGAACAGTCAGCCCGAATGCTCGACCCAAATTCTTTTTAATTTTTATTTATTATTATTTTTTTAAAATGACCTAAAATCATTTTCTTTTAAATTTCAAAATTTTTGAAGCACTTGGTGTTACCATGACTTAATAACGTCTGGAGATTAATAATTTGTATAAGTTTAAGCAATTTCAAATTTCTAATGAATTGTTTAGCTGAAAAACTAAACAATCAAATTTTAATTTTTTTACAATTTGACATATGTTTAATAAAAATCTATTTATTTTTAATAATATGAAGTTAGAACATTCAATAACTTCGTATTAGCTGTTAAAGGTTTAGAAACCCTTAATTGTTTTCTTCGGTTACAAATTTACAATAATAAATAAATTGCCTTTATGATATTGGTGGTTACAAGTTTTAAATGCACCATTAATATTTTTAATCATTTAGGGTTAAGTATATTTTTGAGATACAAATTAAACCATAGAATTAAAGAAAACTGCTAATACCGACGGCCACTTTGTACAGATGGACTCTGCGGCTTTAGGACAATGCCTTTTAATTTGCATGCCTCTTCCAGTCTTCCTTAAGGTTTGGTTTTGTTTTCTGTAATCCACATTTGACTTTATGTCCATGTTGTTTATATTTCATATTTTCTAGCTACATGTTTTATATTTGTTAGAATGGCTCTTTATTCATATTTTTAAGGGTTGGGTGTTCCTTCTTTCTAATACTATGCTTGTTTTTTTATTCAAAATTTTCAACAATGGAATGAACATGAATAATAATAATAATAATAATACAAAAATATCTGGACTATCCCACTTGTGATATTAGCTTATATTACGTGAGATTGGACTAAAATTTTAATTAATAGTGTGTGTATCAAATGCCATTAGCCAATTTTAATTATCAGTCACTAATTGCAAACAAACCCCAATTAGCCTATCAAATTAGGTGAAAAATTAATTAAGTAGAGTAAACTTTGCTTAAAATTTGGAAAGGTACTGTTGCTTGAGCTCGAGTGCAAAGGGATATCCCCGAAAGCTTTAACAATAAAGTTAATTCAGTTTCATTTCGTAATTGGTATATTCACTAATCACTATCTTCAACCACTCCTCGGAGTCAGCTGACCCACGTAAAGGTAACCGACTTTTTTCAGTTGCCACTTTACCCCCCTTTAAATTTTATTTCTTTCGTATCTTTACTTAACAACTTAATTATCACTATTAAAACGTTTATAGTGGAAAAGTTGTGAGGTTACGTACGTACACATCAATGCCTGAACAAGCATTCCTCATTTCCTTCCACCTCAGAAACAAGGATTTGAATGCCTTTTTTTTTTTTCAAATTAATAAGATAACTTACACGAGTATTGTTCTTCACACGAGTATTGTTCTTCATCCAAATACAGTGAAACTACCATTCATCGGCGGCTCCTCTAGTGCAAGCCACCATTTGTGTAAATGCAACTCTCTCTCAATTGTGAAACAAAAATGGTTCTTTTAGTATTTGATTTCTTTACGCATACATGCACCTCCATTTTGTGTACATATATATAGATCTTCAATTCGTCGGTAGTTTCAACAGGAGAAAGGAAAAGATATAAGTGGATTGTACTTTGATGGAGAGATGAAGACGATGAGTTTGTTAGTAATAGTGGTGATAATGGCAATGGCGGCGGCGGCGGCACATGATTATGGAGATGCATTAACGAAGAGCATTTTGTTCTTTGAAGGCCAAAGGTCGGGGAAATTGCCTCCTAACCAGAGGATGACTTGGAGGAAAGATTCTGCTCTTGAAGATGGCTTTCAGATTGGTGTAAGTCTCTCTACCTCCTGTATATTTTGTTACTGGTTTAAATTCCTAGCTATACTTGGTGGCCCCACTAGTTAGTACCCCCATATAATTTTTAAATATTATATGTTACAGTGTACTGATTTTTTCAATAGAAATCTGTCAGGACAATGAGTTTGTGACCAATTGTAAGAGAAAAACTTAGGTGGCAGGTTTTAATCGGATTTTCTAATATTTTGCCCTGTGTTTCAAGTGTTACATGTGATAGTAGCTAAAGGGAGAGTGCTGTTGGCATTAAAGTTGAATACTAATTGTAATTTGAAGTATGGCATTAAAGTTGAATACTAATTGTAATTTGAAGTATTTATTATAATATACAATTAGCTAGACAGTAGAAGTCCCAGATGATGCAAGATACTAAATTAGTTCAGTACTTGTCCGTAGGTTGATTTGACCGGTGGATACTATGATGCCGGTGACAATGTTAAATTTAACTTTCCAATGGCATTTTCAACAACCATGCTGGCGTGGAGCGTGTCAGAATTTGGAAAATCCATGGACTCAGACCTGCAACATGCATTAGATGCCATTCGATGGGCAACTGATTACTTCTTAAAAGCCACTAGTATTCCTGGCATTGTTTATGTTCAAGTTGGTGATCCTTACGGCGATCATGATTGCTGGGAGAGACCTGAAGACATGGACACAGCCAGGACCCCTTACGCTGTCGACAAACAGTTTCCAGGTTCTGAAGTTTCAGCTGAGATAGCTGCTGCTCTTTCCGCTTCTTCCATTGTGTTTAGATCAAATGATCCTACATATGCTGCTAAGCTTCTCAACAGAGCCAAAACGGTAGGTTTAATTAATTTATTAGTCCTCCCATAAGAGAAATTATCCTGTACATAACAGGTAATACAACTAACCAATTATTTTTCGTATGGAATAGGTTTTTGACTTTGCAGATAGGTACAGAGGATCCTACAATGATAATCTGGGAAAATGGGTGTGTCCCTTTTACTGTGATTTTAGTGGGTACGAGGTAAGTCTGTGTAAAGCTTAAATCAGAAAAAACTTTTCTTCATTCATGATAACAATATATAAAGATTGACATAATTGTAGCATAGGATGAATTGGTATGGGGAGCGACATGGCTATACAGGGCAACTAAGGCACCTAATTACTGGAGTTATGTTTTGAAGAACATACATAACGTAGGATCTGGAAGTGAAAATATAAATGGTGTCTCATCTAGAGTTGGTAGTGTCACGGAATTTGGATGGGACAACAAGAATGCTGGCGTTAATGTACTTGTCTCGAGGGTAAGTATTTTAACTTCTAAACTCATCAAAATAGAACACTTTGTGCTTAATCTCAATATTTGTTTCTTGTTATGTTGGCAGTTTATTAATACAATAAACTCAAATTCCTCCAATCCCTTCATTCCAAACGCCGACAAGTTTGTATGCTCTCTGTTGCCTGAATCACCTACAAAATCAGTCTCATATTCACCTGGTAATTTTCCAAATTTTGATAGCATCAATCCATTGTTCTTATACGATATGAGTTTCCTCTCTTAATTTTTCTGGTTTTTTTTTTGGGAAATTTTCATTAGGTGGGCTCCTGTTCAAACCGGGAGGGAGTAATTTACAGCATGCAACAACTTTATCCTTTCTCCTCGTTGTTTACAATCGCTATTTAAAACAAGCTAACAGAGATATACAGTGTGGCAATGTCGTTGTCAATCGGGCTAGGCTCATACAAGTTGCCAAAGGCCAGGTTTATATTGTTACTTGAACAACAAGTAATGTAATGATTTGTTCAAAGGCTTAAATTTGCATTTGGAAATTGATATGCAGGTGGATTATATACTTGGAAGCAACCCATTGAACATTTCATACATGGTTGGATATGGCGAAAAATTTCCTCAAAGAATACATCATCGTGGCTCGTCTTTGCCTTCAATTGCACAACATCTAGGGAAAATAGGCTGTCAAGATGGAACCCCGTATTATGACAGCAAGACTTCAAATCCCAACGAGCTTACAGGAGCTGTTGTTGGAGGACCTGATGTAAATGACTCGTACGCTGATTCTCGATCTGATTTTGTACATTCTGAGCCTACTACTTACATCAATGCTCCTCTTGTTGGCCTTTTGGCTTACTTCAAGTCAAATTCATGATCTTTAGTCTTAGAGACTAATTGTATATGATTGATTTTAGTACCACAAAAACTGTAAAGTTACAATTAGAGATGGTAGGCGTGTAGAAGCAAACAAAATTCTTTAGTCACAGTCTAATTTGATGATCTCAGCTATTGTTCAGCTGGAAGTATGGAATCTTTACATTCTTTTCAGTTGATCTCACATTGTGTGGCCAAACTTTCTCTTTCTAGAAGTTAAATCAATTCACTCCACTTTCACCTTTTCCGGGTCGACAAAGATATTCATAGGGGTTCAGAAACAACTCTTATTGTCTTTTCTATCCTACATTTCAAGCCCACGAAGCCCAGCCCAGATTCATTTCAGACCACGGCATGTCAGATTTTTGCTTTTTCTTGCAGTTTTTTTTTTTTTTTTTGTTTAATATTGTTTCTTAAGCTTTACTTTTTTGCTTTTTGGGGGGAGGAGGAAAATATTGAAATAAGGTGAAAAAGAATGCAGAATTAACGATAGAAGAGTATATTATCCAAATAAAGTGAAACTACATTCACCAACAGCCCCGGCATTGGTTAATTGGCTTTTGAGTTCATGCATCTCTCTCTGTATAAAGAAATTTAGGGGCTATTTGGTACTATGGACGCATTATATTTGTATCTCTCGAACACTTTAGACCAATAGAGGTGGAAATACCTAATCCAACTCAATGGACCCATCCTAATTCAATTTAATTTTGATGGGTTAAGTAGGTTATTGTAGGTTAATTGAATCAACTTTTTCAAACTCAATTAATAATTAAGTTGAATTGAGTTAATTATAATAAATCAATCTAATTAAAAATATAGCCCACGTAAATAATAATATTTATTTATTTTAAAGCTGATAAATATTCCAACTAAGCTTGTGGCTATTAATTGATATAATAGCATATAATTGTTTAATAAATTTATTATCTTATAAGTTTAATTTTAGAAGTAACTTAGATTTAGTTTCTTTTTATTTTTTAACAAATACTTAATAGTATATAATTACAAATCACTTTTATTTTATTACAATGCTACTAGTTAATTATGTAAAAGGTCTGAATTTGGAATTCGAAAAAAAGATGTAGGAAACTATGAATAAAATCTAAAAACTCATTGTCAAGATTTTCTGAATTTTAAGATAGTTGGTTTTTTTTTTAACTTTTTTTTATCGAATACTAGATTGTGAATTTTATCGAATACTAAATCGTGAATGAAATTTACATATTATAATATATTTATATATAATTTTAATAAGTTTCATTTCAAATTTCATATATATTTTTATTTAAACTTTAATTTTGATTTGACTTTTAAGTTTTCAACACGATCAATCCAATTCAACTAAACTCAATGATTTAAGTATATTAGGTTGATTTGGTTGAATTGTGTTAATTTTATCTCAACATATTCAATAGTAGGTTGAATTAAATTTTCATAAACTCTATCCTAACCCAACCCATGTCTACTCCTACTAAGCAACAAGAGAAAGAAAAGTGATATATATATTAGTTCTGTGATTTGGTTTAAGATTTTAAAGCTCGGAAAAGTTATGAAACCGTAGGGTTTAATAACATTATATAAATATATTATTAAATTACACGGTTTAATATATTTTTCAGTTTTTTCGGACTTTAAAATCTCATATTTGAACATTTTATATATATATATATATATATATATATATATATATATATATATATATATATATATATATATATATATAATTATTCTTATGTATAGACGTCATTATTTTTTAAATGCAGACATGCTCTTAAGCCGTGAGATTTTATAGACTTTTGTTTGAATGAACTATAAAGTTGTGCAGTTTAATATGATTAAAAGTTAATTCTCAACTAACGCTATTTAAACTGTATGTCTTAAAAGTGTTTCCGCATAAAAAAAAAAAAAAAAAAAGAGGGCCTTGACACTAGAAAATGACTCTATATATATAATTTGAAAGGTTATGTGTGTAAAATAATTGTAGAATTTTTTGGTGAATACATGTACTTTTGCTAAAACATTAATTTATCCAAAAAAAAGTGATGTCTTTTGAGTGGATTCAGAAGTAAAATAACGTAGGCTCACGGTCAAAAGTCCTACAATATCATATTGTGTGAGAGTTACATTAGTGCTTCAAAGATAATTTTTAATTTCCATTTGATAAATTACCCTTTTCCATCAAGATTAGGCAAGTAAAATAATACTAAGATGAATATAGAGATATGTGACCAGATTTTATGAAACATGAGAAATGGACAAGATATTAAACTAAAAATTTCACCTAATTAAAATTTTCTCAACCATAAGAATAAAGAGAAAGCTTAATGTGTCTAATACTAATATTAGGTAAAACGTAAATGCGAGCAACAAATTCAAAGCATGTGGCTTGTTGATTCCACCTAAATATAATTTCTCAAAACAGTGGAATAAAGTGCGAGTCATATAACTCGTGCAAAACAATCTAATATTGGATATAATGTGGTGTCAAAAAGGCACTCTTTGCTTGTTAGATAAAATGTGGGCAATAAATTTAAACATGTGCCTTGTAGAAGGTTACGTATAATTTTTGTCTCTTTAGTTTCCTAAGAACGTGAAGAGTTGGGCAAATTAGAGACCCGAGTGATGGTGGCATTATTGAAGTTAAAATAACGTACATACACGACACTATAACTAATATATAGAACGCCATGACTAAATTGGAATTACTCCACCTTGAGACACGCTTTAATAGCCACATAATTATAGTAATAAATAAAAAAAATAAGTTATTGTTATGATCATGTAATTATTGAGACTTGCTCCAAAGTAAAACAACTGTAACATAATCGGATCTCATATATAATGCATCGTGCTAAAAGCTTTTCGAGCTCAAATCTAATGCCTTATAAATCTTTTTTATTTGAAAAAAAAAAGAAAACGTTTATACACTTTTTTAAAAATTAAAAATGAATTGATTAGTCACCAAGCTACTTTGCTTTTATGTTAGAATATTTTTGTTTTTCCCTTCCACTTGGTGGACATGAAAACCCAATAATGTTTTGCTGTAAAAGAAAAGAATAAAAAATGATTGCTAGATTGCTCGATTATTAATATCCTGAATTCTCCTCCTTTTCATTCTATATGAGTATTGATACTTATAAGAAGAATGATAAATGAATAAAATTATAATAAAATCATGATACAATTTTTTATCTTTTAATCAATTTTGAGGATTTTTAGAAAAAGAAAAATGTAAAATCATTAAAGAAATTTTTAAAAATTCATAAAAAGACAATTTTTTTTGTCATTTTTTTATCATTTTTCTACTTAAAGGTGGGCATCAGTTCAATTTTGAAATAAACAAAAACTTTTGGTTCAGATCGGTTGGGAATTTCAAAATTTTGGTTTGAGAATTTATGTTCAGTTTGGTTTCAATATTAATTTTTTAGTTTTTTAATTAATTTTAATTATAAAAACTAAACCCAAACTAAAAAAATCGAACCGAACTGATCTGGTCCATCCCTAAACACCATGTGACATTTTTTTATTTAAAAATTATTTTTATTTTTTTCGGTTTAATTTTTAATTTTAAATTTTAAATAAAAAATCAGAGTATTTGATTTTATACCTAACCAAAATATTCAAATTTTTCTGAGAAAAAAAAATACTAAACCGAACAAAAAAAATGAACCGGATAATTTTTGAGATCTAATACGATTCTACCCACCTATATTTCTAATTATAGAATTAATAGGTGGATGAAATCACCTTAGGATCCAACTATTAGTCTAGATGACTCTTAAACACACATGATTTTTAAAAATATTTTATACAAGGGTGTGGGACTATCGGCACTCCTCCAAAATCCTCTTAGAACTTCTTTTTCAATAATATTCCATTTAATGATAAAAACACTCTTCTCATTTGTAAATTTTTAAAATTTTTTCTCTAAATTCTCAAAAATAATAATTTCTCAAAATATAAATAATCAATATGAATAAAGAAACAAAAAAGAATGGATTTTTTTTAATTAGTTACCAAACCGAAATCAGTAAATATAATAACTCTCTAATATTTAATATTTAAAACTTGTAAATGAATAATAAGAAACACTCAATAGGTTTTGGCCACAATATTCTGCTTCCTTGGAGCTCTTATGATGCATTTAACGCACAATGTGTACGTCATGTTCTTTCTCTTACCAAAAGCTTCATGTTCCATTCCCTATTTTCTTTTCTTTGGTTTCAAAAAAAAAAAAAAGGAAAAACAAAAAACAAAACAAAACAAAAAAAGAAGAGACTCCGAGCTACTTGAGAAAGAACAAATTGGATTTATAATTGAAAAAAAAAATCATACCCGTGAGAGGAAGAGAAAAAATACGCAATTATATAATTGAAGCCCACTTAAATGTACACTCAACCCAACATAAAACTCAATACAACTGAAGACTATTGAAGCCGAACAATACTCTCACAGCCATTGGGAGGGCTCGAATACTCTACCATAAAGGAGGTCTCGATCAATCTAACCAAGAGATTATTGACTTAAACACAAGATTTTAAAAAAATAGGCTTATAAGATAAACAACCATTTAAGAGAAGTAAAAAAGAGCATTTTATTATTAAAAATTATGAAAAGTAATGAGATTACACATAGTAAACTAATTGAATTACTACTCAAAATAAGGCAAATAACCTTTGATTCCAATTGCAATAAAATACTAAAATGCAATACAACGCAAACATAAAAAGTGTATTAAGATAAATGCTACCAAAAAAAAATTGCGAAATAAAATAAAATAATTATTCTAGACTTCTAATACATGTCCTACATCAAATTTACTCTTAAGCAGAGAGGCTTACTGCCAAATTAGCATGAGAAATTCTACTCTTATAATATACATAGTAGAATTGACCCCTCAATCAAGGAAAAAGAGGCGGTATCAACCACTATCCCAAAACAGAAAAAATCTTTTAGTCTTCGAAATTTCTTCACATGTACCTTCATTTTGGAACCCATGAGTACTATATATATCTTTTCAACTGAGGAAAGCAAAGGGAGAAAAGAGCTTAGTACTTTGGCAAAGTGAAAGGGGGAAATAACAGAGAATCAAGATGAATTCAATACAGAGTTTGCTGTTCGTAATACAGGCGTTGATGGCAATGTTGGGGTCAGTGGCATCACATAATTATGCGGATGCATTGACTAAGAGCATTCTGTTCTTAGAAGGCCAGAGATCTGGAAAATTGCCCCAAGACCAAAGGATGAAATGGAGGAAGGATTCTGCTCTAAATGATGGCGCTGACATTGGTGTAAGTCTTCCTCTCTCCTTTCTGTTGCTTCATTTACTATCTACCATTTTTGTTCCATATTTCATTTTCCTTCTAATTTTATAACTTATTCCTTGGTTACAAACGTTAGCTAAATTATATCATTTCTCATAGCTTTGCTAGAAGTCCCAAAGATATAATCCTAGGGACACTACAAATAATACTTGTTGATGGTCGTAGTACCAGCAGTTGTATTAACATATGAAACTCCATATTGATTGTTTATCTGTGATAAGATAGAAATAATCAACACATTGACTGAAAATGGTTCTTCGATTAAGTATATAAGTTTGGTGAACTCATGAATTAACTTTTCAGTATGAAGTAGACACTAAATGTTGTTTGTGATTTAACTTTATGGAATTTCTCCAAGAAAATTGTGATACTTTTATTTTTTGTTTTGTATTATGGGCATGCATTTTTTAACAAATTTTCGAGGTCTTTTCTCATAAATTTTAATTTTATACATATTTTAAAGGTGAGGTTCCTTACATCCGATAATAAATGATCAACGAATAAAAATGAAAACACAACTTATAATTTAAATAAAAACAAACAACTTTGATTTGGTTTTTTGTAAAGGCTATCCTCAAAACGATCCAAAATTAACACCCGAATTATTCCCTTGTTTTTGAAATGTTAGTACCAAAAATGCGAAGATTCATATGAACATCAATTAGAGAGTATCGTTAAATTGAATAGTCATTGGTAATCTTTATCATCTTCAATAAATCAAAACATGTAAACAAGGGCCACCGAATAACGCGCGTATTTAAATTAATATTTTCCCTCAGGTTGATTTGACCGGAGGATACTACGACGCTGGCGACAATGTTAAATTTACCTTTCCCATGGCATTCACAGCAACCGTGCTGGCTTGGAGCGTGCTAGAGTTTGGGGATTCAATGGGCCCGGACCGGCATCATGCGTTAAATGCTATTCGATGGGCAACTGATTTCTTAATGAAAGCTACTAGTAAACCTGACACTGTTTATTTTCAAGTTGGCCATGGTCAAGCAGACCACAATTGCTGGCAGAGACCTGAAGACATGGACACACCCAGAACTGTTTTTGCTGCGACTATAGAAAAACCAAGTTCTGATGTTTCTGCTGAGATAGCAGCTGCTCTTGCAGCCACTTCCATTGTGTTTAAACACTCTGATCAAGCATATTCTACTACACTTCTCGATAGAGCTAAAGCTGTAGGTGAAATCAACTTTATATATAGTTTTAACCACCCCCAAAATATTTGGCGGGGTGTTTTGAGGTTTTCAAACCGCGGGGTATATTGAAGTATGTCAAAATATTTGGGAGATTGGTGAATTTTTTATTTTATTTTAACACTTCAATATTAAAATTTTATCAAGTTCCTAAGTAATCAAAAGAAATTCTAAGAGGCATAAAAATGTCATTCTTCCTTATAATTAGTTAGTACATATATTGTCTGCATAATTTTTGCTTGAAATAGGTGTTTGACTTTGCCCATAAGCATCGAGGAAGATACAGTGAAATTTATGCGAACCCCCCAGGAGCGGTGTGTCCTTTTTACTGTAGTGGTGGAATCGCAGAGGTAAGCTCAGGAAAGTTTACTACAATTGCTTTCTTTATGCCTTTGACATAAGTTGCCAGAAAGATTGTTGTATTTAAGGTCACAAAATTTGTCGGGATATTATCTCATATGTATATATGTACATAGGATGACTTGGCATGGGGAGCGATGTGGCTATTCAAGGCAACTAATGATTCTTATTACTGGAATTCTGCTGTAAACTCAAGTCAAAAACTGGTCCATGATCTGCATGAATTTGGATGGGAAGGCAAGAATGCTGGTATTAGTATACTTGTCTCCACTGTAAGTATTTCATAACTTTCATGTTGTTGCAAGAGAACACATTCTGCACAATAAAAAATTTTGTTCCTGTGTGTTGGCAGATTATTAATAAGGATGGTGGTACCAACAAATTAGATTACAATACTTTCATTCGGAATGCGGATAAGTTTGTATGCGCTCTGATGCCCGAATCACCCACAAAAGTAGTCTACTACACACCAGGTATTTTTCCTTATCATTTATTGATTGATCCATTTGGATCAAAACGTTAGAACTATTTGATGATACAAGTTCCTCGATCAGTTTTGATTTTGGATCACAATATTATTAGGTGGGCTTCTCAAATTACACGGCGTAAATTTTAAGCATGCATCTTTAGCTTTTCTCCTCGTTGTTTACTCTCGCTTTTTAAAAGAAGCTAACAAAGAAATACATTGCGGCCATCATGTTGTTAAAAGGAACAGGCTCCTAGAGATTGCCAAAGGCTATGTAAGTTATAAATGCTTCTTGCCTTTTTAGAGAAAATGATCAAAATCCCTTAATTGTTTGTAAAACATATCATTTCTCCATTCATATTTAAAACTCATCAAACCTCCTGCTGTTAAAAAAAAAATTAATAACTTCTAACCTTCTTTGTTGTGTCTTTTCCTATTTTACTCCTTGAAATTTGTGTTGATTAATGGGGGATTTTCCCACATTAAGGGTCAAACAGCAAAAGACAAAAAAAAAAAAAAATGGAAAGTTTAACATTTTTTTTAACAGCAATGGAATGGGTATTTCTTTAAAAAAAAAATTGAGGGGTGAAATGATTAATCATTTTTCCTCTTTTAATTTTTGCTAGTGAATTTGTTCGACTGCTTAACAGCTTGAATTTGGAAATTGATATGAAGGTGGATTATATGCTGGGAAACAACCCAATGAATATGTCATACATGGTTGGATATGGCAAGAAATTTCCTCGTAAAATACATCATCGTGGTGCATCTATTCCTTCCATGGATAATCATCCAGCGAAGATCCCTTGTGCAAACAATCACTTTTTTCACCACTCTGATCTCAACGAGCTAACTGGAGCAATTGTTGGAGGACCTGCTGATAATGACTCTTATGTTGATGATCGAAATACACCTGATCAATCAGAGCCCACAACTTACATCAATGCTCCTTTCGTTGGCCTTTTGGCTTACTTCAACAGACCACCGCCAGCTTACATTTAGAGAATAATATGATGGAAATGTTATTTAATACGATAAGAATGTAAAAGTTCCAATATCACATTTAAGTTCCGCGATTCCTCTTTTGATAATAAGTCTGCCTTTTCAGTTCATTTTAGAAAATTTGAATAGCTCTTCCCGCTAACTCTATGATGAGCATGACTATCTCGAACATTGTTTGTAAATTAGGATTCTATACTAGTGTTTGGAGAATAAATTAGAGTAATTTTGAGTAGACTATTATAACCAGATGGTTATATGGTGAACTCAAACAGAACGCTTCGATCAAGTAATCATCTAGTTAGCTCAAGCACATCATCTCGACTAAGTTGTTATCTAGAGAGCTTGAATAGATCACCACGACCAGGTGGCTATCTAGTGACCTTGAACAGATCCCCTTGATCAAATGATTATTTGATAACCTTTAGCATGACACTTCGACTAATGGGTAATTCTATTTATCTTGACCATATGAGTATAATAATGATAATTATTACAGTAATTATTATGACAATTATTATGATAATTATTATGATAGTTATTATTGATCATTATTGTGATCATTATTATGTTTATTATTGTGATTATTAGTACGACAATTATAATGATTACGGGGGTCATGATGATGATGATTATTATTATTGGGATGGTTATAATTATTTTTGGAGGATCTTGCAGGGCAAGAAAGGCTCTCTTCCTCTAACTACACACGCTATTTTATTTTGTTTATGCAAATTTCTTCAAAAATTTTGAATTCAAAGGTAATGATAATTAAGCCACAAGAGAAGTGATATAAGTTTTTTCCATTAAAACTCAATTACTGACTTGAGCGTTGGAGGGTTCATACTGGAAAAACTTTCAGCGCCTCTGACTGTCTTATGTGATTTTAAGTGATCGTAGATAATTTACTAGCAATTACAGGTATCCTTAGTAATTGGTAAGTCGCTTCCTCAAAAAATAAATTTAATGGCAATGTTAAAATCTGATATCAGGTCGCTAATCGACTAGACTAGATTTCGGCATCAACATTTGACATCGTTTGTGGAGAACAGTATGAAAAGCCAAACTTCTTGTCTCTATTAATTTTTCATTTAGCCAAGGTGAAGGCAGAATATTATCATGCTCAAGAGTCTACTGAAAAATATTCAAAATTAGATCAGTAAACTCACTTAGCTCTTAATCATACTTTAATTTGGTCGTCGAGTCATAACTTATCTAGAAATTTTTATTCTTGTGCATGATTATTTATGAAATCTCACATGCAACATTGTCAGGTCTATATTCTTGTTTTCAGTATTATATAATAATCCATTTATTTGCTTTGATAACTATGTACATTTATTTGACTGTCTGATATCATAATGGTATCATGTATCGACAAGAATTCAAATCCTGATTAATCCTTTGATTCAGCATGTTTCGTCAAAAATTAGTCCATGAATCAATAATATATACATCATAGTTTTAAACATGCTTCAATCTTTTCTGATTAAATTGTAGTATATATAACTTGGAATAAAATGGATGCAATAAAAAATTCATTTATTGTTTTTCATTTCTTGTTGAATTTTTTCTAAAGCGGGTAGAAATGTTGAAAGCCATGAAACTTTAAACTGACAATACCTGCTTAAAGTTACTTGAGTTAGTAAAAAGTTAAAAGTCTTGAAGCCTACTATAAGTAAGACATAAAACCTTAAACTAACCAAAGAAAGAAAAACAATGACCAAACGTACTTAACTATGATTTAGGTGAATAGGTTAATAATATATGTTAAGGTAATAAAAACCTTGAAGTCTCAAAGCATGCTCAATGCTCAAGGTGAAACAAGAATAAAAAATTTGTCTACTTATGTTCGACCAAACGAAAGTCGAGTAGATAATCAATTTTAAAAATATTTTAAGACAAATAAAAGGTTTGAAGTCTCAAAGTCTGTTCAAGATAAAACAAGAGTAAAAATTTACTTGCTCATGCTCGACCATACGAAAGTTGAGCAGATAATCAATTTTAAAAATAATTTAAGGAAATAAAAAGCTTGAAGTCTCAAAGTCTGCTCAAGATGAGACAAAAGTAAGAAATTTACTATTTATGCTCGATCAGATGAAATTCGAGCATATAATCAATTTTTTTTAAAAAATGATATTTTAAAGTAAATAAAAGAATTTAAGTCTCAAAACCTCTTTGAGGTGAGACAAAGTCAAAGCTTCCCTACTCTTCAACCAAGATTAAGTGAGCATGGATTATATGAGTAAATTTGTTTTAAGTAAAGACTTTAGGTCTCAAAACTTACTCCAAGTGAAATAAAAACTTGAACTTGTGAAACTTGCTCTATATGATTACATGAGTAGGAAAATAGTATATTTGAAGGTATGTAAAGGTCTGAAATTTAAAATTTGCTCAAATTTCTTATCTATGATGAGGTTAATTCTAGCAGTCTGAATTGATTAATGAAAGTCACATTGAAATCACTTTAAACTTTATATATAGTTTCTACTCCTAATTCATTAAAACTTTCAACACTAGAACTAGGGGACTACTGTTTGAGGAATCAATCGAAGTGACCTCAGGTAAACTACTATAACCAGTATGGTTATATGGTGAGCTCAAACAAAACACTTCGACCATGTAGTTATCTAGTTAGCTCAAGCACGTATTAAAATGTAGGACATTTCTCTTTTCCAAATATTATGATTGGACCCAATTTAATTTTACAATTTTATTATTACTTTTTCGGGACATCATTGTTGAACACGATCGAAGGCTAGACATGAACGGCACACAAGTCGTCGGCAGACACGAGTTTTTGGCAATGAAGCTTCTAACTGTGAACTTTCACGCTTCGGTTCCTCTGGTTATAACCCAGTAGCCGTGCCACTTTACTCTCCCATTAGTTGATGCAGCCGGGCCAATGTTCTCGTACTCTCCGTAAAACGAAGTGTTGAGAGTAAAATTACCACTCTATTCAAACCAACCAGCAAATCAACAAAGAATTAAGATAACTTGCTATCTATCGATAGGCGAAAACAGACTCCAATTGGTTGCTTCGCCTATCTATTCTATTAAGTAATGATTTATCTGTGCTGTAGAATATTGGCTTTTGCTATCCTAGGCCTGTGGGAACACCTGACCAACACAGCTGGCCCACAGAACCACCAAGTAGTCACCCTTTTCTTCAAGCGCTGTATTATACCAGTGCAGCTTGGAAGGTTACCACAATACTCTTATACTTCCATTCAAAAAGATAGTTCTACAAAGAATGGCTCATGCTTTTAATAGCTCACCAAATTAATTAGATTCTTCGATGACTTTCTTTAAATGATCACAGTCATGATTTTTTTGTTCAAATCTTGCCATTCTGTCACACTACCACCAACCTGTTTGCAATATCCTGTACATTTATAGATTCATTCCCACCCATTTTCATAACCACAACAAGCATTAATTCAATTCTTTGAGCTTCCATTAATTGCAATGAAGCTAAGCTTATTCTTATTCTTCGTATTTTTAATTTCATTTTGCTCTTTCAAGAGTTGCTTCCTCCTATGGCGTCGACTATTGGTGCAAAAAAACTCCACACCCAAAATCATGCAAATAAGCAAAAGTCCGAGTTTCGTAATACGGCAATGAGTCTTGGATTGGACCGGGCACTCACTGCTCATAGTCACAACAAATGGCTAATGGGAACCTGACCAACGCTGCCGGCCCACAGAATCATCAAGCAGTTGCCCTCCGATCAGGCTTCGATCTCTCTGTACTGTACAAGCGCGGCTTTGAAGGTTACCACTGTCAAATAGTATGGCTTGTAGAAGGTCAAACCTTCTAGAAAGTCAAGTTATACTATTTGAAGATACTGTTTAAAAGGAAAAAATAAAATAAATGTCGCAAAATAATGTGATAAATAGTGGTCACTTAGTGGCTTTAAAAGGAGAGGTGCTCTCCTCTCATTTGTATCTAAATTCAAATTTCAAAATCTATTGTGAAAGTGTTAAGAGTTTTTAAACTCTTGTTGTAGTGATTTGAGTTTTGGGTGTAATTTGAGATTAAGGTGAGAAAAAATTATTTTTATAAGTGTAGTTGTAATAATTTTCCATATGGTGAATATTTTTCTCTAGTTGTCTTTTGACAACGACCATGATTTTTCTCCGAATTTAGAGTTTTTCACGAAATCATATATTGAGTGATTGTTGTATTTTTCATTTACTTTTTCTTTTGATATTTTGCTTGACAATTTGCTTAGAGTAATCTTAGGAGACAAAGCTCAATTTCTTAACAATTATATCAGAACTGACGATTCATATTTGAAGATAAGGTACTATTCACGTATACAATACTGTTTATATATACAGTACTATTCACGTGAAACAGTAGAAGCCAGTTCAAATAGGTCGTGGTAAAGAGCGGAGACTGATTTGTTAAGCAATATGTCATGATTGAAATTTTCATGCACGGTGAAAATTGAAATAGAAAAATTTGATGAAAAGATCAACTTTGGCTTATGGCAAATTCAAGTCAAAGATGTGTTGATCTAATCTGAGTTACACAAGGCATTAAAGGGGAAGCCATCCTCTTCTTCTAGTAGTGACTCTGGAAAGCTAGTATAAGCGATAAAGATTGGGAAGAGTTGGATGATAGAGCTGCAAGTGCTATATGATTGTATCTATAAAGAATGTTCTTGCTAATGTAGAAAATATTCCTACGACTAAAGAGCTTTTGGAGAGGCTATATCAGACAAAAAGCATATCAATTCGATTATACCTGAAGGAGTGATTTCATATATTGCGAATGGCTGAAGGTATAAATATTTCTAATTACCTCAGTATTCTTAATGGTATTGTGATAGAACTAGAAGTCATTGGAGTTAAAATTGATGACGAGGATAAAGCACTTAGATTGTTGTGGTCACTTCTACCTTCCTACAAACACTTGTTACCTACTTTAAAGTAGAGAAGGAGACAGTAGATCTTGAAGAAGTCACTAATACTTTACTCTCTGAAGAAAGAAGACTGAGTAGTGAAAGTATTGAAATTACAGATGTCTCGGCTTTAGCAGCTGTAGGGAATTGGAAGAAAGATAACGCTAAAAAGAAAGAAGTATGCTGGGAGTGTGGACAATCAAGACGCCTAAAAAGAGATTATAATAATACGATCATATGCTGATAGTATTACTAGTGGTAAGTCTCTCATCATTATAAGAGACAACGGTCCCTTGTAAAATTGATGATGATGACATCCTCATGGTATACCACAAGTGCCATGAAAGGGGACGTGTTAGTAATATCGACTCTACAAGATTTGCACAAAAAGTATGGTTGGCATTAATACATGGTGTGTGGTGGAATTTGTGTCGATGGTCGATGAAATTCTAAGAAGGCCAACAAGGAAGTTGCACCATAAACTTCAGCATGATATTTCGATCATGTGCCAATGTATGAATTCTTAGAGTTGGTAATTAATTCTAAGTGAGTATACTATTTATGGTGGAATATGACAATTCTCTATGTTGAGGATTATGACTTTGACGAAGTAGAAAATAAGATGTGGAGATTGATTGATTCTCAATCAAATCTCTAAATGGAAGAATGTCAAATAGTATGATTTCTAGAATGTTTTGATTTTCTAGAAAGTCAAGCCACACTATTTGAATGGTAATGTTCAAAAACAAAAAATAAAAATAAAAAAGGAAAGTTACAAAATGAACAGTGATAAACAGTGATGAATAGTGACCACTAGGTGGTTATAAAAAGAGAGGTTCTCTCCTTTATTTGTATCTAAAATCAAATTTTAAAATCTCTTGTGAGAGTGTTAAGAGTTTTTAAATTATTGTTGTAGTGATTTGAATTTTGTGTGTAATTAGGATTAAGGTGAAAGGAAATTATTTTTGAAAGTGTGACTATAATAATTTTTCTTATAGTGAATATTTTTTCTTTGGTTGTCTTTTGACAACAACCATGATTTTTCTTCGAATTTGAAGTTTTTCACGTAAATCATGTGTTGAGTGATTATTGTATTTGTCATTTACTTTTTCTTTTGATATTTTACTTGATTTGCTTAGAGTAATCTTAGGAAAGGAAGCTCAATTTCCTAACAACCACAATACTTTCAACGTCCATTCACAAAGACAGTGGTACAAAAGAATGCTACATCTATGGCACAGTTGACTTCATTTTTGGAAATGTATTTTATCTGTAGTATTCTTTGCAGCATTTCCGAAAATGAAGTCAACTGTGCCATAGATGTAGCATTCTTTGTAGTACTATCTTTGTGAATGATGTAGAGACTATCTTGGTAATTAACCTTCAAAGCCGCACTGGCAAAATACAGAGAGATCGGGGCCTGATAAGAGGGCAACTGCTTGATGGTTTTGTGGGCTGGCTATGTTGGTCAAGTGTTCCCATAGGCCACTTGTTGTGACTCTGAGCAGCTCGGTCCAATGCAAGGCTCATTGCCATTTTACGATACTCGGACTTTTGCTCAAGGACGGGAAAGTTTTTGGAGTTTTGGTGCATGAAGTATTTGCATGGTTCTGGGTGTGGAGTTTTTTTTCACCAATATCGACGCCATAGGAGGAGGCAACGCTTGAAATAGCAAAATGAAATTAAGGATATGAATAAGAGGAATAAGCTTAGCTTCATTGCAATTAATGGAAGCTCAAAGAATTGAATTAATGCTTGTTGTGTTTATGAAAATGGGTGGGAATGAATCTATAAATATATAGGAGATTGCAAATAGGTTGGTGGTAGTGTGACATAATGGCAAGGTTTGAACAAAAAGATCATGACTTTGATCATTAAAAGAATGTCACCGAAGAATTTTATTAATTTGGTGAGCTACTAAAAGCCTGAGCATGATTATCAAATCTTCTTTTGTGTTACCCATCACACAAACTTTGCTTTTGGGCTCACAGGTCACAAGGGCCTTGGCTACTGCTTGGCCTTGCTTTAGGCACACAAACTCATAATGTTGACTAGAATTCAAACTCACTCATATCATATTCCGATCTATTTATATTTCTACAAAATTTTTGTCATGCATTTTTTTTTTCACACTTGCGTTTTAAAGTTTATGGGTTTTTATTAGATATTACTATATCTTCTGTTGTATTTTAATTGAATTAAATTTATTTGTACCCCATTTTTCATTCGGAGTGTCCAAATACAATCATTGCATGTACACCTCATTTTCTTAAAAATATTAATCCGATTGATTTTGTAAAATAATATCAAGATAAAACCCTTTTTGTACTGATAATTAAGCAATAAATTATCTACGAATATAGAAACATCGGAGGTTCAAAAGAGAGTTGATCTCTCAATCAAAAATTCCATGAATCTTTCATGAAACGATTTAACTGGATAAATTTCTTCAACAATTAGTTAGTTAACTTTGTTTGAATTCACTTGACTTGTCACCGAAAATTCCCATCCCATATAAGGAAGTTAGTAGCACACTCAAAAGAAAGAATGTATCCACATGAGATTCATCATATCTTTTCTCGATATATTAATCATTCACATTTAAACCATATCAAATGATTATAAATAGAATAATATTATACATCCCAAATTTTTCATCTCAAATAACTATTCTAAATAATGTGGTATTCATCAATTGATTGATAAAATAATATAATTAATTCATCCAAATTGATGAATGTCACATTATTTGATATGGTTATTTGAGATAAAAAATTTAGGATGTGTAATATTCTTGTTATACATATTCTAGTATAAAATGTTTGAATTAATATTTAAATCACACAAGATATGCCGTTCTTAACAGATAAATGCAATGAACAATATAACATAGTAACATTCAAAAGATATACGATTATATATATATATATATATATTACAAACCTAAAATGAATGGCACATCAGAGTAGCCGGCAGCCATAAGCAGCCACAATAAGGCTACCAATGGTGAACCGCAATGCCACATGTGCGCTAATTATAACACGAAAGCCTTGTTAAAGGCTAGAAAGTATTTGGGGCCTTAGGAAAATATTTACGAGCCTTCTTTTTATTCAGTAACTTCAATACTCAAAAGATATAAAAGAGTTCAAAATTCATTTCATCTTTAGTTCTTGAATTTTAACAATGATCAAGAAAATCTTAAAAAATTTCAAAAACATAACCTAAAAGTTTATCTCCATTAGAACTTTTACAAAAATAAATAAACAAATAAATAAGAACAATATTATTTTCAAATAGAATATTTAGAATGGCAGCACGGGAAATTGAGATGATGATTAATTAATGATAGATAATGGATATTAGACTTTTTATCTTAAGAGACTATTTTTTTCTTTTTAAATGAACTAATGTATGTGGTAACTTTCCTTGTAGAGAAGAAAGCAAGAAATTTTTTCATCTATGACTTTTTAGATTTTAAGGTATTTAATAGAAATCAAAAGAAATGCTCAAAGTCAAAGATTCTAACATTAAATAATTAAGTTTTTTTTTTTAAAGAAACTGAAAAGGTAAAGAATTTATTTATTTTTCTTAGAAAAGCTAATAATGAATGAATTAATAGCTAGATAATATTATTAATTATATATCTTTAACACTAAGGTTACCAAATATAAATTTTTTATTAAAATGATTCTTAATTGTGAGATAATTATTAATTTGATAGATGTTTAATAGATTTTTTATAATTTTAAAAAATCTTTCATAATTAAAGAATAAGATTTTTTAAAAATGAAAACTCAAACGACCAGCTTATTTGCATATATTTTAACTCTTGATCCGGCCACTTGAGCTTATGACTAGGGGAAGAACTAGGCCCGTAATTCTTATACTCCCCATAAAACACAGTGTCAAGTGAAAAAATTGTGGTGACCAAGTTGAGCACCCAAGCGGACTAACAAAGCCATCAAAATAAGTTTTGAGAATCACAGTTCTTGAATATTGCTGCCACGGCCGCACCAAGTAAGTCTTAAAATTACGAACGACTCGCTTTAGATCAGGGCCGGGAGAGTTGTGGATTGAAATTGCTGTGCTTTGATAAGGGTCATCGCGGCCTTGTGCTGTGATCACGTAGGCTTGTCCCTTCAAGGGCTTTCGTACAAAGATGATGCAATTTGGAAGACCAGGGCTACATTGCCAAATATGAAGTCGATTGTGCCGTAAATGTAAAAACTTTTGTAGAATTGTCGTTGCGAGTGAACCATGAGGGTGTTTCGGTATCCTTGGAAGGCGCAGCGATAGACGACTGAGAGATCTGAGGCTGATCGTAGGGCTACTGCATGGCCCTTTGAAGGACTTGCTGTGTTTTGGAATGTGATGTCTGGATCCATGAAGTGCAGTCCATCAATGCCTACAAGAAATTGGTTAATTAATTATAATACATATATCAGCCGAGGGTACATTTAACTGAAGACCTAGGATAGTAATATATATTAGGGCACTGCAAACGAAAATTAGGTATACCAGAGGTATGTACAATAATTTAATAGAATCATGACATATTTAGAAAAATATACACATGCAAGTATTCTATTGGTTGGTTGTATGTAAAATGAATGTCCAAAAATTTTTTCACATCTGATAAGAATTTTAAACATTGGGTTTACAAACAATCAACATTTATATATATATATATATATATATATATATAATATAATATAATATGTGTATATGCGTATGTGTGCGTATGTCATGAATTTATTGGTTAATTGTATATATGTTGTGTAAAAATTCTATCCTCCCAATCTAGTGCCACATGTAATTGGAAGACCTGATATCAATGATAAGTTCAAGGGCGATCGTCGTAATTGGGA
The DNA here is from genome assembly GCA_025617385.1 of Murraya koenigii. Taxonomy (NCBI): domain Eukaryota; kingdom Viridiplantae; phylum Streptophyta; class Magnoliopsida; order Sapindales; family Rutaceae; genus Murraya; species Murraya koenigii. The sequence goes on from CM046818.1 coordinate 24,264,225, forward strand.
ACAATCAAAGCCAGCCACCAGCATAAATGCACCTTTTGTTGGAGCCTTGTGTCACGGGATGGGTGTTTTGTGCAGAAACCCGCAGCGGCACTTAGACAACCTTGTCGGGATGTTGCTAAGTAAGCCTTTGCGCTTCTCGATAGCTAAGCCAAGAGGTTCCCGAAATGCTAAAGAGAAGGAGGAGCTAGCGAGCAATGTAGCCAAATGCGGAAATTGTATTGATAGACAAAAGCTTTACAAGAGAGCTTACAAGTGTTTGATGCTTTGCTTGGATGATTACAATGCTTAGAGCTCACCTCTATTTATAGCAAAGCTTGGCTAGTTCTAGAGAGTTCTATGTACATGTGTCTAAACCTAGACCGTACAAGTGTCACAAATCTAGGCTATGTACAAAAGTGCTAGAGTTTGCTAGAATGTTCTAGAATCGGCCAAGCTAGCACATCTTGGCTCATTCTCTTGGGCCATTTTGGGCTGGAATCATGCGGCTCGTAACATCCTCCCCACTTAAGCTCGCAGGCGCCCTCGCCGCGCCTCGTGCTTGTACATTTGAATGTGTTCCGCGAACCGCCACAATTCATCTTCTCGCTCCCAAGTGGCTTCGCCTCGGGAGGTTCTTCCACTTCACCAAGTACTCGTAGTACGGTGGCACGCCCTCCTTCGAATGATGCGATCAGCAAGGATGTAGTCCACATCTTTGTCGAACGCTGTGACAACTACCGCTGGGCACGCCTTGATTCTCCGCGACTTGGTTCTTCCACGCCTTCGTGATATGGCTCGAGAAGACTTACGTGAAAGACCGAATGAATCTCGAGCCTCGTGGAAGCTCTAGTTGATACGAGACGCTGCCTCACACGCCTGATGATGCGGAAGGGTCCTTCAGTAGCGCCTCACTAACCCCTCGTGGACTTTCGCAAGTGTCTTGAATTGTTGAGCGTGGAGCTTGATCATAACCTCGATCTCCTTCCTTGTATTCGACGTGCCGCCTCCTTGCATCAGCCCACTTCTTCATTTTCCTCGCGGCTTTGTCGAGGTATGCTCGCGTGATGTCCGCTTCTTCATGCCATTCGCGGGCGAGCTTGTGTGCCATGGGCTTTTCCCTCCATATGTCGAGGCTATGGCGTTGGGGGTCATGGGCTGGAATCCCATGATGATCTCGAAAGGACTCTTGCCGGTAGCCTCGCCCGCTGGAGATTATAAGAAAATTGGGCGACATCTAGCAACTTCGCCTAATCTCGCTGATGAGCGCCACATAATGCCTCAAGTACATCTCGAGGAGGCCATTGATGCGCTTGGTCTGACCATCCGCTCATGGATGAAAACTTGTTGAGAACTCGAGGTCGGTCCCCAACATCTTGAAGAGCTCCGTCTAAAATTTTCCCGTGAAGCGTGGTCTCGATCGCCACGATGCTTCTAGAACACCCCAATGCTTCACTATGTGCTTGATGAAGAGACGGGCTGCTTCGTCTACCTTGCAATCAGCGAGTGCGGCAATGAAAGTAGCATACTTGCCGTAGCGGTCTCACCACGACCATGATGCCGCCGCAACCTTCGGATTTTGGTAAGGCCGCTATGAAATCCATCGAGACACTCTCCCACTGCCTTGATGCTGTGGGCAGGGTCGCAACAATCCTCGCCGGAATTGGTGATCAATCTTGTCTTGTTGGCACACAAGACAAGTCCGCACATATGCCTCGATGTCGTCCCCGCATACTTGGCCAAAAATACGAGGCTTGAACTAGTGCGGTGGTGCGCCAATTCCCGGGTGACCAGCCCACTTGGAGTCGTGGCACTCTTGATGACTTCCTTGCGAGATTCCCCACCTTGGCACAAACAACCGATCTCCTCGGTGAGGAGGATGCCTCTTCTTGCCAAAACCGCCTTGTCTTTCCTCGAGCACCTTCTCCAAGCAAGTCCTTCGCCAACGGGTCTCTGCTGGAGGCCTTCCTCGATGCGTGAGACAAGGTCTCGAGTTTGGCTGGCTCGCACTAAGTGTGGCTAATTCCGCCTTTGCGCTTAGTGCGTCCAGCAACGACGCTGGCCTTGCCTCGGCTTGTACTCGAGCTCGTAGTCAAACTCCGCAAGAAAATCTCGCCACCGTGCTTGCTTGGGGCTCAACTTCTTCTCAGGCTCGAAAGTAGCTTGTGGCTACGCTTGTCCGTCATGATCGTGAAGTGTGAGCCAAGCAAGTAGTGTCGCCACACTCGTAGGCAATGGATGATGGTCGCCATCTCCTTTTCTTGAACTGCAGTAGCGTGCTCCGTGTCATTAAGCTTTCGCCTCGAACGCAATGGGTGGCCATCTTGCATAAGTGACTCCGCCAATGGCGAAGTCTGAGGCATCCGCTTGCACTTCAAGGTCTTTGTATGGTCCTGAAGAACTAGGACTGGCTCCTCCGAAATTGCTAGTTTCAAGCCTTCGAATGCATGTTGGCAATCTTCTGACCAATGCCATGTCCGATTTTTCTCGAGCATATCCGCTAAGGGTGCCGCTGATCGAGTAGCCTTGAATGAAACTGACGGTAGTAGTTCACCAAGCCAAGGAATGAGCGAAGCTCTGTACCTTCATGGGAGGCTTCCAATCGAGGATGGCCTTGATCTTGAGTTCTCCATCATTATCTTGCCGACTGAAATTTTGTGCCCGAGGAACTCTACTTCTCTCGAGCAAACGAACATTTCTCCATTTCGATGTAGAGTTCATTCTCCAAGTACTTGGAAGACTTGCTGCAAATGTTTGACATGCTCTCGAGCGTGGTGCAGTACACCACAATGTCATCCAAGTACACGACCACAAAGCGGTCGAGGAATGGTTGTAGCACCTTGTTCATGAGGGTGCAAAAGGTAGCCGTGCATTCGTTAGACCAAAAGGCATAACTAAGAACTCAAATGATCCGCACCTCGTGACGCACGCTGTCTTTTGTTCATCTCCTTCGACGATGCGTACTTGGTAGTACCCGGAGCGCAAGTCAAGTTTGGTGAAGTACCTTGCACCGCTAAGTCGGGTCGAATAGATCCGCTATCAAGGGTATTGGGTACTTGTTCTTGATAGTGATCTTGTTGAGCGCCTGATAGTCGATGCACATCCGCAACGATCCATCCTTCTTCTTTCGAAACAAGACCGTGCAACCGAATGGGGCTTTGATGGGCGTACATAGCCTCGCGATCCAACAAACCGCGAGCTGCCTTCGCAACTCTTCGAGCTCGGAGGCGCCATGCGGTAGGCGCCAAAGCTCGGAGGCTTTGCACCTTGCTCCAACTCGATTCGATGATCCACCTCTCGCTCAGTGGAAGCTTCTTCGAAGTCGTGGAGGCATCACGTCCTTGAACTCCTCGAGGACTGGATTGTATGGATGGAGGGACTCGGCTGGAGCACTTGCTGAATCTTCTCCCTCGTTAAGCTCCCTGGATGGAGACCAAGAAGCTTGGGTCCTTCTTGAAACCCTTCTTGAATTGCATGGCGAGAGTGTCTTCTCCTGACTTTCCTCGCCTCCGTAGTAACCATGCATGCCTTGCTCCCGCCGAGGATGCTTAGGGAGTTCGTGGTCGGAAGAGGGAAGGCATGGACTTGGTCAAGAACCCATGCCAAGGACCATCTCGAAGTCATCCATGGGCACGATTGAGAAATTGAGCTTCCGCCCATGTGCCAAGTGCAACATTCACTCCATGCGCAGTGCTCGCAATGGGCTTAGCGGCGAGTTCACCGCCTTCATTGTGCCTCCTTGTCTCGTGGTTCTAAGGCCCAGGCGCTTGGCCTCATCCTCTGATACGAGTTGTGTGTGGCTCCCGTATCCAACAACGCGCGAACGGTGTGGCCGCTTATCGTCGCGCTACATACATCAGCCCTTTCGAAGTGCCGATCGAGGGTCGCCGAGTGCGCCAAGTCTCGGATCGAACCCATGCCGGGCTCGGGTTCATCCGATGATGGTGTGGAGTGCCTCGAGTCAGGCAGCGAGGGCATTCAGCGACTTCTTCTCCTGGACAACACAGCACCCAACGAGGCCTGCTGCAAATGAAGCACGGGCCATGAGGCTTTGGCGCTCCTTCTTGCCTTCCGATTTTTCTTGCCCACTCTGCCGCCGGAGGCTTTTTTCGCCCCCAATCCTCGCGATTCATGCCCTTGTCCTCGCGACTCTCTCCCACTTTGCCTTGGCTAGGCCTTCTCCTCGATCGGTGGAGTACTCACGCAGCTGACTCGCAGTGGCATAGCGTCGCCAAGTGTTTGACGCCACGCCTGGCCGAGTCTCGCCTTGGCCCAATCCTTGAGGCCATCTTCAAAGTAGAAGAGCTGAATCCTTGTCTGACATGTCACCGATCTCGAGCATGAGGGTAGTGAACTCGCTGATGTAGTCGTGGACGCCACCCGCTTGCTCGAGGCGACGTAGGCGTGTTCTCGCCTCTTTCTGCATTGCTCGGGGCAAATTGCTTCTGAGTTCTTGCTCAAGTCCGCCCATGTGTTGATGGCGCAGATGCCTTTGCCCATTTCGCCATGCTTGCGACGCCACCATAGTCAGTGCAGCGCCTTAAGAACGCAGGTGCAAGTGCCCACCTTGATGCCTCATCTCACACCCATGGCATCAAGTATTGATCCAGCCCGAACAGGAAGTTGTCCACGATGGTTGCATTCCGTGTGCCATCGTAGGTGTCCGGCTTAGCATCGCCAACGCGCCGCGATCACTCATGCTCGTAGGCTTGGCTAGCGGAGAGTGTGCGCCATGGCATGCCCAATCTGCAGCGACTTCCTCTACTTCCACGCGGACAGCGCAGCCTGCCTTGCACGGTCGCTGGAGTTTCATCAACCCTCGTGGAATACTTGAAATTCCCCTGAGGGTGTTGGCTTGCTCTTGCACGAGGGCCTTCGCTGCCACCGTGAAGTCTGCGATATTCGCCTCGAGGCCGTCAACCCTTTCCTCCAATGTTTCGAGGGTGTCCTCAGTGACTGGACATTGTTGTTTCCAACGTAGCCAATCGTGGGCTCCAAGGCATCGACAGATGCGGCCTTCGACTTGCTTCGAAGTCTTGGCCCGCCCGCGAGTGTCATCGCGGCCCCGGCTTGGTTCCGGATGATCTCTACACCATGAGCACCTTCTGCGTCAAGCTTGAGGTCGGAGGTTGGCCATTGCTAGAATGCGGTGTGCAAACCGTAGCTCGATACCACTTGTCACGGATGGGTGTTTTAGCGAAGAAACCCGTGCAGGCACTTAGACAACCTTGTCTGGATGTTGCTAAGTAAGCCTTTACGCTTCTCGATAGCTAAGCCAAGAGGTTCCCAAATGCTAAAGAGAAGGAGGAGCTAGCGAGCAATGTAGCCAAACGCTGAAATTGTATTGATAGACAAAAGCTTTACAAGAGAGCTTACAAGTGTTCGATGCTTTGCTTGGATGATTACAATGCTTAGAGCTCATCTCTATTTATAGCAAAGCTTGGCTAGTTCTAGAGAGTTCTATGTACATGTGTCTCAAACCTAGACTGCATATGTGTCACAAATCTAGGCTATGTACAAAAGTGCTAGAGTTTGCTAGAATGTTCTAGAATCGGCCAAGCTAGCACACCTTGGCTCATTCTCTTGGGCCATTTTGGCTGGAATCATGCGGCCCGTAACACTTGGCTTACTTCAAAGTGTATCCCAATAGTTAGAAATTGTATAACACTTGCCCAAGTCTATTTTGAATGGGTCCCGGAGAGTTGTGTTTTGAAAGAATTGCAGTCATTGGCTATTGCTATTGATTGACATGTTAATTAAAATTTAATTTTGTTATAACTGAATTATTGAAATGCATCCCAAAAAGAATATCCGAGTTGGTTTGGTCTAGACCTAGTGGTGGGTACAAGAGGCAAAGGGATCAAATAATTTCATTCACACCAACATTAGACTGGAGAATTTCTTTAACTGAGGCAAACAACTATGGTCTATGGTTTTTATCATTTTTGGGTCAATTTTGAGACAACTAGCTAGCATTACTATATTAACTTTTAATGGAGGCAAACAATGATTATGACTTTCCTAACATAGGCGTTACCCATAATTAATAAAATCCAATAGCTTCCTCTTCTTATAGTATAATTTTTACATTTTAGATTTCAAGTAAAATCTACAAATTTCAGTATATAGCTTCGTTTTGAAATGGCGGTTAATGTATGAAATTCGCATAGCATAGACTTTACATAATCGAAGATTAAGGTTCTAGCAGAACACTTAAGGTACGGGGTGGAGGGTACAGAAAAATGATAAGTGGAAAATATATGATAATCCAAATATTGTTAGGGTTGGTGAGGATGATAATGGTGGTAAGAGCGACAACTGCACTTGATTATGGAATATACATGATAATCCAAATTTTGTTCTTTGAAGGCCAAAGGTCTGGGAAATTGCCCTCTATTCAGAGGATGATTTGGAAGGATTCTGCTCTTCGGGATGGCTCCAATGTTGGTGTGAGTCTATCCATCTATCTATGAATCTATCTATCTTTGTGTTAATTTCTTTTTGTTTTCGAGGACAGGGATGGCTCGTGCAAATTTCAGGCCTTAGACCAAAACTTTTCAACTAGTCTTTTTTTTATGGTATAGTTAAAAATTTTTGCTATTAAAGATAAATTACAAACAAGTAAATAATCACGTTACGTAATAAATAAAAAACTTAAGAAAATAAGTATAATCTCAACTAAGAAATGGTTAATTATGGGTGCTGTTGAACAAAAAATTGAATTGTAAAATTGGTCTTCAAATGTTTCCTTTTTCACCCACTCCTCAACTCCGAACTCAACAACCAACTCCTCAACTCCGAACTCAACAACCAACTCCGAACTCAACAACCAACTCCGAACTCAACAACCAACTCCCAACTCAACCTACCCATTCCGAGTTCCTATTTTCCCTTTTCTGATTCCCCTTTTCTGATTCCCCTTTTCTGATTCCCATTTTCCTATTTTCCCTTTTCTGATTCCCATTTTCTGATTCCCCTTTTCCTATTTCCCCTTTTCCGATACGACCGTTCTCAACCTACCCATTCCGAGTTCCTATTTCCAAATTTCCTATTCCCATTTTTCGATACGACCGTTCCCCCCTCCGTGGTCCCCTTGCCGGATCGGGTACCACTCCGGCCCCGCTTCGCTCTTTTTCTCTCAAGGTGTAAGAAATTAAGTAAGTGAGCACAGAAACTCCTACCTTCAATGGGTTCCTCAGACCTGATTGGGGAGTAGCCTCGACTTTCTAGCTAGTTGAATAATTGAGAGAGAGTACATAATTTTCATGCTATGCCGATATTTGTATTTCAACCAATTACGAAAAATATTTTCACACATGACAATTGGTGATGAATAAGACAACTGTCTTGGAGTAATGAGAGAGAGAGAGAGAGAGAACGAATTTATTCAATTAGGTGATGAATAAGAGAATATAAGCCCTATGCAAGTAATTTTTGTGGAGAGTCTAATGTTCAAGCATATAGATACTAAAGATATAATTTGATGAATTGTTTATTACATTTTTATTCTTTATTCAATACTCATCAACTCATCGCATAACAATTTTTTCGTGTAGATCTAGCTGGATGAATGCTCCCGAGGACTCTTCTATAAAAAGTTAAAATCCTCCTGCTGGAATTAGATCCTACTTTTCGTCTCTGGTGACAACATAAAATTCAATTTTCCGATGGCTTTCTCAACAACAGTCTCTGGAATGGAGCATATTAGAATTTGGTCATCTTATGGGCTCGGAGCATGAACATACATTAGAGGCTCGAAATGGGGCATGACTATTTCCCAAGGCCACGAGTGTCCTCGAAAAGTTGTTGCTCAGCTTGGTAACCCCAACCACTGGGAGAGGCTCAAGACATGGACACTCCTCGGACCTCGTATGTTGTCAATGAGCCAAAGCCTCGGTTCGAAGTTTCAATTAAGTTTGCAGTGCGCTAGAAGCTTCTTTCATTCTTCAACTATGTTGATTCTCGATGACTCAATCTTCTTCTCCGGAGAGCATCTCGGTACTTGAGCTTGTTTCATTTTCATCTAAAATACGCTCTGAATTTATTTGATCTTTTATTATTTGCTTTTCCCGGAATAGGTCTTTCAATTCGCAGATCAAGTATCTCTTATAATTCAAGCGTTGGAGGTGGGTCCGCTCTTTCTATTGCTATTTTAGTGACTACATGGTATGCACTACGTAATATAGAGATAAAAACTTGTTTATTTTCATAATTACCGCTCGGCATGAGTATCCAAAAATTAAATTTACAGTTTAAAAATGTTATAGATTTTGTGTTCCGGGATGAATTGATATGGGGTCGCTCTGGTTATTCAAAGTCACTAACATACAAAGATTGTTGTATGGAAGCGTAGGTTGAGCAAATTACCAATTGATGGTAACTCGTGACTTCTAGAGAAACTTAAATGCGGTGTAAACAATTGCAAAGAAAATTGACACAATAATTTACGTGGTTCGTGCGAAAGCCTACATCCACGGGCAAAGACCGGAAGATAATTTTACTAACAAATGAGAATTTACAAATTGGGAAAACTCACAAAACCCAATAGCCCAATACACCCAAATAAATTCTCCTAGCACTCAAGTGGAAGCTCTCTCAACTCTCTCAATTGCTTCACTTGCAATTGCTCTCAATTTTGGGATGCCTTAACAAATGAAGAGCATTAGCTATTTATAGGAATGCATGGTAGCACTATTTCACTCAAACCATTAAAATTGTCAAAGTTTGGTCAGTGATTACCTAATTTTAGCCAAACTTTGAACAATTTACCTTTGAATAATTTTTGCCAAACTTTGAATACGTGTTTTGCCAAACTTTGAACAATTTAGCTTTGAATTTGAATTTTTCAACAATTCTCCACCCTGTGAAGATTTATCCAAACCGAGCCGACTCACCAACGAACCATCATTCCTAAAGTGGCTTGCATCTTTGTGAACTTCCTCGTATAAAATGATCCTCCAATCTCTACCCTTCTCACCGCTTTTAAACTTTCGTGATATTGATCAAGTTTAGACAATGCTCAAACTTGATCGTTGTCACCACCTTGGTCAACATATCTCATGGATTCTCTCAGCCTTGATTTTCTCAAGAAGAATCTTCCCTCATCAATAATTTCCGCACAAAGTGAAATCGACGTCAATATGCTTCAGACGCCGCATGATAAACTTGATTCTTTGCTAAGTGAATAGCACTTTGACCGTCACAATACAAGTTAACATGCACCGGATTAATCCCAAGTTTCCAAGCAAGCCTCAGTAACCAAACGAATCTCTTTAATAGCCTCCGTAATTGCCATATACTCTACCTCGTGGTTGACAAGGCAATCAGAGACCGTAGTGTAGACTTCCAACTAATTGGCCCTTTAGCAAGAGTAAATACATATCCGGTGGTTGATCGTCGCTTGTCTATATCACCGCGATAATCGAATCAACGTACTCCAATCACACCTTGACCAAGTGTGTCATTTCGCTCAAACAAGAAACCAACATCAACGGTTTTTGAATGTACCGTAAAATCCATTTCACAACTTGCCAATGTCCTTTACCGTGATTATGCATATATCCGCTCACCATACTAACTCGCTAGTGAAATGTCGGCCTTGTACACACCATTGCATACATCAAGCTACCAACTATATTTGAATACTGAACTTGCAACATGTATTCTTGTTCCTCATCCGTCAAGGAGATAATTGTGCGTAAAGCTTGAAATGAGAAGCCAATGGGTACTTACAGTGTTTTGTCCGATCATTCATGCCAAACTGCTGTAATACCTTCTTCAAATATTGCTTCCGAGACAAGTCGACTTTTACCACGAGCTCTATCTCTCGCGATATCTCCATGCCAAGAATCTTCTTAGCTTCACCTAGATCTTTTATCTCAAATTCTCGATCGAGTTGAGTTTTCAACTTCTCAATCTCATCTTTGTTCTTAGATGCTATTAGCATATCATCGACATACAAGAGCAAATATATGAAAGATCCTTCTCAGAGCTTATGAAAATACACACAATGATCAAATTTATTTCTGTGTACCTTTGCTCTTTCATAAACCGATCAAATCGCTTGTACCACCGCCTTGAGATTGTTTCAATCCATAAAGCGACTTTGTCACCTAGCAAACCCAATTTTCTTTCCAAAGAACTCTAAATCCATCCGGCCGAGTCATGTAGATTTCTCTTCCAAATCACCATGCAAGAATGCAGCTTCACATCAAGTTGAACTAGCTCCGGATCATATCACAGTAACAATGGCTAGCAAAATCCGAATAGACTGAATGTTTCACAACCGGAGAAAATACCTCATCAGTAGTCTATTCATTCTCTCTCGAAGCGTAACCCTTCGCTACCAATCTAGCCTCTGTATCGAATTTTATCATTTCGAGGAAATCCATCCTTTTTGCATATACCCATTTGCACCCAATTGCCTTTTTGTCTTTAGCAAGTGTAACTAACTTCCAAGTTCCATTTTTTCAAGAGACCGCATTTCTTCATCAATTGCTTGCTTCCACTCGTGACATTTTCGTGGCTACTTATCGCTTCTCCGTAAGTGGAAGGAACATCACCATCTACAATCGAAGTGCATAGGCCACCATATCAACAAAGCGAGCAGTGTCTACGTAATCTCTCTCCGCAGCCTTCTATATGCAATCGAATCTTGTTGCTCTAAAGGTTCTCGAGTCGAACCTCTTCTTCATCTTCGGTCGATTGAGAATCATCTCGCCTCTTCAACACTAACTGGATCATCTTTAACCTTTTCAAGCTCCACCGCCGCAAGTACTACTCGTGTTGTCATCCTTTTGTGAATCCTTTTGTTTTAACATGGCTAATTCATCAAAAGTCACATCTCTCACTGAAAATGATCTTCTTCAGATCTCGGACACCATAAACCAGTATCCTTTTACTCCACCAGCTATACCCATGAACAATGTTTTCTTCGCTCTGGTCTAACTTAGATTCCTTTATACGATAATAAGCAGTGGAACCAAAGACATGTAAAGTATCATAATCAGTAGCGGGTTTACCAATCCACATTTCCATGGGTGTTTTGCCCTCAATCGCAACTCGATGGCAAACGATTAATTAGATGGCACGATATACAACAAACCTCAACTTCAAAATTCCTCGCCTAATCCAAAGATTGGACAACATACACCGAACTTTCTCCAAAGATAGTTCTGGCTCATGCTCTGCCACCCCATTCTCGCTGCGATGTACTCGAACAGTTAAGTGTCGCACAATGCCCTCATCTCGAGATACTTCTAAAATGGATCATTCTTGTACTCACCACCATTATCCGAGCTAAGTCTTTTAACCTTTCGACCATCCGAGTTTCCACCATCTTCTTCCATTTCGTAAATATACTCAAAACTTCATTTTTGTTCTTCATCAATACACCCATACTTTTCTTGAATAATCATCAACAAAAGTAACAAAATAGTGCATGCCTCCCAAAGAAGCTACTCCGGTAGTCCCCACACATCACCGTGAACATAGTCCGTAATCCTTTTGTATCGTGAATCGTCGAGCCAAACTTTACTCTTGTTTGCTTGCCCGTAACGCAATGTTCACAAAATTCCAATTTGCAAGAATTTGCACCTTTCAATAAGCCTCGCTTAACCAAAGTCTCGCAAAGCTTTTTCACCCAAGATGTCCCAAACGCATATGCCACAACTTGGTTGCCTCCGAATCTGCATCCTTTCTCGAAACTGCTGATGCCGATCCAATAATCTGTACTCCTTGGAAATAGTACAAGTTATTCCTTCTTGTGCCCTTCATCATCGCTGCAGCACCAGCCTACTACCTTCAAGAACTCATCTCTCATAGTGATTGTAAGCCCTTTGGATTCTGTGACTCTAATGAGATGAGATTTTTCTTTAAGCTCGGTACATAGCTGAACTTCCGTCAAGACATGGATCGAGCCATCGTGATTCTTCAATTGATCGAACCTATTCCCATGGTTTTACAAGCATTGTCATTGCCCATAAAAACAACTCCACCATCTAGCTCCTCGAAACTAGAAAACCAAATCCTTATTCTGACACATACGATAAGTACAACCCGAATCCAAAATCCACTCATCTCGATTGACATGTCAATGTCATGCCAACCGCACTCAAATTCGACTCTCATCATGCTCGGCTACACATGCATCGAAATAGCCTTGCCCTTTGTAACTTAGGACAATTCTTTTCCAATGCCCTTTCTCGCGACAAAAGCACATTCATCTTGGCGTGCCTACCTTTAGACTCGCCTCTTTTCCGTGTTCATGCGCTATGAACGACCTCATCTGTCAATACTTACGCAACTCAGATCTCTCGTGATCCTTTTATCTTTCTTTCTCGGTCTCAAGATTATATAGTGCACTACATACAAGATCAAACGTGACACTCGTCCTTCCCATAAAGCAAAGTGGTAGTGAGATGGTCATATTCATCGTGAAGTGAATTCAACAAAGAATAATGCCTTTATCTTCATCTTTCAAATTTCTCATCCAAATTTAGCAAATCCGCTAATATTTTATTGAATGAGTTCACGTGGTCATTCATCGACATACCAGTGCATGCGTGAATCGATAGAGTTTCTTTTTCATATAAAGCTCTGCTTTCAAGGCTTTTCTTCATATATTTTTCTTCCAAGTGTCTTCCACAAATTCTTTCATCGATATCTCCCTCATGACAGTAGTACTTCCGATCTTTAGCCGTACATAGGCGAATAAGTACCACATGCCCTGCTCATTGATTTTTGTCCACCCTTGTCATCCATCTTTTCGTGCTTTTCTTCTAGAGCTAGATCCAACTCTTACCGACATAAGACATCCAACACCTCACATTGCCACATACCAAAATTATTGGTACCATCAAATTTCTCCACTTCAAACTTTGCATTAGTCACAGTAGTCCTTGCTGACGAAGACGACGACGACGCTTCTGCCATCCTCTCAACCTCAAATAATCAGTGCCTTCAACAACTATTCACACTTGAAAAACAGTCTCTATGATGTTTATTTCGTGTGAATAAATGCACCGTGAAAGTTCCTGTGAGAACTGAAGGGTCACAATGGTCCCACTTAAAACCCGCACTCTTGGACTCTTATCGCCTCGTTGATGTAATCCTTCCTAGACATGCAAAAATACACACTACTTACAATAGATCTGCTCTCTAAGTACAAATGGTCGATCCAAGATCATGATTCGTGAATAGTATTGTATACCCCAAGCACGAACCTTCGCCTCCGATACCAATTGTCATGCGTGAAGCGTAGGTTGAGCAAATTACCAATCGATGGTAATCGTGACTTCTAGAGAAACTTAAATGCGGTGTAAACAATTGCAAAGAAAATTGACACATAATTTACGTGGTTCTGCAGTAAAGCCTACATCCACGGGCAAAGACTGGAAGATAATTTTACTAACAAATGAGAATTTACAAATTGGGAAAAACTCACAAAACCCAATAGCCCAATACACCCAAATAAATTCTCCTAAGCACTCAAGTGGAAGCTCTCTCAACTCTCTCAATTGCTTCACTTGCAATTGCTCTCAATTTTGGGATGCCTTAACAAATGAAGAGCATTAGCTATTTATAGGAATGCATGGTAGCACTATTTCACCAAACCATTAAAATTGTTAAAGTTTGGTTGGTGATTACCTAATTTTTAGCCAAACTTTGAACAATTTACCTTTGAATAATTTTGGCCAAACTTTGAATATGTGCTTTGCCAAACTTTGAACAATTTAGCTTTGAATTTGAAATTTTCAACAAAGATATTGGAAATAAGTTGTTGACAAAGTCGAGATTATCCGTGATGTGTTTCCGAATTCGGATGGGAGTCGAGCATCGTCGGCATAAGCGTACTTGTGCCCGGGTAGTCCTCTTATTGACATCTCTGCTTTCTAATTATAACACATCATTGCAACTTCTCATCTTTGTACAACACATCATTGCACCATCTAATCTTTTTTCCTCTTCACGATGGGTTATGAACATCTCTAACTCGATCCGCTTGTACGCTATGCCGAGCAACCGATCTATTCTCTATTGCCTCGAATCACCTACTAGATGGGTCACATACTCGCAAGGTAGTATTTTCACGTAACTTAAACCGGCCTCGAGAAATAAAAACACAGGCATGCCTTCGGATCCCCACTATTAATTTTAAGTCGTGAATGTGCAGACTGATTTACGTTCTAATAATAGCACAATTACGGAGACTTTCTTTGTCGATTGTCAAAGTAATAAATTAAGACAAGTAACCTAGTAAGACAATGTTTGGGATTGAGGTATTTTGGCTTCTAATCTACAACCACTGTAAAATGGAATTGGTGGCTACCACATAAAAATGGGGTAATGATCCTCTTCTCGAGTAAACTGTTTGATCTAACAGATGCGAGTGCATTGTCCTTTACAGAGGACAATTGCATCACTTCACTTCAACTTTGAGCTTATCTCCCGGGGATCTAGAATATTCTTGAGCAATTGCTACGTCACCTAACATGCCAACAACATTTTCTTAGTCATGCCAAGTCACCAACCGATGTAAATCACATTGCTAATGAGGCTCGGCGAAGAATTGTTCATTGAGACAATATGTCCGACAACTAGTTCATTTCATCAAAACCTTGTTCTCTATCAAAGAATGACAGTGAGTGAGAAGTAAATATTCTCCGTCCTATTAAACATTGGTGTTTATCAAATACTTTATAGCTACCGTACTTTCATAGTTAAACGAAAACAGCAATTACAAATATATTCTAAAATTGATTGCATACAATTGATATCTTATAAAAGATTCTTAACAGCAAGAGTATTCTCTAATGATTTATGATATTCAATCGGATATTGGTAACCGAAACTCAAGTGTTAAATGGATGCAGCTTGATTATTTACTAGGAAGCAATCCATTGAGCATGTCATACGTTGTGGGATGTGGCAAAAGATTCCCACAAAGAATACATCGTCGAGGCTCTGCACTACCTTCCATTGCTAAATATCCAAAGCCCATAAAGTGTCATGATGGAGACAAATTCTTCCAAAGAAAAGATCCTAATTCTTCAATCAACTATCAATTTCGACTTAATTTTCACAATCCGAGCCAACAACCTATATAAATTCACCTTTTGTTGGAGTATTGGCTTACTTAAGAGGAAATCCTACTTAAATTCGTTAAGAATTACTTATGCTGACTACCGGAGCATGAACCGAGTCATTTTATTAAGGATGAGAACTTGAATGAATAACTATTTCAAGTCCGAGCATATTTATACATAAATGATCTGCATATCCAGACTAGTCGAAGGACACCATTTGGAAATAGCTAAAACATTGATCGGTGAGTGTAGCAATCATTAGCCAATCATTGCAGAGCTTCCGAAAACACCATTCCTCTACATTTACGTGCTTGCATTCTTCAACATAGCAGTTTTGTCACTCGACAAGTCCGACTCATTTCCCATATCGACAGTTGCGTGTATGACCGACTTATGTGGCATGCTAACGTGGATTTAAAGTCGGTTGTTGACTCTCCACAGCTGCTGCCTTCAACACTCCTCGAAACTCAAGGTCTTGTCAAATACCTTGAGTTTAACAAGACCTCGAGTTCGCCTCCGAATTGATTGAATTTCTAGCAAGGCAGCGGTTTGGTCGAGCTGCTTTGCAATTTGATCTCTCTCACGACAAAGTTTATCTTCAATTCTCCTCTTGTAACTTTATCTCTAATAAAATGAAGATCTATCTCAAAATGTTTGGTTTTTGAATGATGCTACTGGATTTATAGTTATTGTTGCTGCACTTGTGCTATCACTTAAAATCATTGGAATGCCTTTAACCTTTAGCTTCAATTCACCAAGCAATGAACTGATTCATGTAATTTCGATTGAGCACTCTATTCTCCGATTCGAAGTTGATCTCACAACCATGCCTTGTTTCCTTGAACTCTAGGCAATGAAGTTATCTCCTAAGAACACACAATAACCATCGATTGATCTCCCGTCATCGTGGTCACCAACTCAATTTGCATCCAGATATGCCACCGGATCAAAATATTCAAAATTTTTAAACTTTAGACCCATATTTGCAATGTTCTTGAGATATATTAGCACTCTGTTGTAGGTCGTCCAACGAGACTGTCTAGGATCCGACATGAACTGGTCGAGCATGTTAATTGAAAAGGCAAGTTTAGTCATAGTAAGCACTCGTATATTATAGACTACTTAAAATGCTTCAGTAGAGTGTAGATTATGAAACTTAACATATTCATCATTTTTAGTTTCTCGATGGTGCTAAATGGAACTTCTATCCCTTCTCAATTACTCATCTCAATTTTTGCAAGCAAGTATTGAATATACTTAACCTAAGACAATGTGATAGTGTCTTGATTTCTAGTTACTTGTATCCCAAGAAAGAAACTAAACTCCCCAAGATCTTTCCGAGCAAAGGCTTTATTTAAGTTCCTTACAAGTTGCTCAATGCCTTCACTATTATTGTCGGTGATTATTATATCATTAACATAAATCAACGACAAGATTATCTTTTATTTTATCCTTCTAAAGAACAACAAAGTGTCATACTTGAGTTTTCAAATTCCTAAGAGTTCAAGGCATTCTTCAACTTATCAAACCATATCTTAGGGGCTCGTCTCAAACCAGTATAGTACTTTCTTCAACTTATATATATAACTAAGTCCGCTTTTATCTTCGTGTCGTGGCATATACACGTCTCGTTAGATCACTATTTAGAAAAGCATTGTGTTGATGCACTTTTTCCCGCGTGCCTCAACAGTTCCTCGAACCTTCCAACAGTGCCTCCAAACAGCTCGAGCAGGACTGTCTGGCCTTCTGCTCGCGGTTTTAAACAGTACCTCGATCCTTCTGCTCGCGATAAGCTCGAGCAGGATTAGCCTCCTTCGTCCTGTTCCGCTGTCTTCTCCAGAAATGAGATCTCCTGACCGCACTCACGTAAAACCGGTCGTGGTCGCCGGGCGTTTCCGGCGAAACCCTCCGACGCTCAAGTCAAGAATCGGGTTTCTTTTTGGTATCTCCTTAGTGAGGAGACCGGAAGATGAAAGGGTATTATATCGCCCCTTTTTGGATAAGTATGGTGTTTTTAGAGAATCGATGAGAGAGATTGAAAAGGAAGAACCTGCTTTAGCTCATGTGTCCTTGGTCAATGAAAATTGCTAACCCTCCGAGAGTTAAAATCTTCAACCCTCCGTCAATTGAAGTTCCAACCCTCGGCCGCTCTCCTTCGCTTCCTTTTATACTGCTTTTCCCGCCTTTTCCTTTCCAGCCGCCCACTCCCACGCTAGTGGTATCCGGGTCCCTCTCGACAACCGTGATTGGCGGAATATTCCCTGTGGATGAGCTACCGTCCCTTAACCCGATTCACGTGGATGATCACCATGCCTGCAAGTGCGCTAGGAATGATGACACCATGGAGGCGCGTGCCGCCACCGCAACAATGATCATCACCAAGCCATGTGGGCCCTCGCGACATTAAAAGGTGTGCCAAGATTCCGAGAAAGCTGGCCTGGCTGCCATGAGCTCGGGTCTTGCCACCGTGCTCGTGGATGTCTCATGAGCAGTGAGCGATGTGCTCTGGCCTCGACCTCGACCGTAGGATGACCTCGAGCAGGCAAGGAGCTCTCGACCTTGACCAGCTTTGACCGAAGGATGTCCCCGAGTAGGTGAGCCTCGACCTCGACCGACTTTACCGTAGGATGACCTCGAGCGTGCAAGGAGCTCCCGACCTCGACCAGCTTCGACCGTAAGGATGACCTCGAGCGTGCAAGGAGCCTCGACCTGACCGCCTTGACCGTAGGATGACCTCGAGCGAGCAGGAGCTCTCGACCTTGACCAGCCTTGACCGAGGGACGACCTCGAGCTTGTGATGGAGTGCTCGAGTCTCGGCCGCCTCCGAGTTCCCGAGCTTGACTAACTTCGACCTTCCTCGATAATCTCGAGCAGCATCAGAGCTTGAGCCTCGACCTTGACCGCTTTGATGTCCCGACTCGCTCGAACCAGGTCGCCTTCGAGGTCTCTTACTCGAGCTGGAAGGGCTTCGAGGGGTTTGTCCGATATTTACCCCATAAACCGTGAAGGGCTTTGTGGGCCTGTCTGATATTTTACCCAAACACCAGCCCCCGCTCTAGTCTTTCGAGCGAAGCGAGACAAGACCTGAAACTCGAGAAGGACGGGCCGACTCGCGCCTTTTACGCTCTCCACGCTCTTCTTGCTCGGCCTCAGTAGTCGGTCGCGCTGGCTCGCCACGCGGGACTTCGGCCTCGATGAGCTTCTTCCGCCGGCCCGCATGACCGAGGTGTCTTCTGCATCACTACCGCCGGTGTAATCGACCGAGGTGTCTTCTCGTATTCCCGCCGCTGCAATCGAGCGAGGTGTTCTCGTTATTCCCGCCGCTTGCAATCGAGCGAGGTGTGTTCTCAGTTACTCCCCGCCGGTGTAATTGGCCGAGGTGTCTTCGCAATTACCACCGCCGAGCCCTTCTGAACCTCTCGCCGAGCATCCAATTGACGCAACGTGACACCGTCTCCACTGGGACTTCGGCCGAGGAATTCTTCTGGATCTTTGCTCTGCCCCGCAATCGACTAAAGTATCTTGTTAGGTTACTCCCGCCGGCCCGCACTGACCCAAGCATGGCACCGTCCCGCCTAAGACTTAGGCTTTGGGACTTCTAGCCAAGGAGTTCTTCTGACTCCCGCCCGGCCTCGCAATCGACCTGAGCTTGATGATACTCCCGCCTGGTCTTCAATGACCCAAGCATGGCACCGTCCCGCCTAACGAGTTAGCCTCGGACTTCTGCCATGAGTTCTTCTTCCGCCGAGCCTTTAATCGACTCGAGGTCTTCGATAATACTCCCGCCTCGGTTTTCAAACAACCCGAAGCTAGGCACCGTCCCGCCTAATGAGTTAGGCTCGGGACTTCATGCCGAGGAGTTCTTCTTCTCCCGAGCCTTTTAATCTACCCGAGCTTCGAAACACTCCCGCCTCGTTTTCAACAACCCGAGCTTCAGCACCGCCCCGCCTAATGAGTTAGGCTTGGGACTTCCGCCAAGGAGTTCTTCTTCCGCCGAGCATTTTAATTGACCCGAGGTTCCGATGACACCCCGCCTCGGTTTTCAACAACCCGAGCTTAGCACCGCCCCGCCTAATGAGTTAGGCTCGGGACTTCCGCCAAGGAGTTCTTCTTCCGCCGAGCCTTTTAATTAACTCGAGGTCTTCGATAATACTCCCGCCTCGGTTTTCAGATAACTCGAGCTGGCACCGTCCCGCCTAATGAGTTAGGCTCGGGACTTCATGCCGAGGAGCTCTTCTTAAACCTTTGCTCTTCATCCCGAGCTTACATTATGAATGTTTTCTCATTCTTACATACATTTGTACTTTTACATATCCCATCTCGGGACGTAAATCTTATATTAACATTTTATAATACAAGGGACTTACCGGAATACTTCTTCGTGACTTGTGCGCTCCACTGCCTCTGACTCTTCGCTCGTCTCTGACGAGCCAACCCAGACGCTCCTCGGTCCCGCTAATCCTCGCCATGCACCTTTTCCTCTTCGATTTCATATCCAGCTTCACCCGCTCATACGCATCCGAATATGAACGGATCAAGGACTCCGCAGGTTATACCACTGATCTCCCATCCTGATCCCATCCTTTAATCCTCTCGAGCTCTGGGATGGTCGAACGCACCAAGATCTAGGACCAATCTATGGTATCTTTGATAAACTCCCGAGGGACTCCCCATCTTTCGCCTCACCTCCGACTACCCATCATGTCATCCTCGTGGTCACCGCTACCGAAATTGTTCCGCGAACTCCCCGCACATCCTGCTCAAAACTCAAGATACTTCCCTGGAGCTCATGGTACCATTCTCTCGCCTTCCTCAAGAGTGAGCTGGAAGGCCTCGCGACCTTCAGTACCGACAGCACTCTGCACTCGCCAGTCATCGAACCGCTCCATGTGTATTAATCGGTCACTCTTTCCGAATATTGCAGATCCGGAAGCGAAAGTCACGTGGTATCGTGACACCCATAATCTCCGAGAGAGAGGAGATTCATTGTCCAAAGATTATTCGCCAGCTTGACTCTTTCTTGCCTCTCAAGATCTTCCACCACTTGCGCCTAATCTGCGCATCTCTCCCTCCAACTCCTCCAAGACGAGAGGTCAGCTGCCTCCCGCAAATGTTGGCGAGACCCCTTCCTCCATGTTTGCTTTCTTCTCTCACCGCAACATTTGGTGCCCTAGGTCTGGGCTTCATCTCCCGCTTTCCCGAACACGAGCATTCCTCGACCGACTCGGACATCGCTGCAGGCTTTTCTCCGTCCTTCCCCGAATTCTGTAATGTGGAGGTCATAATTTCAACTGCTTTTCCATCCGATCCATCCTTTCCTGGATCTCCCTGCTCGGGCCTCATTGGCCACTTCTCTCGTAGTCATCGATTCCTCAGACTTGCACCTCTTCTACCGCTTCCCTCATCGCTGTGTTTTGTGTGTCTTCAATGTATTAGGAAATCGGGCTTTTGTGCCGATCCCCACAGACGGCGCTAAAAGATGTTGATGCACTTTTTCCCGCGGCCTCAACAAGGCCTCGAACCTTCCAACAAGATTCTCCAAACAGACTCGAGCAGGAACGTCTCGAACCTTCCGTCATGGATTCAAACAAGACTCGATCCTTCCGCCGCGACAAGCTCCGAGCAGGATTAGCCTCCTTCGTCCCTGCTCACTGCCTTCTCCGAATAGTGATCTCCTGACCGCACTCACGTAAAACCGGTCGTGGGTCGCCGGCGCTTCCTACGAGAACCCTCCGACGCCAAGTCAAGAATCGGGTTTCTTTCGTATCTCCTCAGTGAGGGAGACCGAAAGATGAAAGGGTATTATATCGCCCCTTTTCGGATAAGTATGGTGTTTTTGAGAGAATCGATGAGAGAGATGAGAATCGAAGAACCTGCTTTAGCTACTGCATCCTTGGTCAATGAAAATCGCTAACCCTCCGAGAGTTAAAATCTTCAACCCTCTCACAATTGAGTTCCAACCCTTGTGCCGCTCTCCTTCGCTTCCTTTTATACTGCTTTTCCCGCTCTTTTCCTTTCCAGTCGTCCACTCCCACGCTAGTGGTATCCGGGTCCCTCCGACAACCGTGATTGGCTGAATATTCCCTGTGGATGAGCTGCCGTCCCCTTAACCCGATTCACGTGGACTGATCACCATGCCTGCAAGTGCGCTAGGAATGATGACACCATGGAGGCGTGCAGTCGGCCACCGCAACAATGATCATCACCAAGCCATGTGGGCCCCTGCGACATTAAAAGGTGTGCCAAGATTCCGAGAAAGCTGGCCTGGCTGCCATGAGCTCTGGTCTTGCCACCGTGCTCGTGGATGTCTCATGAGCGGAGCGATGTGCTCGGCCTCCCGACCTCGACCGTAAGGATGACCTCGAGTGCAAGGAGCCTCGACCTGACCGCCTTGACCGTAGGATGACCTCGAGCAGTGAAGGAGCCTCGACCTCGACCGCCTTGACCGAAGGATGACCTCGAGCGTGCAAGGAGCCTCGACCTCGACCAGCCTTCGACCGTAAGGATGACCTCGAGCAGGTGCGAGCCTCGACCTCGAGCAGCCTTGACCGTAGGATGACCTCGAGCTGCAGGAGCTCCTCGACCTCGACCTAAGATTGACTCGAGTGACTGACCCCGAGCTCGAGTGAGCTGAGCTCTCGACCTTGACCAGCTTTGACTGTCCTCGACTCGCCGAACTAGGCTATCCTCGAGGACTCTTGCTCGAGCTGGAGTGCTTCGAGGGTTTGTCCGATATTTACCCCATAAACCGGAAGGGCTTTGTGGGCCTCGTCTGATATTTTACCCAAACACCAGCCCCCGCTTAGTCTTTCGAGCGAAGCGAGACAAGACCGAAACTCGAGAAGTGACGGGCCGACTCGCGCCTTTACGCTTCTCCACGCTCTTCTTGCTCGGCCTCAGTAGTCGGTCGCGCTGGCTCACACGCGGGACTTCGGCCTCGATGAGCTTTCCGCCGGCCTGCATGACCGAGGTGTCTTCCGCATCACCACCGCCGGTGTAATCGACCGAGGTGTCTTCTCGTTATTCCGCCGGCTGCAATCGAGCGAGGTGTCTCACGTTATTCCCGCCGACTTGCAATCGAGCGAGGTGTGTTCTCGCTACTCCCCGCCGGTGTAATTGGTCGAGGTGTCTTCAGAATTACTACCGCCGAGCCCTTCGAACCTCTCGCCGAGCATCCAATCGACGCGAACGTGACACCGTCTCCACTGGACTTCTGGCCGAGGAATTCTTCTGGATCTTTGCTCGACCCGCAATCGACTAAAGTATCTTGTTAGTTACTCCCGCCGGCCTCGCACTGACCCAAGCATGGCACCGTCCCGCCTAAGACTTAGGCTTCGGGACTTCTAGCCAAGGAGTTCTTCTGACTCCCGCCCGGCCTCGCAATCGACCCGAGCTTGATGACACTCCCGCCTGGTCTTCAACTAACCCGAGCATGGCACCGTCCCGCCTAACGAGTTAGGCTCGGGACTTCGCCAAGGAGTTCTTCTTCCGCTCGAGCCTTTAATCGACCCGAGGTCTTCGATGATACTCCCGCCTCGGTTTTCAAACAACCCGAAGCTAGGCACCGTCCCGCCTAATGAGTTAGGCTCGGGACTTCATGCCGAGGAGTTCTTCTTCTCCTCGAGCCTTTTAATCTACCCGAGCTTCGAAAACACTCCGCCTCGGTTTTCAACAACCCGAGCTTCAGCACCGTCCCGCCTAATGAGTTAGGCTCTGGGACTTCCGCCAAGGAGTTCTTCTTCCGCCGAGCATTTTAATCGACCCGAGGTTCCGATGACACTCCCGCCTCGGTTTTCAACAACCCGAAGCTTAGCACCGTCCCGCCTAATGAGTTAGGCTCTGGGACTTCTGGCCGAGGAGTTCTTCTTCCGCCGAGCCTTTTAATTGACTCGAGGTCTTCGATAATACTCCCGCCTCGGTTTTCAGATAACCTCGAGCTGGGCACCGTCCCGCCTAATGAGTTAGGCTCTGGGACTTCATGCCGAGGAGCTCTTCTTAAACCTTTGCTCTTCATCCTGAGCTTACATTATGAATGTTTTTCTCATTCTTACATACATTTGTACTTTTACATATCCCATCTCGGGACGAAATCTTATATTAACATTTTATAATACAAGGGACTCTACCTGAAATACTTCTTCAGACTTGTGTGCTCCACTGCCTCTCGACTCTTCGCTCGTCTGGACGAGCCAACCCAGACGCTCCTCGGTCCCGCTAATTCCTCGCTTTGCAGCCTTTTCCTCTTCGATTTCCATATCCAGCTCACCGCTCATACGCATCCGAATATGAACTGATCAAGGACTCCGCAGTTATACCATGATCTCCCATCCCGATCCCATCCTTTAATCCTCCTCGTAGTCTGGGATGGTTGAACGCACTCAAGATCTAGGACCAATCTATGGTATCTTTTGATAAACTCCCGAGGGACTCCCCATCTTTTCGCCTCACCTCCGACTACCCATCATGTCATCCTCGTGGTCACCGCTACCGAAATTGTTCCGCGAACTCCCCGCACATCCTGCTCAAAACTCAAGATACTTCCCGTGGAGCCTCATGGTACCATTCTCTCGCCCTTCCCTCAAGAGTGAGCTGGAAGGCCCCGCACCTCGGTCGCCGATGCACCTTGCACCTCTGCCAGTCATCGAACCGCCTACGTGTATTAATGGGTCACTCTTTCCCAATATTGCAGATCCGGAAGCGAAAGTCACGTGGATCGTGACACCCATAATCTCCGAGAGAGAGGAGATTCATTGTCCAAAGATTATTCGCCAGCTTGACTCTTTCTGCCTCCCAAGATCTTCCACCACTTGCGCCTAATCATGCATCTCTCCCTCCAACTCCTCCGCGACGAGAGGTCAGCTGCCTCTCGCAAATGTTGGCGAGACCCCTTCCTCCATGTTCGTTTCTTCTCTCACCGCAACATTTGGTGCCCTAGGTCTTGGGCTTCATCTCCGCGCTTTCCGAACATGAGCATTCCTCGACCGACTCCGGACATCGCTGCAGTGCTTTTCTCCGTCCTTCCTCGAATTCTTGTAATAGGAGGTCATAATTTCAACTGCTTTTCCATCCGATCCATCCTTTCCTGGATCTCCCTGCTCGGGCCTCATTGGCCACTTCTCTCGTAGTCATCGATTCCTCAGACTTGCACCTCTTCTACTGCTTCCCTCATCGCTGTGTTTTTGTGTGTCTTCAATGTATTAGAAATCGGGCTTTTGTGCCGATCCCCACGCATCGGCCGCCAAAAGATGTTGATGCACTTTTTCACGCTGCCTCAACAGGCTCTCGAACCTTCCAACAAGATTCTCCAAACAACTGAGCGGAACGTCTCGAACCTTCCGTCGCTGGATTCAAACAAGACTCGATCCTTCCGCTCGCGATAAGCTCGAGCGAGATTAGCCTCCTTCGTCCTGTTCACTGCCTTCTTCGAAATGAGATCTCCTGACCACGACTCACGTAAAACCGGTCGTGGGTCGCCAGGCTTTCCACGAAACCCTCCGACGCCAAGTCAAGAATCGGGTTTCTTTTTGGTATCTCCTCAGCGAGGAGACCGGAAAGATGAAAGGGTATTATATCGCCCCTTTTGGATAAGTATGGTGTTTTTGAGAGAATCGATGAGAGAGATTTGAGAAGGAAGAACCTGCTTTAGCTTACGTGATCCTTGGTCAATGAAAATTGCTAACCCTCCGAGAGTTAAAATCTTCAACCCTCTCGTCAATTGAAGTTCCAACCTCGTGCTGCTCTCCTTCGCTTCCTTTTATACTGCTTTTTCCCGCTCTTTTCCTTTCCAGTCGTCCACTCCCACGCTAGTGGTATCCGGGTCCCTCCGACAACCGTGATTGGCTGAATATTCCCTGTGGATGAGCTACCGTCCCCTTAACCCGATTCACGTGGATGGATCACCATGTCTGCAAGTGCGCTAGGAATGATGACACCATGGAGGCGCAGTCGCCACCGCAACAGAGATCATCACCAAGCCATGTGGGGCCCTGGCAGACATTAAAAGGTGTGCCAAGATTCTGAGAAAGCGGGTCGGGTTGCCATGAGTCGGGTCTTGCCAGCTGTGCTCGTGGATGTCTGCGAGCAGGAGCGATGTGCTCGGCCTCGACCTCGACCGGAAGGATGACCTCGAGCGAGCGAGCTCTCGACCTTGACCGGCTTTGACCGTAAGGATGTCCTCGAGTAGGTAAGGAGCTCTCGACCTTGACCAGCCTTTACCGTAGGATGACCTCGAGCGGGCAAGGAGCCTCGACCTCGACCAGCCTTGACCGGAAGGATGACCTCGAGCGGGCAAGGAGCTCTCGACCTTGACCCGCCTTTGACCGTAAGGATGACCTCGAGCAGGCAAGGAGCTCTCGACCTTGACCAGCTTTGACCTGAGGGACGACCTCGAGCTTGTGATGGAGTGCTCGAGTCTCGGGTCGCTCTGAGTTCCCCGAGCTTGACTAACTTTGACCTTCCTCGATAATCTCGAGCAGACTGTAGAGCTTGGAGCTCGACCTTGACTGCTTTGATGTCCTGACTTCTGCTCGAACTAGGCTGTCTTCGAGGTCTCTTACTCGAGCTGGAAGGGCTTCGAGGGGTTTGTCTGATATTTACCCCATAAACCAGGAAGGGCTTTTAGGGGCCTGTTGATATTTTACCCAAACACATTGTTTATGTCTACTTGTCTCAACCTCCAGTCAATTCTAATTGTTGCAGCCTTGATCACTGGGCTGAAGGTCTACTTAAAGTCAAGGCATGGAGTTTGCAAGAATCCATTTGCAACTAGCCTGGCCTTATTAATAGTACCATCTAATTTTTCTTTTACTCTGTATACCCACTTGTTTCTAATTAGCTTGTAATTTTGATCATTTGGTATCAAGGTCCAGGTTTTATTTCTCATCAAGGCATTGTATTCATCCTCCATAGCCTTTTTCCAATAAGGTATTCATCAAGGCTTCTGAGGTGTTTTAGGGCAGACAGGTCTTAGTTTCAGTGGAAGTTTGGTATAGCTTTGGCTTTAATATTCCTGCCTTGAACCTTGTTATTATGGGATATGAGGGTATGATTATTTGAGTAAAGGAATTCTGAGTATTTGGTTCCGTGACTAAATGTAGATAGTGGTTGTCTTCTGAGATGTTTGGTTGAGATTGGTGAGGTGAATGAGGTGAAGGTGAGTGAGAATTTAATACCGAGTCAGTATTTAAATTTTTTTGTGTTTCATCTTAGTCAAGATTCTGGGAATGTTCAAATTTTCTAGGAATGACTTGAGAGTGGCTACGAGTTGCTGCTGTTTGTGTGAGTTTCTGCGAATCATCAATAGAGAATGACACAACCTGAATTCTTTCAAAGAGAGTAGAAAAATCATTTTGACTTGTTGATTCTTGTGTGTGGAATTTTGGATCATTTCTTAAAAAAAAAAAAAAAAAAGGAATTCTCATTGAACCTGACACTGGCAAAGATATAAACTCTTCCAGAATGTTACATGCAGACATATCCCTTGTGAGTGATACTGACTCCCAGAAATATATACTTGGAGGTGTGGAAGTCAAAATTTATGCTTATTGTATGGTCTTAAAAATGGGTAGCATTCACACCCAAATACCTTGACTTGTGAGTAGCCTCGTTTGAATGAATGGAGCAGCTCAAATGGAATTTTGTTTTCAAATACTGGTGAGGCTAATCTGTTGATGATGAAGGTTGTATAACTGTAAGCTTCTTGCCAGTACCTAATGACATTTTTGCTTGAGCCAGCATTATGAGGGCAGTTTTCACTACATGTCTATGTTTTCTTTCAATTTTTCTATTTTGTTCATATAGGTAAGGGCATGACTGTCTACGGATTATTCTCTCTTTTTCAAGAAATGGCCTGAATGCTTTAAATTCATCTCCCATATCTGTTTGCAATGCTTTTATTTTGAGGTTTAACTGATTTTCAACCTTTTTTTTTTAAGCTAACAAATGTATCAAGGGCCTGTGACTTTATTGTTATAGGAAAAAACCAGGTATATCTAGTTTTATCACCCACAAAGGATATGCAATATTTGTGTCCATAAGTTGAAGGTATTGGGGCTGGTCCCCATAAGTCAGTGTGAATCAGTTCTAAAGCTTCATTTGTTTTTGTTTTTGTGTTTTTGAAGCTTTGTTTTGATTGCATTCCATATTGGCATACACAGCAAAATGAGGGAACAATGTTTTATTAATTTTGAATTGATTACAAGACAGGAAAGAATTTCTCAGGGAAGATACATTGGGATGACCTAATCTAAGACGTTAGAGATTAATCTCTTTTAGAGCTCTTGAACCATTGCTGCTTGACTTATTAGCTAAACTTGACTAAACACAGACACTAACGGACTCATTGCAAATAAAGTTGAAAGATAACATGGACACTGGACAACTGATGCAGTTTATTGACTCAGACATTGAAGGAGAAGATAACAGAGCAGCATAAGACGCTTTATTTGTACTCAAGTGAGCAGTTAAACACAGCAGCTCATATAGCCTATCTTTAGCTATTCCTTTCACCAGAACTTTTCTTTGCTTCATGTCCTTAATGGAACACACAGATTTTTGAAATTCAACATCAATATTATGTCATGCAACAGTTTTGAAATACTGATAAGGTTCTTAATATTATTGGGCACATACAATATATCTTTCAAGGCTCTGTGTGTGTGTGGATCATAAGTGGGCAAAACAGGGTAACCAATATGAGAAATTGAAAGTTTATCATCATTACCAACAGCCAGTTTATCATTACCTTGATATTTAGTGTGGATGCTTATGTTTCTGAGGGCATTGGTCACATGATTAGTGGCATTACTGTCAATATACCAAGCTCCACTGCTTTGACCTTCAGTGCAGCAACATATGCTCTTCTTGATTCTCTCCTTCTGTTAGGCTGTGCACTCAACTGCTATATGGTCCATTTTCTAGTAGATTTGACAAGGCCCTTTAGAATCAGAGCTCTCATCATCAGTAATAGCTTTGCCCTTCCCTTTGTCTGGAGAGAATTTTGGTTCCCGAGGTTGTTTCTAGATCCCTTCCCAAGGTTTCTAAAGACTATTCCAGGTTGGTGGTGATTAGGAGCCTTTTCATTATTTATTCCAGTTTCTTCTCTCATTTCTCATTTGTGTGTAGTTAGCCTCTAAAACCCTTGAACTTAAATTTTGTTCAGTTCTATACTCTTGGCAAAGCAACATACATAAACCTGTGAGAGAAAGAGAGTTTCTTACATTGAATTAATATTAGTGACTGTGGAGTCATATTCAGGTCCCAAGCCAGCAAGCACACACATAATAAAATCATCATCACTCATGTTATTCCCTGCAGCTCTAAGGGCATTTAGAATGGATTTCATTATAGAATAATATTCATGAATGATGAGTGAGCCTTTCATAATAGTTTGGATTTGGGTTCTGAGATAAAATATTCTGGCTCTTGTTCTTGCACCAAATTGATTGGCAAGAGTTGTCCAAACTTCATAGAAAGTAGAACAATCCATCACAGTGCCAAATACCCCCTCACTGAGTGATGACAGTAACCATCTCAGAAGGATATGGTCATATTTCTTCCAGATTTGATATTCAGGCTTTGGTGTGTTTATGGTGGTTTGATTTGCTCCAGGGTTTATAAACACTCTAGGAGGACAGATATGACTGCCATTAACAAATCCTTCAAGCTCATTTGCTATAATGTGTGATCTCTAGCAGCATAAAATTGTCTTGAGTAAGCTTGATAGGCGTTCTGAAGACATATGTGTTATTGGTGATGTGCTAAGTGGGTGATGGGTCCATTCCTGCTATGATTCCAGCATTGAATCCTAAGTGCTGGTGCTCAACATTTTGAGGTGAGTTTTGATTTTCGTTTTGGTTTTAATTCAAGTCATCTATTTGATCGTTTTGACTTTCTAATGCTTGATTCATATTCGGTTGTGTATTACTACTGCTAGCCATAGCTCAAAGTTGGCTTTGATACCAACTTAAATTCGTCAAGAATTGGTTATGCTGACTAGCAGAGCATGAACTAAAGTCATTTTTCTAAGGATGAAAACTTGAATAAATAACAATTTCAAGTCTGAGCATATTTATAAATAAATGATTGCTTAAATTCGTCAAGAATTGGTTATGCTGACTAGCAGAGCATGAACCAAAGTCATTTTTCTAAAGATGAAAACTTGAATAAATAACAATTTCAAGTCTGAGCATATTTATACATAAATGATTGCTTATACAGCTGGGCTAAGGACAGCATTTGGAAATAACTAAAAATTTGATCCGTGAGTGTAGTAATCATTAGCCAATCATTGTAAAGCTTTTAGAAAATCTGATACCAACTTAAACTCGTTAAGAATTGCTTATTCTGACTACCAGAGCATGAAACAGAGGCATTTTACTAAGGATGAAAACTTGAATGAATAACAATTTCTAAGTCTGAGCATATTTATACATAAATGACTGCATATACAGCTAACCTAAGGACAACATTTGGAAATAGTTAAAAAATTGATCCGTTAGTGTAGAAATCATTGGCCAGTCATTGCAGAGCTTCTAGAAAACGCCATTCTTCAGCATAACAGTTTTGCCAGCTCAGCAAGTCCAGCTCATTGCAGGCTGCATGTATGACTGACTTAGGTGGCATGCTAACGTGGCTTTAAAGTCAGCTGTTGACTCTCCACAGCTGCTGCCTTCAACAATCCTAACCCTTCCAAACTTTTATATATCTAAGTATCCTTAATAGCAAGTAGAAATCAGAATCTTCTAGCTAAAACTTCTGTAAACCTGTCAATTTCAAGAATCTTTTAACTTTTCGATAGCAATTACAGCATTTTAAAGAAGGTCAAAGATAACGGAACTTAGACCAAGGTCAGGATCAATTCAGACAGAAGAAACTTTATTAACTGAACTACCTAGTTGAGGATGATGTCAAGGATATACTTAACAAAAACAGAGAAGAAAATTGGGATTACCATAAGTTTGATTCTCTTCTGATTTAAAAGTATTATGCAACATAATTTAGCAGGATGTACGTAGGAATATTAAACCAACTGGAGGGAAATCATGGAAATAAATAAAAGAAAAAACGGAAAGGAAGGATAAATTTGGTTTGAAATCTTGAATTTAATCTATTGATTTTCTTCAATTATATCCTAATTATCTTCTTTGACTTGCCTTCTATTTTCTTCATTGTTTCGGTAATAACGAGCAGGTCCCCTCGCTATCAACCCAGCTCGAGCAGAAGACCTCGCGGTCAACCCAGCTCGAGCAGAAGACTCGACCCCTGGCACGAAGACGGCCTTAATAAGCATCAAAGCTAGTCAAGGTCGAGTACCCTAAGGCTGGTCGAACCCCGAGCTCCTTCTTCTGCCCGAGGTCTTCAAGCCCCCAGGCATGACCCAGCTACACCTGCAACGGCACGGAGAGAATGCAAGATTCAGGCATAACCGGTTCAAAACAGTTTGACTCCTCCTTCCGACAACTGAACGCGACGATCGATGCCTGACTGATAACCCACGCGGTAGGGTGTCATCACTGTTACTGATGGCCGGCACACGCCCCCACAGTGTCATCATTTCGCACGCGCACGCCCGACACCATCATTAGGCCGTGGGAACCCATACCCACCTGACACCCCTCATTCCCAGGGTATGCCGCGGTAATCCCGACTGTCAGAGGGGCCCAGACACCACAAATGCAGGAACGGCTGCCCCCGAGGAAAAAAGGGCGGGAAGGCAGGAGGATAAGTATGAATCGAAGTGTAAGTTGCAGGGGCTCCAGAATTTTTGAAATCCTTCTTCTTCTTCTTCTTTTTCCTTTCGACCTTTTACTAGTTCTCTCAATTCGTGCCACTTTAAAGCAGAAAATCATTTTATTTCTCCGGTCTCTCAATAAAGAGGGATATAAAAAGGATAATCCGATTCTTGACTTAAGCGTCGGAGGGTTTCATGGGAAAAACACTCGGCGACCCCTGACCTCGTTTTTCGTGAGTACAGGCCCAAGGAAATCGTTGTTCTGGTGGATAGAGGAAAATTGAGATTGGCAAAGATTCCAGCTCAAGCATCCCGCGAGCAGAAGTTTACGACCCTACTCGAGAGCAAACAGAAAACCGCATCAACATTTTGGCGCCGACTGTGGGGATCAGTCCGAAAAGCCTGAGTTCCCAACACGTTCAAAAAACACAACACAACAATGAGAGGAAACAGCAAGAGAGGACTAAGTCCAAAGGAGTCAGTGACTTTGAGGGAGGTGGCCAATGAGGTCCAAAATAGGGAAATCCAGGAGAGGATGGATCGGATGGAGAAACAAATGGAGGCACTGACATCCATTCTGCAGGAACTCAATGAGGGACAGAGGAAAGCATGCAATGACATCCCTGAGTCCAACAGCGAGAATGCCCCCGCCCGGGAGCACGTGGGAGATGAAACCCAGAGACTGAAGACTCCAAATGTCGCAGTGAGGGAGAAGACAAACCTGGAGGAAAGGGGATCCCGTTAACACTTGCAGGACACGACACCTACCTCCCGCGCGGAGGAATTAGAGGGGGAAGTGTGTAGGTTGGCGCAGGTTGTGAAGGACTTTCGGGGAAACGGGAAAGGCCCGAGTTGGAGGATAATGCTGGACAATGAGCCCCCGCTCTCAGCGGAGATCATGAACGTCACAATCCCTCGGGATTTCCGCTTTCCGGATTTAAGGTTCTCAGGGAAAAGTGACCGTTGGTGTACATAGAACTGTTCAACGGCATGACAAGAGTACAAGGCCTGACGGCGGCCCTCCCACTTACTCTGGAGCAAAAGGCGAGAGAGTAGTACCGCAAGCTACCGCGGGGAAGCGTTCTGAGCTTCGAACAAATGTGCAGCGAATTTGCGGAGTAATTTTGGGGCGCGGTGGCCCCCGAAGATGACATGATGGAACTGTCAGAGATAAAACCGAAGGAGGGGGAGTCCCTTCGGGAGTTTGTCAAAAGGTATCACCGGTCGGTTCTTGATCTTGGAGCATTCAATCATCCCCAGGCTTTGAGGGGGCTAAAGGATGGGATCAGGATGGGGAGGCCATGGTACAATTTACGGAGAGCCCTTCGATCTGTTCATATTTTGATGCGTACGAATAGGTGACGATGGACATGGTTATCGAGGAGGAAAAGGCCGCGAAACTAAGAAGTGAGCAGGGCAGTGGAGTGAAAAAGAAAGAAAAATGAGGTCATGCTCGAGGAACATCGACTTCCAGGGTGATAAGGGAGCGGGTTGCCCTCTATAACCCCTATCAGAGAGGTCCCCAACCACAAATGGTTCCCGCTCCACCTCGCAGGCCTCCTGGTCGGGACAATAGGGAGTATCGACGGCACGAAGGCCACCCATCCTGCAACCAACCACCAAGCCGACCTTTGCTAAGCAACAACAGAGCTGACCGCCCATTACCCACTCCCCCGGGAAGCTTCCCTCATGATCGGGCGATACAGGTGGTTGAACAAAGCCCTGTCTACAGATAATACACGACACTGAAGGTGTCACTCGAAGAAATATTCTAAGTGGCGGAGGAACGAGGACTACTGAGCCCTCCAACACCAATGACTAAACCAGCAGGCAGAAGAGATAGAGGACGGTTTTGTCTCTTTTATGGTGACCACGACCATTCGAGCGTCACGATCTTTGGGATTTGAAGAACCGGTGAAAGACCTGGTTAGAAATCGGTATTTAGATAAGTTTATTGAAGGGGGACATCCGATGGTCGAGCGGCGATAGGAGGAAGATAACCAAAACTACAACATGGACCTAGAGCCACCGGCTACGAGGATGATCTCAAGAGGACCCATGATGGCAGGAAATTCAAACAAGGCCCTAAAAAACTATTGCAGATACGCCGCTGCTGGCCGGGAGGTCCTGTTCGCAGTGCCTGCTACAAAAAAAGGCTAAGGTACGACAAGTACCCATCATGTGGACCGAGGAGGATGAGGAAGGAGTACTGTACCCCCACGAGGATGCCTTAGTCGTGAAGGCAAATGTTGCTAATAAGAAGTCGATCGAATACTAGTGGATTTGGGAAGCTCGGTGGACATTTTCTTTAAGTCCACGCTCGACGAATTGAGAATAGCGGATCGCGAGCCTCGAAGCGAGCAGACACTTTTCTGAAATGGTTCGGGGGAGGAAAGCTGACCCATTTGGGAATCATCAAATTGGCTGTGACTATAGACTCGAGGCCTTTTGAAAAGAACATGATGCTAGACTTCGTGGTAGTGGATGAGGTCAGCCCTTACCAAGCAATACTGAGGAGGCCCTTCATGAGGATCAGCCAATCAGTATTATTCACCCACTACTTAGCCTTGAAGTATCGGGTAAATGGGGTTGTAGGAGTCGTCAAGGACAGTCAGAGGGTGGCAAGGAGCTGCTACGCTATGGCAGCAAAAGAAACTATGCAGGTAATGTCATTAGACTCGAGGGGAGAGTCGAAGAACGAAAGACAGGAGCCTGCTGAGGAACTAGAGGAAATTAGAATAAGACTGGACGACCACGAGAAGAAGGTCCGGATCGGCTCGGGCATTAGCGGGCCATTAAAGGAAAATCTAATCGAGTGTTTGCGAGCACACTCTGATGTATTTGCTTGGACACACGAGGATATACCCGGGATTGACCCGAAGGTGGCGTGCCACAAGCTGGTTGTGCGAAAGGACGCTAAGCCAGTGAGGCAAAAGAGGAGATGCGTCAACCATAAAAGTTATGAGGCCATGAACTGTGAGGTGGAGAAGCTGCTGAAGGCGGGATTCATAAGGGAAGTCTCCTACCCTGAATGGATCTCAAACGTGATGCTGGTTAAGAGGGCAAGTAGGAAATGGAGAATGTGCGTGGACTTCACGGATGTGAATAAAGCTTGTCTGAAATATAGCTTCTCATTGCCGAACATAGACCAGCTGGTGGATTCTACAGCGGGATACGGACTGCTTAGCTTAATGGATGCCTTCTCGATGCACCGGCCAGAAGAGGAATGCATAGCCTTCATCACCAACCAAGGCATGTTTTACTACGAGGTCATGCCTTTCGGCCTGAAAATTACGAGGGCAACCTACCGAGGCCGGTGAATAAGGTCTTGAGCACTGATCGGCCGAACAATAGAGGTTTATGTGGACGATATGATCATTAAGTCAAAGGACGCTGAGGAACATGTGAAGTATTTGAAAGAAACCTTCACGCTCTAATGAAATATCGGATGAAGCTTAATCGAGAGAAATGTGCCTTTAGAGTTAGTTCAGGAAAATTCTTGGGTTTCATGGTCAGTCATAGAGGAATCGAAGCCAATCTAGAAAAGATAAGAGCATTAGTGGAGATGATGTCTCCGCGTACTCTCAAGGAGATACAAAGCCTAACAGGAAAAATGGCATCCCTCAACAGATTCATCTCCCGAGCCACAGATAAATGTTGCGTCTTCTTCCAAGAAATGAAGAAAGGAAGAAAGACAAAATGGACATCGGAATGCGGTGGCGTTCCAACAATTGAAGGAATATTTACTGAAAGCCCCACTGCTATCAACACCTCGAGCAGGGGAGATTTTGTATTTGTATTTGGTTGTGTCACAATGGGCAACGAGCTCGGTTCTGGTAAGAGAAGGGTCGGGTGCAATACCCGTTGATGGAGAGATGAGCGTTGTCCCTAATAACAGCAGCCCGGAAGTTGGGACCCTATTTCCAAGCGCACTCGATGGTAGTGTTAACAGACCAGCAGCTTAGACAGATTCTACATAAGCCGAAGACTTCCGGCTGGTTAGTGAAATGGTCAATAGAGCTTAGTGAATTCGATATCAGCTACCAACCCTGAACAATAATAAAAGCGCAGTCCTTAGCTGACTTCGTTGTCAAATGCACAGAAAGGAATGAAGAGATGGGCAGCGAGCACCCACCAGGCCTCTCTGCCCCGAGCAATGCATAGACAGTCACTGTGGATGAGTCATGTGGAGATCAGGGAGCAGGAGTAGGAGTTCTGCTTCTCAGCTCTGAAGGGGTGGAGATGCAATACACCGTAAAGCTGAAATTCAAGGCCACCAACAACCAGGCCGAGTACGAGGCTGTAATCGCGCGATTGAAGCTCGCCCTGGTAGTAAAAGCGAAAAAGGTAAAGCTTCGGACAGATTCTCAGCTGGTAGCAAATCACCTCAACAAAAGCTTCCAAGCGAAAGGCGAGAAGATAGATGCCTACCTTAGGAAAGTGAGGCAGTTGATAAAGAATTTCCGAGTAGTTGAGGTGGAGCGGATCGCGAGAAGGAAGAATTTTTGAGCCGATATGATAGTACGGATGGCCGCTACATCCGACCCCAAAATGTCGAAGTCTATCCCGTTAGAAATCAAAACCTACTCGAGCATCGAGCAGGAGGATGAGGTGATGAGTTTATCACCGAGCAGCACCTGGATGGACCGAATTGTTTCATATCTCAAGGAAGGGGCTTTGCCTGCCGATAAGAAGCAAGCAAGGAAGCTAAAGTGTAAAGTGGCCAGATATACGCTGATTGATGGGGCATTATACAGGCGAGGATACACTCTCCCACAGCTGCGTTGTTTAGATCAAGAGGAAACTGATTATGTTCTCCGGGAAATACATGAAGGGATCTGCGGGAACCACTCTGGCACGAGGTTTTTGGCTTTCAAGTCCTTAAGGCAAGGGTACTTCTAACCCCGTATGCATCAGGACGCACAAGAGAAGACCAAGAGTTGCAAGAATTGTCAAAGTTTTGCCAACTACATGGCCCAACCTCCCGAAAACCTTACAGTGATAAATTCACCTTGACCGTTTGCTCAGTGGAGGATCGACTTAATCTGGCCGTTACCAAAGGGGAGAGCATCTGCAACACACACCATGGTGGCAATTGATTATTTCACCAAATAGGTTGAAGCGGAGGCATTGAGTAGTATCACAGAAAGCAGAATAACTGACTTCATTTGGAAAAATGTGATTTGCAGGTACAGGATCCCCCACGCACTGGTCACGGACAATAGGAGACAATTTGACAATCACAAGTTTAGAGACTTCTGCAGGAACATGGGAATAGAGCTAAAGTTTTGCTCACCATCACATCAGCAGGCAAATGGGCAAGTGGAGGCAGCAAACAAGACTATAAAGTGCCTCCTGAAAACCGGACTTAGCGAGCAGAAGGGAGCTTGGGTTGACAAGCTACCTGGTGTCTTGTGGGCTTATAGGACCACGCACAAAACTGCCACAGGGGAAACTTCATTCTCCTTGGCATTTGGGCATGAAGCAGTTGTCCCCGCCGAAATAGAAATGGGAACACACCGAACAGAGCACTTCAACGAGGGGCAAAACAATGAGCAGATGTGTACGGGCTTGGATTTGCTAAAAGTAAAAAGGAAAAGGGCCGCAGCAAAGATAGCAGAATACCAATAGAGAGTGGCCCGCTATTACAACCAGAATTACACATCCGTTGATTTTAGGTGGGAGATTGGATGCTTAGAAGAGTAAATCAGAATACTAAGGACCCAGGCAAGGTGTGTTGGGCACTGACTGGGAAGGCCCTTATAGGATCTCTCAAGCAGATTGAGGCCGGGAGCGTGCAGATTGACCTACCTAGACGGACGAGAAGTCAAGAGGACATGGAACGCACAATATTTAATGAAGTATTTCTAGTAAGTTCCCTTGTAATGCAATCATTGATATCCAGTTTCTCCCAAAATAGAGATGTGTAAAATCTTGAGCATGAATAAAAGTAAGAACATGCTTCTAATGTTAATTCGGTATGAGCAAATTAAAGCTTACGAACGCGAAAAAACGCAAAGGCCGGAAGTCTCTAAGCCGAACTTAAGGCGAGACGGTGCCAAGCGTGAGCTAAATGCAGGCTCGAGCAGGATAAGCTCGCGAAGAAACGCAAAGGCTAGAAGTCTCGAAGCTGAACTTAAGGCGAGACGGTGCCAAGCGTGAGCCAAATGCAGGCTCGAGCAAGATAAACTTACGAAGAAACGCAAAGGCCAGAAGTCTCAAAGCAGAACTTAAGGCGAGACAGTAAGCCAAATGTAGGCTCGAGCAAAATAAACTCGTAAAAGAAGAGCGAAGGCCGAAAGTCTCAAAGCCGAACTTAAGACGAGACGGTGCCAAGCGTGAGCCAAATGCAGGCTCGAGCAGAATAAGCTCGTGATGAATCACAAAAGCCAAAAGTCTCAAAGCCTAGCTTAAGGCGAGACTGTGCCAAGCATGAGCCAAATACAGGCTCGAGCAAAGTAAACTCGCAAAAGAAGCGCGAAAGCCAGAAGTCTCAAAGCCTAACTTAAGGTGAGACGGTGCCAAGCATAAGCCAAATACAAGCTCGAGCGGGATGAGCTCGAAGAGGAAGCGTAAAGATTAGAAGTTTCTAAGCCTAACTCAAAGCAAGACGATGCGGTACAAACCAAATGTCGGTTCGAGCAGAGCAAGCTCATAAAAAAACAGAGGTCATAGGCCTAATTTAAGTCAAGACACTGGCATGCATAAGCCAGAAGAGGGCACGAGCAGAATTAACTCGGAGAAGAAAAGTAAAGGCCTAAAATCTGTTAAAATTTACTTGGCAAGTGCATGGAGTTAATCTCATAGTGCAAGGCAAAAATATATATGTAAACACAAGGACAAATTATTATCAATGTTCTTCATTACTTATCAAAAAGTACAAGTACAAAAAAAAAAATTAAGTGGCTGGAGCATTGGGGCTAGCAGTTGGAGCTGGGTCCTCGGGGAGTGGAGCACCTTAGTAGTAGGCAGCGCGATGGGGAGACCTCGGCGGTGGGAGGAGCGACCTCTTGGTCCCTACAGGGGCTAGAGTTGGGGGGATTCTCGGCTTTTAGTTCGGGGCATCATGCTCAAGCATGTACGCATCAACGCCTGCCTCAAGCTTGGACATATCCACGTCCGGATATTCCTTGCTCAGGACAGACACGAGGCATTTATAGCTGAAAGGAGAACCTCTGTTCCTGTCATGAGCCGACCTTCTAAGGAGTCCACCTTCCTCTGAAGATGAGAAGTCTCTGCCTCCAAGATCTTCTCAAAGGAGAACCTCTGCACGTCCAAGTCCTTTCGAGCATTCACCACCTCATCTCGGACCATAGATAGCTCCTTCTCGAGCTGGAGTGCTTTGGACTCTGAAAGGGCAGCCTTCTCCTTGAAAGTGGAGATCTCCGTGCAAAGCTTAGCTGCCTCCTCGTCCATACGCTCAAGACTGCATCTCAAGTTCGATTTTACGCCTCGATCTTCCTCACGGGGTCCAAAGTCTTGGTCTTGAAGGTGGTAGCAACAACTGTAACGCGAAAAGAGAGGCGGTGGAGCATGCCGACTAAGTCATCATCATTAAAAGCCTCTATCCTCTCCAAGAACTTCTCCTCCATTTGCCTGGCGAAGTCCTTGAGGTAGGGGTAGGCGACGTTAGGCACTGTTGCTCTGTCTGGCGTCCGGCTCGAGATCGAGCTGAAGCGGCGGTCCTCGGACCCTTTCAGGTTGCACCCTCTGCTGCTCGCTCAGTCTCCCGAGCAGGGGGTGCAGTCCTAATCGGCGAGGTGGGAGCGTCGGTTTGAGACCGCTTCGCTGGAGTAGAGGAACTGCTCAGACGATCCGAGCTGCTCACATGCCTCTTCAGACGAGAAAGAACACCACTCATCTCCTCTTGAGGAACGAGGCCAAACTCAACTAGATTGTGGATTGAGAGTAGCTCCCTGCACGAGCTCGCGTTGTCGAGGGCAGTGTTGACACACGATTGAAGTTCCTCCCCAATCCGATAAGAAGCACTCCAAGGCACTGCAACAACAATCAGAATAGAATGATGAGAAAAATGCAAATATATAAATCAAAGTAAAAACACATTGAACAGCAGACGACCTGGAGTACAAAAATGAGAAGGAATCGGAGGGATCCCTTCAGAGGCAGAAGCAGCTTGCCCCCACTCTCCCCCGGTAAAGAAAAATTTACCCTTCCAATTGCCACCAGAGGTGGGGAGATCGGTAATGGGTTTCTTGCCTTTCAAACTGGAGGCGAAGTAGTACCAGCCAGCATCCTGAGGCTGCTTTTCGGTTGGTAGAGATGTTCTATCTCCTCTACCGATGGCTCGCTCAAGTTGCACCACCTCCATAACACATACAAACCAGACAAGACCCTCCACCCATTAGGGTTCAACTGCCCCGGGGCCAAGCGAATTCTGGACAGAATTCAAACAAAATAAGTTTGAAGAGGCAACTTAACCCCCCACCTGAAACACTCCAAATAGAGGGTGACATACCCTTAGGGAGGATGGCTGGGCATGTCACCCTTACTGGGAACACGCAGGTCCACACTAGCCGGTATGTGGTACGTGTCCCTGAGCCGGTCCAGATCCTGGTGTGAAGTCTCACACCTCATAAAATCAATGGGGAACCACCCACCTTTCGACCTTTGGCTAACCCTTTCCCCTTGTTGCGGCCGGGTCTCCCCCACAACCACGACCCCCTCAGGACTTGGGTCTCTCACTGTAACCATCCTATTTGGTTCGGAGTCACTCGAATAAGATGATTCTTCAGACGACATCCGACGAGGTTGTTGTGTGTCTAATATGTTTCCTATGGACACAATCTACCAAATGGGAATCAAAAACCCAACAAATGAAGAACAAAACAAGAATAAGAAGAAGGAGAGAGGTTTATACTTGGAATAGATTTAACGACGAGAGATGGCGGTGACGAGCGGAGGAAAATGAGAAGCACTTGCAAGGAATTAACTCTGGTTTAAGCAAAGATTGAAAATATGAGGTACAGTAAAGGAATTGAGGGTTTTTAAAAGGGAAAAGCATGTTTCGTCAACAGACTGACACGCATCTCGAGGAGCCTGATTGTTCAAGTAACCGCCTCTTCAAAATTCAAGCGAGCAGCCCAAATCACTAGCGTGTCTCGCATTAAATATGAAATGACAGAAATGGTGGATAGCTCAGCGTGAGAAGACAAAAAGGCAGGGAAACCGGCCCAAACAAAAAGTTTCCAATCATGTCTTGCTTCACTCTAAAGACTAGGAACTGGGGGACCGGTGTTTGGGTATCTGAAGCGAGCCCCTCACGGTTAACCCAGCTCGAGCAGAAGACCTCGCGGTCAACTCAGCTCGAGCAGAAGACCTCGAGGTCAACCAAGGTCGAGCAGAAGACTCGACCGCTGGCACGAAGACGGCCTTAATAGGCGTCAAAGCTGGTCAAGGTCGAGTACCCCAAGGTTGGTCGAACCCGAGCTCCTTCTTGCACGAGGTCTTCGAGCCCCGGGCATGACCCGACCACACTGCAGCACGCGAGAGAATGCAAGATTCAGGCATAGCTGGTTCGAAACAGTTTGACTCCTCCTTCCGACAACTCAACGCGATGATCGATGCCTGGCCGATACCCCAAGTAGTAGGGTGTCATCACCATTACTGGATGGTAGACCACGGCCTACGATGTCATCATTTCACACGCGCATGCCCAACACCATCATTAGGCCGTGGGAACCCATACCCACCTAACACCCCGCATTCCCAAGGTATGCCGCGGTAATCCCGGCTGTCAGAGGGGCCCAGACACCACTAACGCGGGAACGGCTACCCCCGAGGAAAAAAGGATGGGAAGACAGGAGGATAAGTATGAATCGAAGTGTAAGTTGCAGGGGTTCCGGAATTTTTGAGATCCTTCTTCTTCTTCTTTTTCCTTTCAACCTTTTACTAGTTCTCTCAATTCGTGCCACTTTAAGGCAGAAAATCATTTTATTTCTCCGGTCTCTCTAATAAAGATGGATATAAAAAAGGATAACCCGATTACTGACTTAAGCGTCGGGAGATTTTCGCCGGAAAAACACCCGGCGACCCCTGACCTTGTTTTTCGTGAGCACAGGCCCAAGGAAATCGTTGTTCCGGTGGATAGAGGAAAATTGAGATTGGCAAGGATTCCATCTCGAGCATCCCGCGAGCAGAAGTTTACGACCCTACTCGAGAGTAAACAAAAAACCGCATCAACATTTACAATTTTCTTGATATCCATTTTACACTTGTCTTAATTTTATACAAGAACGGCATTTTTGTGCCCTCTCTTTACCCTGTGCAAAGACCACCTATATGTTTGCCCTAGTTGTAGGGAGAAAATTTTAAACCTTTCTACTGTGCTTTATTAGCATTGCAATGTTGAATTCCCAAAGAAACAAGAAAGTAATAATTATAGAGAATTAAATCAGGCACCATTTGTCCCCATAGTGTCTTTTAATATAATCAAGCCAACTTATGACTCTTATTCTGTGGACCTTGCATATATAGGAACTTACTCATAAGTAAAAACAATTAATTGCTACCTCTTTTTATGGTATAGTATTTGCCAAATTGAGATTTTATATAGTATATGCCATTGAGATTTTATGTAAAAGCTTCATGATCCTACCTATTTTGAAATGGTACAGGTGATAAATTTCAGTGCTTAGAACTTAGAAGCTTCATTAAGTTTCAATTGTGAAGGTGGCGGACTGACAGGAGTTCGAAATTGAAAGATAAATGATGAATGGAAAATATAGAAGCATCCAAATGTTGTTAGGATTGGTGGGGATGATGATGGTAGTGAGAGTGGCTTCACACGATTATGGCGGCGCATTGTCCAAGTGTATTTTGTTCTTTGAAGGCCAGAGGTCAGGGAAACTACCCTCTACTCAAAGGATGACTTGGAGGAAGGATTCTGCTCTTCGTGATGGCGCTGACGTTGGTGTAAGCCTCTCTCTGTTAAGATGGACATTCAATTCTTCGATAATAAAACACATTTATAATATTTTGGTGAACAATTTCAGGTAGACTTGGTGGGCGGTTATTATGATGCTGGTGACAACATAAAATTCACTTTTCCAATGGCTTTTACAACAACAATGCTGGCATGGAGCATATTAGAATTCGGCGGTCATATGGGCCCAGAGCAGAAAAATGCACAAGAAGCTCTGAAGTGGGGAACAGACTATCTCCTGAAAGCCACCAGCGTTCCAGGAAAAATTATTGCTCAAGTTGGTGAGCCCAATGGTGACCACAATTGCTGGGAGAGGCCTGAAGACATGGACACTCCTCGGACCTCGTATGTTGTTAATACAACAAATCCCGGTTCAGAAGTTTCTGCTGAAATTGCAGCTGCATTAGCAGCTTCTTCCATTATTTTCAAGTCGGTTAATCCCCAATACTCTAAAATTCTTCTCCAGAGAGCATCTCAGGTACTTGAGCACCAAATTTGTCATCTAACATACGTTTGAATTGATGAGTAATCATTATTGTTTTCTTTTTCCCATGGAATAGGTTTTTCAATTTGCAGATCAGTATCAGGGCTCTTATAATACCAGCGTCGGGAGTGGGGTCTGCCCTTATTATTGCGATTTTGATGGCTACATGGTATTGACTAAAGAGTAGAGAATTAAAATTTATTCATTTGCAAGATTATTGCTCAAAACTTAATTCCCAAGTACAGAATCTTATGGATTCTGCTTTCCAGGATGAATTAATATGGGCAGCAGCCTGGTTATTCAAAGCCACCAGCAGACAAAGTTATTTGAAATATGTTGTTGATAACATTCACTACCTGGAAAATTCCATCATGAGAGAGTCCAAAGAAGCCGTGTTTGTAGGTGGTAGCTTTGCAGATTTCGGATGGGATGCCAAGCATGCTGGCATCAACGTGCTCATTTCCAGAGTAAACATACAACATTTTTTTCCCCTTATAATCAATTAGAACACATGAATCCAAAATCTAATATTTTTATTATATGATGGCTTCACAGTTGGTGATGAGTACATCTACATCCGATCCTTTTGTTCGGTATGCCGATAATTTTATTTGTTCTGTATTGCCCGAATCACCAACAAAGCTTGTCACATACTCTCCAGGTAACATTCTGTATCTCAAACTCTGACCTGAAACAAAAATCAGTTTAGACTTATTCAGATTTTAGATAAAGTTTTTTTTCCCCTTTCCTTTTCTTACAAGTTAATGAGTAATAAATTATCAGGTGGTTTACTGTTCAAACCTGGAGGAAGTAACTCGCAACATGCTACAGCTGTGTCTTTTCTTCTTCTTGTTTACTCACGCTATTTGACAAGGTTCAATAGAAGCATTCAGTGTGGCAGTGTAGCTGTCACTCCATCCAGACTTGTACAAGTAGCAAAAACCCAGGTATGCTTCTACATTTCTCATCTACCGTAAAATTCGTGTTAAACTATTTGAGAATAACTCTAATTTATTGTCGATTACTTGGAATCCAAGTAACACGTGCCAAAGTCAGCACTAGAGAATGACTACTCATTATATGAATTGGTGTTAAATTGCATGCAGGCTGATTATTTACTGGGAAGCAATCCTTTGAGTATGTCATACATGGTGGGATATGGCAGCAAGTTTCCCAGAAGAATACATCATCGCGGCTCTTCCTTACCTTCCATTGATACACATCCGAAGCCTTTAAAATGTCTAGATGGCAGCATATTTTTCAAAAGCAATGACCCCAATTTTAACTTGCTTACAGGAGCAATTGTTGGAGGACCTGATATCAATGATCAGTACAATGATACCAGGATTAATTGGTCACAGTCAGAGCCTACCACATACATAAATGCACCTTTTGTTGGAGTATTGTCTTACTTCAAAGCATATCCTCATCCTTAGAAGATATTTATATTTGAATTACTGCAGTCT
This sequence comes from Murraya koenigii, assembly GCA_025617385.1. Taxonomy (NCBI): domain Eukaryota; kingdom Viridiplantae; phylum Streptophyta; class Magnoliopsida; order Sapindales; family Rutaceae; genus Murraya; species Murraya koenigii. Next base: position 24,307,909 of record CM046818.1, read on the forward strand.
ATGTATCCTAATTATAGCATATGTAAACTGTAATGCAAAAGCATAATTTGCTGGGACTAATGTGATACTGTCTATTTATGTCCCTATATAATAAATTGAATTATATCTACAGGCTAGCTTCATTCTTAAAGCTAAGAAGGTCAAAAGACGATGAAACTTGAAACAAGGTGATGGAAAAATCAAACAGAAGAAGGGTTACTAAACTAAACTACCTAGCAGAAATAATGAGTAACCAATTTTTTTTTTTCCCAAATAGTTGAATTATTTGCTAAGGTACAGTTCAAGCAAAGTGCCCCATCTCTGAGATTAAAGCCGCTTTAATTACATTGTCTAAGATTGGTTGATCAATTTTATAGTAAAGAAAAAAAATGTTATTCTTATTCATCATTGAAATTAATTAAATCAAATAATATAAGTGTAATTACTTTTAAAATTATTAATAAGTCTATAAAGAAACCAAAAAATTTGATTTTTTTAAAAACAATTTTGACATGGAAGTGAAAGTTGGTGATGCTCAAACAAATAAAAATGAAGAGAGATATTTTGTGTGTAATGAAGTGAATTTACTAGAGCATCCTTAAAAATGGAGTGATGAGGTGCTCACCACTCGACTAATGGGTGATTTACTAATTTTTATTAAGCCAGAATAGATAAATGAAAAGTACGATAGGAATAAAAAAATATTTGATTATTGTAGTATGAAATGTCATTTTTATAATTTCAAAGTGTGCATGCCATGTCGTAAAGCTTTTACTACGAAATGAAAGTTGTACGCTTATCAGTTTTTTGTTCCACCACATAGATGACATGTCTTAATCTTGTATATATGTATGAGATATTGTTTATAGTTTCAACATAGAGATGACATGTCTTGAAAATTTCTATTCCGGTCTCCGGAGTAAAAAAATTACATGGCTTGTCGTTTATAATTAAATTATATAAGCGACATGCCGTTTAGGACCAAATCTGAAAACAAAACGCATTATAGGGTTGGAGGCTTGGAGCATTACAAAAGAAAACTCTAGGGACTGCTTTGTAAACATGAAGAACTTAATCAAATTTCACAAATAAGCCCAAAACCCGAAGCAAAACAAGGAAACAAAATGCAGCAGAGAAAATTATCTGCGTCGGGACGGCCATCTGGCACCGACGGATCTGATTTTTCGTATCGGATGGTCGTCGATTCCCGTAAGTTTTCATTTTTACGATAACAGTATCATGGATTCAGTATATGTATTCGATTTGTTTGTTAAATTTTAACAACAGGATACACAAAGGTGGCTAAGGGAAAGTCTCGTCTCTCTAAACTCATATTCGCTCAGGTGCCTAATTTCTTTTGTAGTTTTACTTGTAACACTTTGTGGGTTTGTTGAGTTTGGACTGGGTCACTGAGTTTTAGTAGGCTCTTTGAACTTCGTATTTGATTTGGTCATTGGGTTTAATTTATTTTTGCTTTTGGATTCGTATATGTTTGTGATTGCAGGCTGTCATTCAATTGATAGGATTGGTGTTCACATTTGTTTTAAATTTGAAGGAAGAGGGTCCCAATCCACTTTCTCTATCATCCGCTTCGCTTGGATTAGTTTCTCTTATAATCGGAGAATTAGGTTGGTGACCAAGTTCTTCATTTTCCTTTAGCTTAATTTGTTTATGTGACTTGTTATTTCACTTAATGCTGATCATCTTCATGCTCTGTAGGTCGAAAGCGCAGCCGAGTCAGTCTCTTGAGAGTTTCCATGGTTGCATCATCTATTGCTGTACTCCTCTCTGTATTTAGCGTGATCAAGACTAATTCAATTTTAGAGGTCAGTTATTATTTTTGTTTCTTACTTTATATTTTTCAAAAGAAGATTCATTGTTTGCAAGTGTTATTTATCAGTTTTGGTAAATTACTATCTGTCTTTTCAATTGCTCCAGTTTCAAACTGATCTCCCATATCCCATCTTTATAGAAAACTTAACATTGTTGTTCTCGATGGAGTGAATTACAATAGGAAACGACGGGGTCTTTGTCTGACAGACATGTTTCTGACAGATTGTAACATTTAGATGAAGAAGACTCGTGACATGCTAAATTAGCTGATTTTGACTCCTAATGAGCAAGTCCAGTTATTGCTGATAATATTTAGGATCTATTTCTACTAACCAATGAATATTAATTGACTATGATATATGGTGTTCATTGAAGCATTGAAGATCCTTTTTCTTTTTCCAATTCTGGACCAGAAGTTAGTTAAAGTGGGCTAGCCTGTCTTATCCTATTGGTATTTGGGAAGTATTAGTGACGTCAAACAACTAGAATGTGTTATTGTTTAATAATACTTGCCACCTTAGAATACGTAAAGTTGAGTTGGTTGAAGAGCCCTACTTCTGTATGTTTAAAAATGTGAGAAATTTGTATACTTTTCTGAAGTTGGATATGTTGGGTGTGTACTGGAGATTAAGATTTATATGGAATACAGTGCTGACGATCTGCTAGCATTATACAGTGATCAAGGAGTTTTATGGACTTTTATGTTGAGTCTTATTGGGAATAGATGTGTGGTAGAGACCTTTTCCTCAAGAAGTTCTTGTTGTTCCGTTATAGAAGCTGATAATGTTCAAGATTAAAATAGTTCCATTTTCACTTTCTACAAAATCACTTGAGGAAATATGGAACTGGATCTTATTGTTGATAAAGTTCATTGGGAAATAATTTTAGGTAAATGAGGATTTTGACTGTATAGCAATGACTTAATTCAACGAATTTGAGTTAGGTGGTGCCATTTTTCTCAACCTTAATGGCAAGAGGCATAATTGTGGGCAAAAATACCTCAACCTGGGACATCATTGCAAGTTTGGTATCACATTTGTTTATCCATCTCCAATTTATGATGGCATTTTAAAGTGATGCATCTTGCTCATACAAGCTCCCTGTTGGGTTTATCTATCATTATACAAAACGTATCTGTCATGCTGGAATTCTTAAAATGGAAAATCCAGTACTTAATGCTAGTTGAGTTATTTTTCTAATAAGGAGAGTACATTAGGTCCTATAGAATTTTACCAAGAATGTCGACGTTATACCTCCTTCCTCCACAGATTAATAATGTTGTAACTATTATAATTCCCAAAAATTGTTGTGAAAGAAGGGAATAGGGCATAGATCTATTTTATATATTTTTCAATGGTGAGTATGCTCCCCTTTAACTCATATGTTCAGAATGTATATTGAGTTTGGAATTAGAAATTTGGGTCATCAAGACTACACATGCGTGCATTTGCATACTTAAAAAATGATATTTTCATTTCATCTCAAAAGTGATGTTGCGGAGGTTAAGTAGTGGTATTCTCAAGCTCTCTGATTATAATTATAATCTATTATTTAGGTTATTAACAACCCAAGAAACTGGGAAGCAAAGAAGTTTGAACTTCTTGAAACTGCACGGGTTCTACTTGGTAAGTTCATTGTCTTTATGTTAGTTAGCATATCTGTTGTCATGCTTGTGTCAAAATATCTATATTACCTAAACACTGTTTTCTTTGTATCCTTATACAGGATTATCGGTACAGATATTTCTTGTCGGCACTACAATTTACCTTGTTGGTAATATGTCTCCTCGCAAGAAATCTTCTTAGTAGCTTCCTGCAACTTAAAGACATTTTTCTGCGGGATTGTAACTTTGAATTGAGTTCTGTTTTGGTTGGATTGAACTGCAAAATCACTTAATATGTCAATGGTCAAAAGAGGAATTTACATTTTTATCTCTCCAGTGGTTTGCTTTACATCTTTTGTGTCTCCAGAAGCTCCTCAATGGGAATATATTTTTGTGCCTTGCCCTGTAGTTTTCATCATGATGAGACTTCTTTTTCTTCTTTTTATAATCATGATGCAGAAGCAGCAGAACCATGTCTCTCTGCCCCACATCTGCTTTAATCATTCAAAGTACGGTCATGAGCATTTTGGCATTCAGAAAAATCTTGCTCCACTAATTTGCAAATTTGAAACACAAACCACTTTAGAATATTGTATGATGAAAGCATTTACTCCTCTTATTAGGTCATCCTCATCGCATTCTAATCTGTGAATTAGTGAAGAAGGGAGTGGTTGGGCTGGCTTTGAGGGTCTCTGGTGCTTTATTGAGAATGAGAAGGAAACAAACCATGGGACCATACTTATGCCCATAATTTCTTTGCTTAAGCAGTTAGCAATAATGTATATAAAGGAAATAATAGCTTGGTTAGTGATTTGCAACTGGCATTATTTGCTTGTGAGGCAATTGAAATGTAGATTGAAATGCACACGCTAACCAAAGTGATAGAATAAAGTCAAATATTATTAGATTTGTTACATTACCTATTAAATGATAAATATTATCTGCCATCACCGAAAAATTTCAAAGTTTTTGATTGGACAGCCCAATTAATTACAAGGTAAGAAAACAAAACCCAGCAAATGCTTCATTCATTCACATTTAACAAAGATTCCCATTTAGTAATTATATGTTTTTTCCTTTTTCACTTTTTTTTTTAATTTTTCTTCGTCGGATTGTGTAATATTTGACAAGGTTAACAGGAAAGTTGCTGCCATTGGTTGAGCAGTTGTCGTTTGGTGACAGTGTTTTGGTTGTCCAATTTTTCTGTGCACATGTGATCATAACCAGCCAGCAAATTCAAATTTATAACAAGGGTAAATGCACGTTTTCTCGTTATATTTTAAAAAATAATTCAAGATACTTCTTTTATTAAATACGTTATATTTTTACTCTGATTTCTCCTTTGTTTTTAAAATAATATCCTTAAAAATATATTTTTACATTAATTGTATAATCTATAAAAAAAACTTAATTAAAAAATTAACCATAATTAGTTATTAGTAAATTAAAAAATAAATATCAGTATAAAGTCATTGATATTTTTCATACTCTTGCTACAATCTTACTATAATTTTTATTATAATTTTAAGGTTGATTTAATAAATTTACATTTCTTTTCATTAATATCTTTAAAAATATTGTTACAATGATACTATTATAAAAGTAGATAAAAAGTAAAAATATAATTATAATATAATTATCAACAAGGGTATTTTGAGATGTTTTAAAAAATAAAAAGATTAAATAGATACTTAAATAAATATTTACCTTTATAATTAATTACTATATATCACAAATTTACATTTACAAAGCACCTGCCAACACTTCGTCTACATCCCAAACAGAAAAGGAAAATAGATAAATTCAACTTTATTTTCTAGATCTGCCATTTGCTTGCAATAAAGGTTACACTTCCATAAATCTGATCTCCACAGGCAGGATTAATACGACATAAATCACTTACGACAATGGAGCTAGTCATAAGAATATCTAACCACGAAGAGAAGCATAACTATTGATCAAAGCCAAGGCATTGCTGGTCATATGAGCAATCTTCACAATCTGGCCCCTCACAGCTTTCCCATTCACCGTATTCTTCTCAAATCCATCGCTGCAAGTAGTCTCATCAGTCAAAGCAGCACTAACCCAAGTCTGTATATCACTCATTGTGAGTTCAAAATTAGAAGCTTTGATCAGACCCATTTCGCCAATAGACTTTCTGAGCTCATCAACTGAATCACTCAGCTCCTCCAAGCAATCTTGCATGGCTTCCACCTCTCTACGCTTCATTCCAGGGCTTTTCGACATCTTTAACATGCTGGCTGAGGTTGACTTAGCCATGGCAAGGGTCACATTGAGGGATGCATGGGCGAGGAGCTTAGGGCTTGTTTGGATTAAGCTTGCATGGCTAGCAAGGGAGTTGAAGCAAAGTGTTGGATAAGTTGTTGAACTGCAAGATGTTTTGATGAACCTTGTGTCAGCATCAATTTTAGAGGGGCCATGTCTAGAGGCTGAGCTTGAGTTTATGTAGGAAAAAATGGCTAGTAAAATGAGAGAGTATATAAGCAAATGATTTGAGGATGAACCTTCCATGTCTCTTTCTCTGATCTTTGAAATTATGAGCAAATGAAGCGAGGATTGAATTAAGTGATGAAAATGGAGAGGAAAGAGTGCCCATTTTATAGGGCAAAAAGTGCTACATTCAAGATATCAATGGGACCCAAAGTTGACAACTGGTAGCCAACGTTCAAGAAAAATGTACTAATCCTTAAAAGCTATTTTAGATTCTAATCGAGGCGAGTGGTGAATTCGAACATAATTCATCTTGAATTTAATGGAGTAAGCTGCTCTCCAAATCTCAGTTTCTCCATTACAATAACAAGTGGTTAACTGGTTATCATAAATTTAGTTTTAGTGTTCATATGAGTTTTCTATTGATTTTTTTAAGGTCGTAATTAGTAGTCTTCAGATGAAAATAATTACATGTCCTTAATCATATATAATTAAACCTTAATCATATACTGTTATAAAATGCACGCGATGGATCAATTCAAGTTCATTTATCATATAAGAATATGAAAATAATTACATGTCATAAATGCACATATTAGCACAAGATTTTAATAGTAAATTTGGTTTATGAGAAAGATTATTATTCGTGTTGAACATGTTACTGCTAAAATATAGATGGGAGACTGACACTTTCACCCTAGTAATTTTTAGAGTACCATTTATCCCCGAAAGTTTCATAACAGTCCTTCCTTATGCCAAAACTTTTACAAATAAACGCACTCCAGCTATAGAATTTCGGCAGTAAATGGTCAATCGATTATTCTGAAAATTGCGAAGGATAAGTGGTTAAAAGGAGAAATATCTCTCTTCCAATAAAGAAAAATAAAGACCCATACGATAATAAGTTTGCCTTTGGCGCGGAATATTTGAAATTGATTTGATCTGTTTTGATCGATGATTGTGATTAACTAGATTGGATTTACATATTAAAATTTGATTTAACCCATTTAGGGCACTTTCTTGTTTACACTTTCTTCCATTATTATTGGAACATGTAACGCTCAATAGATTTTATATGAAACTGTTGGGTTATTACTACTCATTTTGCTTTTAGAATGTCGACAGCGGGCCTAAAGGAAGCTATTTGCAAAATAAAAGGAACCATTTCCAAAATAAATCTGAGTACAATCAATAATTGATCCTATCCTTAACTCTCAAATTGTGCAGAAAAAGTTAAGGAGATATTAAATCCAATGTTTATGAAAGATAGATGCATGTAGAAAGCTGTAGAAACAACATATTTGGATTCAAAACTGAACTGCATGCTTTAATCCAGGAGCCCACAGTATCTCCAAGTTGAGGACAAGGTACCTAACTTTGGCCTACGGACTGCTATTGTTCAAGAAAACTTAATTCAGTTTGGAGATATGTGCTAAGCAAATATCTCTGAACAAGTTGCGTGAGTGTACAGGAAAATAATATAATTCAATTCTATCCTTAAGACTCTCAAATTGCAGAACAAGTCGAGGAAATTAATCTCACGTTTATCACAAAGAAAGGATGGAAAGCTGAAGAAATCCAGTGCATTCGGATTTCAAAATTTAGCTGCTAGCTTTTATTTAATTATCTATTCTTTGTTTGCTGCAAATGCAGCTGTGTAGGGTCTTCCTTAGCCAAATCTCGGAGCCCACAGGTTCCAATTTGCATGATAGAGAACGAATCACGCTGGGCTTGGGACCAAAATTCATTATTTTAAGGAAAGGAAAGGAGTGGGGACCTTATTGTAAACCCACTCTATTTTAAATAAAAGTAATTATAAAAATTTAACATTATTTTTAAATAATTCAAATAATGAAAATTTTTTGGATAATGAATCAACTAATTTTTTTTCTTTTTTAAACTTAGATTTCTTTAAAGACCACTAATTTTACTTCAGCATAAGTTTAATTTGACTATTTTACTCTTATAACATAAATTTACTAAATATTCAAAAAAAACATGTGCTATATATTGTGCTACAATAATTTAGATATTTAATTTTATGACTTATATAATGTAACTATTTTAGATGAAATCCAATAATTTTCAATACCCACCGATAAGTGATATAAATTTGACATTCTATAAATTTTATACACAAGTAATCATACATTCTCTTTTCACATGACACTGGCAGTGGAAAAAACCAATTTGCATATATAGTAGGGACGATCATTAATGGAAATATTCACGTCGTCTGAGATTAATTACTTATAAATGTTTTAATTTAGAATTTTAGATTTTACTAAAATCTAATAAAATTATTAAACTGTATAACTTAATGATATAATAATTATGAAAACTATTAAGACGTATGGTTTAATAATTTTTTCGAACTTTAATGAAATCTAAGATTCTAAACCAAATGGAGACTATTTGTCACTAAACAAAAAATATAAGCAACCATCAACTATTAGTTTAACTTTTAAGTTAGGTTTATTGGCATCTATAACATGAACTTGAATTATTAAAGATTAAACCTTAGCCATGAAAACGTGTTTGAATCAATTAATCTACACCAAGAAATCAAAAAGGATAAGAAAAATGAGGCTTTTGCTACTAGTCCGAAACACAAAAGCAGAAAAGTGAGTTTCAGTAAGTTAGTTGATCTAAATCTGCTCTCTAGCTATATGAGCAAGAGTTTGAGAAAAAAAATTTTTTTTATTTCAACGTCTTACGAGAATTAAATTGTTGAGGCAACTAACACCCTCTATACTTATGTAAGCGAAAATAGCATTCTATTCATATGTAGACTTAAAACACTAATCTGGTCACAAAACATAAATATTTTAAAGGAAAATTTATAAAAATAACCACAGAATTTTTAGGTTTTTTAAAAAATTGACCCTCAAATTTTTATTAATCAAAATTAGCCAAACACCATATGTTTTTTTTTATCAAAATACCTTTTTCATTCTCACCCCAAATTCTCTCTCTCACCCATCGTTGGTGGCATATAGCAGCATCGGAGTTTGTTGGTGGTGGCTAAGATTAACAGTTAAAGTTAACAAAACCTAGGTTAGCTATTTGCTTGACCTTATTATTGTGTTGTGCTGGTATTGTTGTTATGTGTTACAGTTGTTATTATTTTATTTTTGTTGTTATTGTTGGTGGTGGTGGTGGTGGTGTTGGTGGTGGTTGTTGTTCAGAGCTGCCATTATTGTTGCAAAGATGGGTTACTGCACATCGCACCAAATTGTGAAATAGGCACTACCTATTGCACCGAAATTGGTGCACTAAGGAGCGTCCATCGCATATGTGTATTTTTTTCATAATTTTTATTTAATATTCTTATTACAATACTTTGATAAAATTTTAATAATGAAAAGAATTTGATTTTATTAAAAATACACAGCAAAAATGAAATTGGCTAAGCGTAATCCACCCCCAATAGAGGAAGAATCCAAGCATGATGAAGTTAGGCTTTGATGATCATTTCTCATGCCGTATTATAGAGACATCAAAATTTAGAATAGTCATTGAAGCTATTAGGAGTAAGTTAACAAAAAAACAATTACTGTTATTCAAATGTGATATTTTCGAGGCACTTTATGAATTTAAGAGTTATGCATTCAGTGGTGTTATAGTCCACAACATGTTGCTTAGGCAAGTAGCACATAGAGAAACCAATGAAGATCAGTTGTGGTTTCAAAGAGAAGAGCATTTGATACTTTTATCGATTGAAGAGTATTGCCTAGTCACGAGCTTGCTGTTGGTCAAGATATTATACCAAAAAACCCATTAGTGCACCATAGATTACTCTGTAAGTATTTCAACAGTAGGTTTAAAGACTTGAATATAAAACAATTGGATATTGCCTTTGCCAATTTGAACTTTTGTGCAATGAACGACATTAATGCCCTGAAAATTGTATTGTATTACTTTGCAGATAAGGTACTGAATGGGAGAAAGGATAATAGGCAAGTTGATTTCTAATTGATGAATTATGTTGATGATATAGATAACTTTCGAAGTTGTTTATGCGATCGTATATCATGGAGAATGGTATACAAATGTGACCATATATTGAACCAAAAAGCCGAGAAATTTAAGAATGATCGCCTCGAAAATCATTCTCATAATATTAAAAAATACAATTTATATGACTTCAATCATGGGGTTCAGGTAGGTTGGGAAAAAAATTAAAGTTTGTAAGTTTTTTATTAAAGAATTCATAAAGTTAATTTTTATGATTTTCTTATTGCATGCTTGGTTTTTGAAGTGATGGAGGGGTTGTCATCATAGTGGGCCATGAAAATAAAAAAGAAGATTCTATGCATCTTAAAGTGGAAGTCAATTGTTTCTTTCAAAATAAGTTATGATGTGGTAGATTTATTTTCTAGCGACAACACTCGTATTGTAAGTATTATAACATAAAATAACAGTCAATATTATTAAGTAATATATGATTATTACAACATAAAATTTTATCTACGCTATGGCAAGGGAATGTTGAACAAATTATCCAATCAAATGCAAACGAGAGGATCAAAAATTATTAGAAGACTATAGAAAACCTTATTTCATGCATCCCAAGATAGGTTCGTAATGTAAGTATCATTTAATAGATTTTATATATAATTTAAAAAGGTCATCGAAACTTGTTAGTTTTACAAATTATTTACTCATTTTTATGTATTTTGATCAATATCAACCTACAATCAATGCATCTTCCATTCGAGATAAAGTACAGTAGCTTCAAGACACCATGAGCAGAACATATTAGTAGTAGAGCCTCATTGAGGATGAGCATGCTCCAACTGACCGTCATGGCCGCTAAGACGATTCCGCCACCGTGACCATCACCACCACCAACCACAACACAACACAATAATGATGTAAAACAAATAACTAACCTAAGTTTTGTTAAACGTGATTCAGTGATCTTGGCCCCAGCGATGGTTTGGTCCAATAATTTGGTGTTTGGTTAATTTAAATAGAAATAAGTTTGAAGGGTCAATTTTAAAAAACTCAAAAATTTTGTGGTTTTTTTTTTTTTTGTAAATTTCCCTAGTTTTAAAAAATGCCTTTTAGACATAATCGTGATCGGTGACTTATTTAAACATTGACGCCGAAAGAAGAAAAGAGGCTCCGAGCATGGGACCGTACCAATGCCCATAATTTCATTGCTTGAGCAGTGTGCAAATAATCTTTTTTTCAAAATAAGAGTTTGCAATTATTGACTCGCTTCTAGCAGCCAGCATAATCGTTCAACATTTTGAAAGTCTCACTTAACAAAATAACGGAATAAAGCCAAACATCCTTAGGTTTGTTAGATGACATGTACTCCCTACATAAATCTAACTTTGTTACTGTATCATCATGAAATGATTCGACCTCAGATCGGGTCACGGGTTTCTTTCAACCCCATCAATTACAAGATTACAAAAGAAACTCATAAAGTTCTATAGGAATTTCCTCATGAATTCAAGGTAATATATATAATTTTAGATTGGCGTAACATTTTTTTGGGCCTTATCATCATCTATCATTAATTTGGTGGAGGAATTTTCGTTTGGTTGATAGCTTCCTGTTTGTCCTACTTTTCCTCTGTACCCATGTGATATTCTCGTGGAGTTACCTGATAATTAATTATCATAGTATGTATGCATCAACTAAGTGAACATTTACAACTTTACTTACGTCATGTTTAGTAATGAGATATTAGAGCTTTTAAGATATTAGAGTTTTTAAGTTACAGTTGTAAAAAAAAAAAAATTATAACTATAAAAAAAGTCATAATTATAAAATAAAAATTAATAATACATTGTAATTATAATTTTTAAATAATAATTTCAAAAAATAAAAATTTTATAAATTTTTTATTATAAAAATATAAAATCAAATTAATTTAACTTATAAACTTTTATAATATTAAATTAATTTAATTTCTAAATTATAATTATTTATCAAATAATATAATACTATAACTTTTAAATTATTGTCTAATCTCAATACGATACAGCGGCTAACACATCTTCTACATACCACCATCATTTCAACATCTCTTTCTCTTAACATTTTGTCTGACACTAGGAATATATTAAAATGCATGACCAGTATTAAATACAATTTTATTTACTGACAAAAGATTAACAATCATACATACGTGAGTTACATTAATGATGGAACTCATCGTCACAGTTTCTAATTAACTAATTAAACATGAAGAGAAGCATAACTATTGACCAAAGCCAGGGCATTGCTAGTCATATGGGCAATCTTCACTATCTGGCCCCTCACAGCTTTCCCATTCACCGTATTCTTCTCAAATCCATCGCTGCAAGTAGTCTCATCAGTCAAAGCAGCACTAACCCAAGTCTGTATATCACTCATTGTGAGTTCAAAATTAGAAGCTTTGATCAGACCCATTTCGCCAATAGACTTTTTGAGCTCATCAACTGAATCACTCAGCTCCTCCAAGCAATCTTGCATGGCTTCCACCTCTCTACGCTTCATTCCAGGGCTTTTCGACATCTTTAACATGCTGGCTGAGGTTAACTTAGCCATGGCAAGGGTCACATTGAGGGATGCATGGGCGAGGAGCTTAGGGCTTGTTTGGATTAAGCTTGCATGGCTAGCAAGGGAGTTGAAGCAAAGTGTTGGATAAGTCGTTGAACTGCAAGATGTTTTGATGAACTCAGTGCTAGCTGTAATTTTAGAAGGGCCATTTCTGGATGCTGTGCTTGCGTTTATGTGGTAAAAAATGGCTAGTAAAATGAGCAAATATTTTGATGATGAAGATTCCATTTTCTCTCTTACTCTTTGTCTGAATTCTGAATATATGGGCTATATATTGATGATCATGTGACGAAAGTGGGGAGAAAAGTGTCTCCATGGGCAAAATAGTGCTACAATGAAAGCATGAATGGGACCCTAATAACTTGAACCTGTGACCCAGCGGCCAAGAAAATTGCGCTAGCACTTGCTACATTGATTTTAATAAAGGCAAGTGGGTGAGTAGAAACAAAATTTAGCTACAGTTATTATGTCACGGATCACATACAGATGCATAAAAGCCGAGATGATGATGTTCAATTCAATTATTATCTGTACAAGATATTTGTAAATCAAATTAATTGATTCTCTAAATCAATTTAATCAGTTATATATGTTAAATAAATATAATGCAACTCTCTTTAGGATGTTCAAAACAATTCAATTGCTTCAAAGCGACTGATTTGATGAAAGACTGAATCAATAGGTTGCAGCGCACGTCAATTCCTTCCCTCAAGTATATTTTTGATCTGTTTCAATGATTTTGATAAATATAACCAGCTCAGGGAGTAGATAGAATTGTTAAATTTTTCATTAGATAATTAAATTTGTTAAACGTCAAAAAACCTTAATGGTTTCGGGCCAACAAAAGACCTTTGTTATTATTTTTCACCACCAAAAAGTTGTAATACTTACCAAATTAAAGACGCCATTTGAACGGAAAACTACTGGACATATAAGAACGTAACATTGGACTGCTGAGTACACACACTGATTAAGTTTGAAGATGCCAAGAAAACGTGAGAACATGAAACTATAGTCCATCCTATCCTTAAATCTCAAGTTGCAGATCAAGTAGCAAGAAACGGCGGATTCCGATTCATAACTGAACTGCTTTAATATCGGAACCCACAAATACCAACTTGATGATATACGCCGAGTGCACACTGAATGGTTCTGGGGCCGAAGTTAACTTACTAGTTGTTGAAGTTGATTGGGAGCCGCCTAATTCCACTATCGTCCACTTTGTTGTCTTTGATTGCAATTATCAATGTGTGGTATGTGTTTTAATATCTCTTTTCAAATTTGCTGCCATTGGTCTTGAAAATTCTAGCAACTATCCAACGGTTTCGTTGATTCAACCACGAAAGTAAGTTTCATTCATTTGTAATTAATTTGTGAATGCTCAAAAGTGGGTTCTTGAAGCCACATAAATATGAAGACGAAGCCTTAGAGCATATTCTTGGATTCTTGGGCTCCCGATCCTGAATAGCTTATTATTTTTGTTCCAAAAACTTAATCACATTACATAATTAAAATTTATTTTATATCGAAAACTCACTTTGATGCAAGGAAGAAATTCTGACAATGACTCTGCAGGAGTTTTCATTTTGTATCAAATTACCACTGTGAAAAACTTGGGTGCTAAATTTATAATTTCCCTTAGTCAGGTAGTGTGATCGTTACCCATAAAGATCCCCTCTATATTCAACGATCTTCATACCCGCCTCTTAAATAATTTATAGAAGGAATTGAGAATATAGGGGGATTTAGCAAAATTTCAGTAACGGGCATGGAAACGTGGATCCCCTCCCCATTGCTGTCACAATGATTTTTTTAAAATTCCTCACAATCAGATTAACACGAAGTATTTGGTAAATAAAAACAAAACGAATTATTGGTTGAAAATCCTCGTCAATAAGATTGAGAATTAACTATTGGAAATCAATTTTGGCATACCCTATATTGAAGTGTGAGATTCAAGAAACCTGTCAAGTGATCAGAATGGCAATTCATTATTATTATTATTATTATATATTTAGAATGATTGGACATCATGTTTGTAACCCATAACGTAATTAAATCTCTCTGAGTGAAGGATTATGAGTTATGACTTAGCTAGCTAGTAATAAAGTGTTTTGAAATATGAATAATGCTATATATTTTAAATTTTTCATCTCAAATAATATGTTATTCATTAATTAGTTTATAGTTATTTATAAAATTAAAATGAATTAACTATATTATCTTACCAACCAATTGATGAATATCATATTATTTAGAATAAAAAATTTAAGATATGTAGCATTACTTCTCAAAAAATTCACACACAAAAACACTATATTAAAAAAAATGTAAAACGGTAGAATCTATGAACTGATGTTATCCAATATTTGGCTTCAGTACTGAATTGATTTTACTCAATTTTTCATAATCTTTTTGTTGTTGAGAAACTGATAAGTCATGTGTATCACGAAGCTAACTACACGGTGGATTTCTTAGCGAATGATGCTCTCACTATGCCTTTGGGTTTGTATGTCTTTTCAGATCCCTCACTTAGTGTTAATGGTTTTTTAGCTAGTGATTTATATGGGGTGTCATACCCTTGTTGTATTTTGTGTTAGCTTTGTTTAGAGTCTCAATTAACCAAAAAACAAAGAAAAAGAAAGTGATATGTCAGCTCAACCCTAAATCTGAATCTCTCCATAATTTGTTAACTTTTTTTTTTTTTTTTAGCTTCATTCATTCTTTATCTATAAATATCTACATAATAGTTATTTGATATAAGCGCAAAATATAATGCAAAACCAGTTTAACCTTTATGTTTCCATAAGTTAGAAAAATGCAAGATGGTGCACTGACTTTAATTGTTAGAGCATATATGAATGCTATTATTGCTCTTGTATATATTTATTTATATCGTACGGCCTCAATAAAAAAGAAATAAATTTTCCAATGTTATATTAGTTCCCATTATACGTACCAAAGTTCGTACAATAATAACTCTATAAAAAAAACTCATGTATTTATAAAAACAATTATTTATCATACTTTTTTTTTCAATCGTACATGTCAGCATACTTTTATCCCTAGCTTTTATTACAAATTTACAATCCAATAATTCAAATAATCTCACACTCCGAACAGGTTATGGGATTCTCCCCCGCCCCCTCTTTCTTGTACATAATCTAAAATAATATTCGACGTGGCTCTATCAGAAATTTTGTCTATACTGACCTGTGTGTATAACAAGATGATCGAGGACCACATGCAAAAGATGCTAACAATTTTGTGTCCCATATTTTCCAATATAAAGATTTCCATATTTACAAAAAATTTCTGATTTCATGATCATTTCTAATCAATCCATTTCCAAGGTTTGTAGACCATCCCTACCCTATATCTTACTTTCCCTTAAATCCAGAATCTTCTACAATAATTGAAGAAATTATATGCCCCACAATTACCCTCAAATTTAGGGTGCATTACCCTATATAAAAAAGGGCCCTTGCCATTATTGTCTTATCAAACCACCACTTCTATTATTGTCATGGAATCTTTCACATGCTCAAAGTTACCCTCTTGCTATAGCCTTGCCATTATTGTCACTCTTCTATACTTTTGCACTACAACAACATGCCTGCCAACTAGGTTACTATTGCAACAAACACCAGTGAAATCCATTTCGCATAGCACAGATTTTATTAGAACTTCATGTAGGGTAACATTGTATCCTGATTTATGTTACAAGACGCTTTCATCTTATGGTAGCACCATACAAACAAACCCCAGAGCATTGGCCAACGCAGCTCTCTCAGTGAGCCTAAATGAAGCAAAATCTATTTCAGCATTGGTGTTGAAGCTATCAAAGGAGCTGGAATTGCGGCCGAGAGAAGCCGGTGCCGTGAAGGACTGTGTGGAGAACATGAGAGACTCGGTGGATGAGTTGCAGCAATCTTTGCAAGCAACGAAGGATCCAAAAGGACCAGTATTTGAGTTCAAAATTAGTAACCTACAAACTTGGGTGAGTGCTGCTTTGACAAATGAAGATACCTGCATGGACAATTTTGAAGGGAGTGGCATGAATAGGAAAGTTAAGGACACTATTAGAGGATGTATTGTAAGGGTTTCTCAATTAACTAGCAACGCATTGGCTCTCATTAACCAACTCAAACAATAATTATACGTACCCTGTATCTTTTAATAAGCACTTAAAACCTTGTACTTAATTTGTGATGTTCATTTTATCAATGTAGTGTTCATTTTCAGTGCTTGTGTACGCACTTGGCCGACTTTTAGTAATTTTGTTTGTTCATTTTATCCAATTCATTAATATGTATTATTCTATTTTTTAAAGTGAGTGTTAACGTGAAGCACAATACGATAATTTATTGATAAGATAAGATCGTCAATGATCTATTATCTACATCTTAAATTATCTAAACGCAAATCATCACTACATGAATAGTGCATGTATAATTCCATGAATTAGGAACCAAGCGACTTGACTTGATTATTCATTAGGATATTAATTATTTAAAAGTCTTGATCATGTGAACCTTTGAATTCAAGGGTCCTCTTTTATATATAATCTCAAAAAATTCTTCTTACAGATTCAACCTTTCATGTTCTGAAAGATTGATCCTTTCTTTTAATGTCTTAATTTGTACTAAAGTTTAAATTAATCATATCATTAACTCACCCTTTGATTGAAAGTAGAAGAATATATGAATGTATATTGCCTGTGACTTCCAATTACATTATAATTAGAAAACAGTCCAAATTTAGCTTAAAATATACGCCATCAGATTCAAAACTAGTCATATCTTGTTTGTACATACTTCTAATATCAAAACACACATTAAGGGTGTTCAATATCTAATTCAATCCAACGATCCATTACAAATCAATCAAATATTTATCTGATTGACCTTTTGATTGGATTGTATTGGATTGGATTACAAAATTAAATCCAATGTTGTTGGAATTTTTGAATCTATGTGTTCAAATTTAATATAAACCAATTCAATCCCTGCAATTAATTTTTATTTTCTCTTTTAATTTTTTAAAAGAGTTACATGTCACTTTTTATTTAACTTGCTAAAAAAAATAAAATGTAATTTTGTATAACTATAAATATTTAATAAAACTACGTGGTACAAACTGCAAGCCGCAACCATTGGTTCAATATTCAAATTCAATCTTTTCTATCCATATGATAATAAAAAATATGAATCACAAAATATTAAAGGAGTTGATTTTCTTTTCCCAAAATAATAGTTTTTAGAACTCTAAGCTAAAATTGAAATTTTTATTTTATTTGAATTGATAGATTGATCGGATCGAATTAAACTAGATTTAATTTTTTATTAGTTTGAATTATAGTGAATTCCATAAGTAATTGGATTGAATTAAATTCAAAAAAAAAAACCAATATACGATGAATTGGTCTTAAATTTGACAAAATCCAGTAAGTTTCAACCATTGAACACCCTCACACGCGTTAGCATAATTCATCATTTAATTATGAAAATCCATTATAATCATGGGCCGCCTACGTAGCAAACATAAGTAACTTCATCGTTACACATCTCAAATATTGCACAGCACTTACATTACATTAAGATATAAATTGTAAATACAACATAAAAAATTGTTAATGATTTATGCAAATCCAAAAGAAATTATCCACAAACATCGGCTGCCGTTTAGCAGCGTTTCACGCAATGCTTAGACGACATGTGCAACGTCTTCTCGATGATCGAGATTCCTTGACTTTCACTAGCAATCTTACGTCAAAAATTGAAAATCCTATGTACAATAAACGTGACACGTGTCCCGTCCTTATGGGGTGGGGCAAATGGCCCTTCAATAGGCCCCCCTTAGACCTCACCTGTTTTTATTTCTTCAACTGTTCGCTAACAGAGCCGTCAAATTCACGTGCCAAATTTTCGAAACAATAAAACTTTTTATTTTTCTTTAATTTGACTAATTCATCTAGACTTCTATTTTTTCTTTTTTTGAATGAACCTAGACATCTAATTAAATACTTTTTTTTGTGTGTAATTTTTAAGTTGTTACAATTTATAAATACATTCTATTTGAAATATACTATGAGTTTATATATGTGTGTGCGAGCGCGCACGTATATTGTGTATAAAATTTTTTTCTAATGCAAATATTCACATTTTTTAAAAAGTGAATTCAAAATTTCACAACTTGTGAAAAGTTTTTACAATCTTGTAAACTGATTTTTCAGCAGTTCACAATATTGTAAAAGTGTTTTATAATGTTGTGAAACACCAACTTCACGTTAAAAAATAATAGTGCATGCATCTAATATATAAATATAACCTAATTACAAAGATCTTGCCGAGTTAATTTGAAAATCACAAATATACAAGAAGATATTTACCCTTATAAAATTTTGACAAAATAATCCATTACCTGAACTTAATTGGGTGGAGTGTTTTGAACCACAAGTTCAATAACTAGCTAACAATAATTAATATGCATGTATGGAAGAAAGATTGTCAATTTCTCTCTTATGATATTCAATATATACTATTTATCTTATAACTATTTTTTTAATAACTAATAACTCCCCTGACAATATAAGTTTATAATATTACTCTTATTTTTAAATATATTTTTATTCTATTTATTATAAATTAAATAAATCACATGAATATAAATAAAAATTAAAAATTAAGTATTAAAAACAAGAAATAGATATTTTATTGTGAAGAAAAAATTAATATAAAATATTTTTATTGTACTTTTTTAATTTATAAATATTTTTATTTTATAAATATTTTCTTATAATAAATATTTTAAAATTAAATGTAAAAAGCACAAAAAATTTATTATTTATTTTATAATATTTTTTTATATTTTTATCATTTTATAATAATCTTCTTATATATTTATCATAAGAAAATATTTATGAAATAAAAAAATACAAGAAAAATATTTTATTATTAATTTCTTTTAATCGGAACATATATTCTTGTTTTTAATCTTAATTTTTTATTTTAATTTTTATTCATGTAATTTATGTAATTTATAATAAATATAAATAAAAGCTTATTTGAAAATAAGGATAATATTGTAAACTTATGCAGTTAGGAGGTTATTAGCTATTAAAAAAAAAAGTAGAGAGGTAGATAATACATATTAAATATGGTAAGAGGAAAGTTGGCAATCTCCATATATATATATATATATATATATATATATATATATATATGAGCTTGATTTTTGTGAAGGCATGAAAATATTTTTGTTAGATATGGTAATTAAAGAAATCACTGGTATTATAATTGGATTTTTACTTAGTTACCACTTTATGCATGTTTAAACATTCAATTTTGTATTGGATGAACCACATGTGAAGGGCTATGCTCTTGCACGAACAGCTTGCAAATCCGCAAAATATGTATAAAAAATTTCTGGCTGACATATTAACAATAAACAAAAGAACCATACAAATCGCTTCCTCGTTGTTATTTGACATAATCTCCTCACAAGGCTTATTCTCTTATGCACGTGCAACATGGAAGAAATGATCAAATTTCACCTGATGTTTATTGAAATTAATCAACTTTTTTCTCTATTTTTTTTAAAATTTTTCTGCCCCTAAAAAGAGTCAGTTAATTTAATTAATTTTTTTTATTATTATTGATCAACCATTTTGACAGTAAAATTAATCGCAAGTTTGATTCTGAGGGCAAAATAATAAAAGACAAAAAAGAACTTGAACTTTAACCGCTCGTTTTAATGATACGAGAGTTTTGATGAGTTTGAAACGTAAAAGGAAAAATAGCTAATTTACTGAAATAATAAGGGGTTTCCATTTTCCTGTGCAAGATCTGTTCTACATATCATGTGCCATCTCATCTCCACGCTTACATCTCGTCTTTTTCAATGCCTTGTTTTACTAGATTACTTGTTAATAATTATTATATTGCTGTACAAGACTTTAAAAGAGTTCCAAAGTATTCTGCAATGTAAACATGTCAGCTGAGAGAGCAAGAGAGGGTGCCTATAAAATGGGATCTTCTCTGCACTCTTTTCAATGCAATTAAGAGATTGTGAAAGATGGAAGCTAGAAGTTTTACAATCCCATCATGTTCACTTTTATTCTTTGCTCTCACCTTTCTTTTTCTCATTTCAAACATCAACACAACATTAGCTGTAACGTCCCCAACAGCCAAATCTAATTCTCTCAAAATCTACAAGAACTTTATCAAAACGTCTTGCAATTCAACAATATATCCAGCTCTTTGCTACAAGTCTCTCTCATCGTACGCCTCCACCATCAAAACTGACTCGGTAAAGCTTTGCAACAAAGCCTTAACCGTAAACCTGAAGGCCGCGCGCAAAACCTCTGCCCTAGTAAAAAGCATGGCCAAAAAAGGAGGATTAAGCACTGTTGAAAAAGCCGTCATTAAAGATTGCAATGAGGAAATAGTTGACTGCGATGATGAGCTCAGCAAAGCTTCCAATGCATTGGATAATTTAAGAGATGCTTTGAATAAGGAAGATCAAATGGCTGACATCAAAACATGGGTTAGTGCCGCAATGACGGATGAAGACACGTGCATGGACGAATTTGAGGAGAACAACGTAAGGGAATCTGTGAAGAACAAAATCAAGAAGAGTATTGTGGATCTTGGTAAAATAACAAGTAATAGTTTGGCACTCATCAATAGACTAAGTTATTGAATTAATCCTACATCTTAGTTCTTAATTTTCGTGCAATTGCTATTTTTAGCTCTTGGCAAGACAATTTATCTCTTGTTTGATATGTTACGTATGGTTTACTGTAATTAATTAAGAGTGATTTTAAGTGATTAATCTCTTATCATTTTGGATTTGTGAGTAATATATATGCTAATGCTAATCCAGCTACTTTGGCACTCATCAATAGTGATTTTTACCCTATTCCAAAATAAATATTTTTAGTTAACACAGTCGGCATAGCTATGACTACATGCAACCCTTCATATTAATTTATGACGGAACACTATATTACTACTATATATACAACAGTAATTTAACGTTAGGTAATTAATAACTTAGTTTAATGTTATTAACTAATATTGAATATATATACCATGACAGATTAAATAACATTGTGAGTTGTCATAAAAAAAAAAAAAATTCCAGAACGTATCAGAAATTTGGATCTCGGCAATGTAGATACTCTGTTAGTTAATATTTTATTATGAGTACTACTCATGAAAGGTGAGAAGAATTATTCAATTATTTAGTAAAACTTACTAATTCATAGCGTGAAAATCCTTCTAATCCCTATTTTTTAAAAATGCCTAAAAATATATTTGTCGTTAAATTATTAACACAATTTTCATTATCTTTTTTCCTTTTGGCTTATTCTTATAATATTATTCTCTTACAATAATGTTTCTTTTTTGGGACATTAATAAAAAAGAAACTAAATTACCAATTCAACAACTCCAAAAAATAAATTAAAAACAAAAAGAATATATGTTAATTTTCATGAAACACTCTACTGAGAAGTTAATATATTAATTTTTTATTAATATCAAAAATTTTGGTAATTTAATTTTTTTTCAATATTGTTTTTTTGACATACATGAGCTTTAACAAAAATTAATATATATTATTTTTGGGCTAAATTGGTAATTTATTTTTTAAATTAATGTCCAAAAAAGAAGCATTATTGTAAAAGCAAATCAAAAGAAACAAAAAGTAACAGTAGGGATGTCAATATTTTAAGGGCATAGATACTTTGAGGTATTTTTAAAAGTACATAGACTAAATATGCATTAACTCAAAATGTATGGACTAAATGAATTTTTATCCCTAATTCGTATGATATAATTCCATATAATATGTTGATCATATAAGTAAAAAGAAATTATCAATATATTATGAACACAAAAAAAAAAAAAAGTTCGTTTGCCTTTTAATTGATTTTATTTTTAGTTTACAAGTATATGTTGATCTTATTTGATTTGTACCAAATTTCGAAAACTTTATGTTCTAATAGATATGATTACTTATAAAGAAATGGCACAAGGATGATATATAATTATATATTATCTCAGGTTTCATCAACTAATCCTATTAGCACCACCCAAATTTAATATGGAGAGAACAAAGTCAAATAATCCTAATAAATGTACACGACTATCACAAGAAACAAGCTATTAACTACTGTAAAAAGATAAAGTATAATGCTAGACATCTCAAAATTTTATCTTAATTAATTATTTCAAATAATTTGGTATTCATTAATTTATTGATTTTTTTATAAAATTCAAATAAATTAATTATATTATCTCATTAACTAATTGATTATTGTCATGTCACTTGGGATGGTTAATTGAGATTAAAAATTTACGATATATAGCATTACTGAAAGACAAAAAGTGAACGTAACAAAATATATATGCATGAAAATAAATTTAATTTAATTCAATGCAGTTGTGTGGATGATATTGATTTTGGCAAAGCTTAGGTCTTCTGCTTTGGCTTATGACTCGATAAGAGTAATGCTACGCATCCTAAATTTTTTATCTCAAATAACTATCCCAAATGATGTGACATTCATCAATTGATTGATAAGATAATATAATTAATTTACTTTAATTTTACCAATCCATTAATTAATACCACAACATTTAGAATTATTATTTGAGATAAAAAATTTGGGTTATGTAATATTATTGGACTCGATAATGTCAGGGATGGATCTACATAGAGCCTAGTTTGGGCTATTGACCCTGTTCAACAAAAAATTCTCCTTACTTTTTTATTAATTTTTTAGAAAATTTTGTTTGAGTGAGGACAAATTTTTAAAGAAATTTTAATATTAGGATCAATTTTATAAACGATTAATTATTATTATTATTTTGCCTCCAATGAATAAAATTTTTAGATCTTATCCTACTTCTGAGATTAGTTTATATCTATTATCCACCCATTTAGCTCCTAATGTTTGAGAATTTATGATCCATTAATAATACTTTCATATTTCAAAAAAATAAGAAGTCATTTTCAAAATTGACCTAATCTCATTTTAATTTTTCACTTCTGTTTTAAGTTGAAGGACACATAACACAAGTGCATGCCTATATAGTCTTTTAGATTTGTGGTTAACAATCTCATTTAGCCATTTAATTTGGCTTGACAGAGGAATGCCATTTCTCTTATATTGCAATTATGATTTAGCAAAAACAAAACAAAATAGAATATTTGACATCGGATATATTGGGTGACTCGGCTCATGTGATGTTAAAAATTAGCCTCGTGAGTTGTGAGTTTACTAATTGGTAGCTATATGCCTGGCAGGACCAGGACATACGGACTAGGAACAATGGCTTTCAAGTGTTGCAATGGTCAAATAAAAACCAAGAGGCTCATTTTTTTCATGCAAATTTTTATAAAATCAAAATTAATCATTTCTCCTTTATGTTTCAAAATCCATCAAAATCCGTTTATCGTTAAAACAATTCCGTTAACTCATAATTATCTTGTGTCTTTTATTGTTTTACCCTCAAAAATAGACCTTGAGTTAAATTTCTGTTTATCCATCAATTTTTAACCGCACAAAGATCAATTCCCCTCACATTATTTTGGAAGAGGGTGAGTTAATTTAGAGTACATGAAATGTGATGCGTATAGAGTCTGCCATAATAATTATAAGGTCCCTTTATTTTTTTCAAAAAGGTCATGCTTATCTCACTTTGGAATAAAAAGTTTCATTTTATCCTTAAAATTAAAAAATCTTGAAATTTGTTTTTAAAAAAGTTTTGGTGTTTCAATCTGGATGGTTCTTTTCTTAAATAAAAAGTTATTCGTAACTGTTTTAGTATGACTGGCTCTATAATATTAAGGATGTTGGATGGAATTTTTTTGAGGTTTTCTTATAATCAATAGCTTCAACACTTAGAAAAATATAAAAGAGCTCAAAATTTAATTAATTTTTAACTATATCTTGAATATCAACAATTAACAAGATAGTAAGAAATTTTGAAAAAAAAAAGTAATAAAAAATATTTTTTTATTTTTTTTAGAACTATTATTTCAAGAATTTTTTTTAACTTCAAAAGTAAATCAATAAA
Source organism: Murraya koenigii (assembly GCA_025617385.1). Classification (NCBI taxonomy): domain Eukaryota; kingdom Viridiplantae; phylum Streptophyta; class Magnoliopsida; order Sapindales; family Rutaceae; genus Murraya; species Murraya koenigii. Next base: position 24,332,425 of record CM046818.1, read on the forward strand.
TGTAATAATTTTATTTACAGAGATGAGTACATGATATTTTATAAAGTCATATAATTAAGTTTTTTTTATATAGATAAATAATTTAATTTTTTCTTAAAATAACTAATAATGAATTAATGGTTAGATAATACTATTAATTATAGCTCTTTAACATTGAGGTTATCAAATATAAAATTTTATAAAAATTTTTAATTACAAGATAATTATTACTTACTCAGAAAAAAATTTATAATAAATAACTAACTAAAAAAAAATCAAGGAAAATGACATTAAAAAAAAAGTCTAACATATGAGATGGGATCTTCCTAACATATAGGTACCTTAGTGACTGTCTAATGCGCTTGCACTTAAAACTATCATTATATTTTTAAAATATTATTATTTATTATTTCAAAGTTTAATTATATTATTATTATTTATTATGTCAAAGTTCAATTAATATATGTTATCATTTTAAAAATAATTATATTATATAGAATAATTTTATAATGAAATAATAATTTTTTTATAACAAAATTTCTCTCATTATATATGTATTTAAGAGTCTGTAAGTTAGGCAGTTCCCTGACACCCGTAAGTAGCTCCCACCATGTATTTAATATATGTTTACTAAAAATATCCCACTGAAAACAAAACAAGCGCCAATTGGAAAGGATCATAAACGCGGGACCAAACTGTTGCGTTTACATATACAATCGATACATGTGATGAGATCCCTTATTTCCTTTAAAAATTTCGAATTTTTTAACATTTCCCTTTAAATAATTAATTGCCTTCAGCCGTTTATAGAAAAAGTGGCCAACAGCTTTGTCACGTGGTCTCAGTCAATGAAAGACCCCACGCAAAGTCTTCTTTGTCAGGGCAGCTCTGCTTATCCTCCCATCTTTCACACAAGCAATCACAACTGTCCACATAACATTTTCTTATTTTTTTTTTTAATAAATTGAGATATTCGATATATTATTATATGTGATATTTTTGTTTTATTGTTATTTTTTAATTTATTTTTTTGACGAAAAAATCGAATTCCAAATCCTCCGTAAGTAAATATCTAGTGAATGATAAATATCATGAATTGTCAGTGGCTGCTTTTAAAATAAATCAAGAGTTACGAGTAATGACTGTTAATTACATATCTTAAGATTTAATTTTAAATAATATAATATTCATTAAATAAATTGTGAGTTAATTAATTTAATTTTAAAAGTTATAAAAAATTATAATATATACCATATTACATAAAATATAATTTATAATAATTAAGATATCTATTATCACTCATGGGAAAATATGTGCATCTATTTCTATCTCATGAAATTTATGAAAAATGGAGAGTTGGGATCATGGGAGCTTGATCCTTTAAAAATTATAGTGCACAAAATAAATTTCTTTCATGACTTATCTAACACAAATTTTTAAATAATTCATTTTTCTTTTTTATAGATCTGTCCATTTATTTTTTGCTCCGGCAATCACGGATAGTTTGTTTTTATTTTCTATGAAATTTGTTTAGAATTAAATTTTATTTAACATAAGAGTGATGATTATTTCATTTATCAAGAATGTTCAGTAGTTTTTTCAAGGTTTATACTGTTTACTAGGGAACATAAAAGGATAATAATTTATATCTTAAAATTTTATTTCAAATATAGTGGGTGTATAATTTATTGAATGATTAAGAACTTTTGATAAAATTTAAAAACGTGTACGATTATTTCACTAGGGACATATGGAACCCACCCTGAGGGCATTTATTGTTTCCATTATAATCATTTATTTATTCCCGGCTTACATTAAGCAATGCTTCAATCAAGGGATTTGGTTTAAAAACATCGTCATCAATCAACTGCTAACCTAAATTTCACTTTCAATCTTCAAATAAAACTTTCCCTAAAGACAAGAATCTTTGGGCGTTCATAAAAGTTCATTTTCATAGATATACTCAAAATTAACACAGACATATAGGTGATGATTAATTTGTACATCAAAACTAAACCATAGAACAAAAAGACAAAAACTCTCTCAGAACATTCACACAGCCATATAATTATTAATTAAGGCTCAGTGTTTTTCCGAAAACTTATTAATCAACGAAAGGGCATTGCTAGTGACCTGAGCAACGTTAACAACTTGAGCCCTGACAGAGGACTTAACCTTACCCTCCAAGGCCTTGCCACCGAACCCATCAACGCAAGTGCTCTCGTCAGTCAAAGCAGCACTAACCCATGTCTCAACATTGCTCATGTGCCACACAAAGTCCTGACCCTTGGCCCGACCCATGTGGTTCAGCTCCTGAACCGACTTGCTGAGCCGGTCCACGGTGTCACCCATCTCATCCAAGCAGTCAGCAATTGCCTCGTACTCTCTGTGCTTCAGGTTCCTGAACTTCCTCAGTTTGGTCACGAACGACTTTGCGGATTGGGCCCTGGAGAGGCTCACGGACAAGGCCGTGACAGCCAGTTGCCGGGGGCTTTGTTGAATTGATGCGGCATAAGCCGAGAGAGACTGCACACATAGTGCCGGATAAGTTGTGGATTTGCAAGAACTTCTAATAAATCCTGTGTCAGCAATCCTGGCAGCTGTGACCAAGCTTATAATGTACAGAAGAGAGAGCAGCAGCAAAAGAGAGGCTGTTTTTGCCATGTTGTCAGAACCTAATTAAAAGGTTTTTGCTTGCTTGATGGGATTCTGAGAGAGGAAACTGATAGGGTTCTGGATTTATAGAGGAGCTTGTGCGCACTATTAGGGGCAATTTTGGTATTAAATTTTGTACCAGAGTGATGGACCAATAAGATAAGCATAGTGGGGACAAGGACCGAGAGCCGGAGGGCGGTAGTATCTATGTCAGGTAATGTATGATACTTTATGCACATGATACACTGATCTATTTCAATCGTTTTCTTTTTTTCCTGAAAGGGATTTATTTCCACATTGATTAAAATATTTGGTAGAATTGCTGGCTTTTTGCTACCGACACAGGGACAGCCAATTTTGGACCCACTCTTAAATTTTTAACAACTAAAATTACGGCGATGGGGAAGTAAAGACGGGTGAAAAATAATCTTGGGTACTATTGAGATCTAGTGCTTTCATTTAGTGGAGACAAATTGGCGGTATTAATTAATCCGATCATGGCACACATAAGCATTCGCGTGGTCGCGGGGGACGAGATTAATTATTGAGAATAATTGCCCTGCTTTGTACTTAGTGGACTTTGCGTGAGACTGACTTTATATTGGTATTCAAAATTGACTGCACAAGGGAGGAAAATAAATGAAATTACAAGCTAACATATATAATTAATAACATTATATTTAGAACTCATAGGGTGAAACTCTTATTATAAATATTGAATTGAATAAAATTTTTATTCTCCACCCTCATTCCAACGTGTAAATTCAAAAAAAATTTAGTTATATTTAAGTAGAGCAACCTGATTTATATAAAAAAAAATTGTAGAATTTCATTGGGAAAAAAGTGATCGTGGTCCAATTTTTTGTCTGAATTAATACTTATTGGACAAAATCTAAAATAACGCGCTACGCACAATTTGTGCTTGTAATTAGTAACCGTTCACATCATGATTAGATTCGCACGTCTCATCCATACAACGCATGAAATCTAGATGCTGAATTTTGTCACTTAGTTAGCTAATAATTTATATAATTAAATTAATAAAAAAAGAGTATTTGGATGGAAAAATTAAGGAAATGGTTATGTGAGCATGTACAAGAAATCAAAGAATAAAAGAAGGTCAAAAAGAGATGGGAAACCTTGGAAAAGATTATGAAAAAAAACTAATGTGAATGGGTAACGCCTAAATCTTTTCTTTAGTTATTTAAAAAAAAAAGTGACTCTGCTTTCGCTTCTAGTTTGGCAAGCAAACATTTCCTTTACATAAAATATATACGTCGGTTAAAACTACTCATTTATCAAAATAAGTCAGCATGAATCCACTACGCTTTCTTTGAATGATGGTGGTTTTAACAACCACCCCATCAAAAAAGTCTTTCTTCGTACGGTTCTCTCTTTCTGAAAGAGAACTTGGAATGAAAGGAGAATAGCGCCCACGGGGCTGCGAGTCGCTCGTGAGGTGGGCGTTTATTTAGTAAGAGTGATTGAGTTGGTAAGTTTTAAATGCAAAGGTGAGCAGCAGGTTAGAAAGAAGTTATTACAGTAATTTTAAAAATCAGTACTTCATGGAAACAGAAGAACTGACCCGAAAGTGTAAAGCAATCACATTAGAAGAAGGAAAAGAGAGTAGAGTGGCCATTGGTGATATCATGAAAGGTAAAGGGAAGAAGCTAGTTGCTAGATGTTTACTGGGTAAAGTTTTAAACCCAAGAGGAGTTAGCAGAGAAGGCCTTAAGTCAGCATTGCAACAAGTATAGAGAACAGCAGGGGAGGTAAAAATTGAGAGCCTGGGAAGTAAAATGTTTTATGTTTAAGTTTGCCTCGGAAGCAGATAAGAGGAGAGTGCTAGCAGGAGGGCTCTGACATTTTGAAAGAGCTTTGATAGTTCTTAAAGAACCAAGTGGGATTGGGGAGATAACTAAGCAATCTTACACCCATTCAACTTTCTGGGTGCAATTTCATAATGTCCTGGTCGAATGCATGGAACATGACACAATCAGAAGTCTGGGAAAAATGATTGGAAGGGTAGAAGAAGTTGATGCAGATGATGAAGGGGAGTGCATAGGACAGTATGCCCGAGTGAGAATCTCCATTGATATCACACAACCACTGCAAAAAATCATCTATTTGGAGCAAGATGATGATGAAGACATTCCAATTCCAGTGGTTTATGAAAGACTACCAGAATTCTGTTTTTTTTTTGTGGTCTCATTGGGCATTCATAAAAGGAATGTGAAAAGTATAAGGGGCAGCCAGAGGATAAACTTGCGTACGGGGTGTGGGTGCAGGCAGTCCAATTGTATGGGAATTCCGGAGCAAACAAAAGCCATGACAGAGGACACAAGGTTGGCGGTGGGTACCAAGAATACAGCGGTAACTCTTCCCTGCAACAACAGTTCCATCAACAAAATAGAGTTGAACAACCAGTCCAGTTAAAGAAACTAGAACAGAATCAAGCTCAGAACAAGAAGTTACACACGTGGTAGCTAATCAGGATAGTAATGGGGTGGTAGTAGGTGAAGATCAATCAATGTCTAATTTACGAGAATCAAGAAAGCAGCCAGCAGGCTATAACAAGCAATCCGCATTAGCTGTTAAAAAAACTCATCTAGAGAACCGAGCAACAAGGCGGGAAAGACAAATGCAAATGGGAGGGAAGTTGAAAAATCAGATGTTGAGGGCAAACAAGTCATTGAAAAGTCACATAAGAATGGCTGAGGCCCAAGACAGCGTAATAGATGAGGAAGATGCAGACAATGGGCCACAACTGACACCTTACAAAGTCCAATAGAAGAAATCGGAAAAGCCAAGCCCGTACACAAAGCGAGAAGTTAGTTACCCTCTCAAACGAACACAGAAGCACACTCTGCATTGCTCACCTCCAGCAAAGCTCAAGCTGAAACGGGAAGCACTATCAGTGGAGGAGATAGAGGGGCCAATTCCTAGTTGTTGTAGATATATCGACGGAGGCTGGTGGACATCCTCGCCGACAGCTATGAAAATCCTTAGTTGGAACGTCTGGGGTTTGGGGAATCTTCGGACATTCTTAGCTCTTCGGAAAATTCTCCAACAACATAGGCCGCAAAGTTTATTTTTATGCAAAACAAAGCTAGCATCTATGAAGATGTCAGAAGCGAGTAGAAAGTTGCATTTTGAAAGCTGCCTTGTAGATAATAGAAATGGCAAGGGAGGTGGGTTGGCAATGCTCTGGAATAATGATGTCAATATGTATATCACTCCATTCAACAATCACCATATCGATGCTCAGGCTCAAAACGAGAAAGGAAGATGGATGAGATGTACGGGGATAGATGGACATCCAAAAATGGGACACAAGAAACATATGTGGACATTGCGAAGGAGACTAGCAGGTGTGTCTAATACCCCTTGGCTGTGCTTTGGTGATTTCAATGAAATTCTACATCCAAGTGAGAAAGTGGGTGGTACTGATAGAAGCTTAAATATGATTAGTGAGTTCAGGGAAGCATTATAAGATTGTAATTGGTTGACCTGGGTTGTAAATGATATCCTTTCACGTAGAGTAATGGTAGGTTCGGGCCTCATTTTGTAGAAGAAAGATTGGATAGATTCTTATGTAATAAGGAGTGGAGAGATATATATGATGATTGTGCTGCAATTAATTTAGAATCATGGTCGTCAAACCATTGCACTGTGTAAATGGATGTACATGAGAGAGGTTGTGGATTAAGTTATGAGAGAAGAGCTTTTCAAGAATCTACTACGAAGATATGTGGAGCAGTCACGAATCCTGTAAAGACATCGTCCAGAGGGAATGGAATCGACATGGTAACTGGGATGATGTTGACCCAGTCTAGCTGTTCAAACAAGTATCTAAGTCTTCAATGATCTAATTGAAATGCTGGAGTAAAAAGAAATTTGGTGATAGACAAAAGAGGCTGGAAAAGTTGATGACCAGGCTAAAGGAGCTAAAGGCCAGTGGCATGCAATACAGCAATGGAGAGGAGATTAATAGGGTTAAAAGCCAAATCCACAATATTTTGGTCGATGAAGAAATCTACTGGAAACAAAGATCTCGTGCAGATTGGCTGAAAAAAGGGGATAGGACCACTAAGTATTTTCATGCAAAAGCCTCATCGTGGAGAAGAAGAAACAAAATCTGGGGTATTGAGGACAGGCAAGGTAATTGGACAGAAAAAGGAGAGGAAGTTGTGAAAGTGTTCTGTGATTATTTTGCCAACTTATTTACAACATCCAAACCAGATCACAACCAAGTGGAAGCAGCTCTGGAAGGGATGAGTCCAAAAGTTATTGATGAGATGAATGAGCAGCTTGCAGCAACCCGTCACAGACATGAAAAGTATTTGGGGCTATCATCTATGATTGGGAGAAAAAAGAGAGGGTTCTTTAGTGATATCAAGCTGAGAGTGATAAGTAAAATTTACAGCTGGCATGACAAATTCTTATCAAGTAGAGGAAAGGAGGTGCTTATTAAAGCAGTAGCTCAGGCTGTCCCAGCCTACGCTATGAGTGTCTTTAAACTTCTCTCTGGAATCTGTGATGATATTCAACAAGCAATTGCTAGATTTTGGTGCAGCAGCAATATGGATAAGAGAGGTATTCACTGGGCAAGATGGGAGAAACTAAGCCAAGCAAGGTGGTTTGGGATTCTGAGATTTTACGAGATTTAACCAAGCTTTGGTGGCTAAACAGGGATGGAGAATCCTACGGCACCCTGATTCACTCGTGGGCAGAGTTCTACAAGCAAGGTACTTCAAAAACTCAAAGAGTTTTTTAATGCAAAATTGGGGTCAAAGCCATCTTTTATTTAGAGAAGCATATTAGGGGGAGACAAGTAATCAATAAGGGGATTAGATGGAGGATTGGGAATGGTGAGCAAGAACAAATCTATAAAGAGAACTAGATGCCAAGGCCTACTCTCTTCAAACCAGTTTGTACTCCATCTTTGCCAACTGATGCCACTATTTCAGTCTTGATCGATGAAGGAAATCAATGGAATGAAGGATTGGTTTACCAACACTTTGTAAAGGAAGACACTGATATGATCACACAAATTCCCCTCCCCAGACAACTAATGATGGATCAAGTGCTTTGGCATTGTGATAAAAAAGGGAACTACACTGTCAAAAGTGGATACCAAGTGGCCCTGAAGATTAAATTCCCTGACTTCCCAAGCTGCTCAAACCAGAAACCTAATCAATGGCCTGTGATTTGGAATTTGGTCTTGCCAGAGAAAATCAAAGTTTTCATTTGGAGAGCAGCAAAGAATCTTCTCCCAACAGTTGAAAATCTGTGGAAGATGAAAATTTTGAAGCAACCATTTTGTCAGCAAAGATCTACTAGGTAATTTCAGAAATGCAGTCCAAAATGAAGGAGCTTAAAGCTGTCAAAGTTCAACATACACCTAGATCTTGTAATGTCATTGCTCATTCTTTGACTAAATTAGCTTTAGAAAAGTGTGAAACTGTTGCTTGGATAGAATCATACCCATCAGAAGTTATGTCATTATTCAACTCTTCAATTGAATGAAGTTTAATCTTTCTCTCAAAAAAAAAAAAAAAAAAGTCAGCATGAATCCATGTATCCATCAATCGGTCGTATCAACGGAATTGGAGATAACGATTTGTTGGTCGTTTTTATTTTTCTAATTAATAAAATTATAGTTGACATGTTACATGTGGAAACTTGCATTTCTGCATTATTATTTATTTTATAAGAAAAAACATTACACCTGAACATGAATTAAAGGGATTTTTTATGGCTAAAAAAATACCAATAAAATACTAAATAAACGTTCTTATATTTCTTTTGCTCACGATAATTCTTTGTATCACATCATCTATGCAACAAAAATCCAATAAAAATAAGTTAGTTCTACCCGAAAGATATTTGTGATTGAATTAAATTATATATATATTTTAGGTGTGACCGTTTCAAATTTATATATTTGATAACTACTCAAGTTTATGATTGCTCCATTATGATCCATATTGTTAGTTTATTTTATGTTATAATAGTACACTTAAGTTTATGGTTTCTGCATTACAGTCACAAGAATCTTTTATACATCATAACTACTTAGGTACTATATCAAATATACAATAATTTAATAACTCTTGTCATAACGTCATATGTGTTTTTATATTTTATATATGTTAAAAAATTGTTAGTCAAATTGGTTACTTTATAAATTACAATTGTCATTTTATCAAGTGTTATTACCTCCAATGCATAGAAGATTTGCTGTCTATTAAGAGGTAACTCATGTTAAAAAAAAAAAAAAAGTGATCGATTTCCACGGATTGGCTTAGTAGCTCCAACGATATTTCTGTCAAAATTTGCCCATAAATCATAAATGGCTGCTGAGGCTATAGAAGTTCTGACAATCAGTAAATTTTTCTTACCTTGAAACTTGTCCAAATGTTCCCTAAGATGTCAATCCATTTAACAATAGTTAATAGTTCCCAATGCTCAAACATAGAACAAGTATATAGTTGGATCATTAACAATGTTTCAAAATCTATTAAATTCAAAGAAATATGAGAACATTTTATGACATGCCATCGACTCCAAGTGCCAGTCCCAAATAAAGCCTGAACAAAGTATGAATATTAACAGAGTGAGGTAAATATAATTATACAGTTGTATTGATTTCATTTACGTATAGGGGTACGGCAACTTACATACAAGAACTTACATGCCCAAAATAGGAGCATGTAAACCAAAGTATCACATTGCAAAAATGTTCAAAACACTCCCATGAGCTGATAAAATGAAAAGGATACAAAGTGAACAGCAATACAGAAAAAAAACTCACACACACTTTGACTGACACTATAGAAAACACAAAGGGAGGTCTCAGTGTCTATTATTATTAGCAAACTGGTTAAGTAGTCCCAATGCATTGCTGGTGACCTGAACAACATTCACAACCTGAGCCCTAACCGAATCCTTCACCTTACCATTCATGGACTTGTCCGCGAACCCATCAAGACAAGTGTTACCATTGGTCAAAGCAGCACTAGCCCAGGTTTGAACATTGCTCATGTGAAACAAGAAGTCCCGATTCTTGACTCCACCCAAGTTCTTCATCTCCTGAACCGATTTGCTGAGCCGGTCCACGGAATCATCCGTTAATTCCAAGCAGTCCGCAATTGCTCCATACTCCCTAGGCTTCAAGTTCTTAGATCTGTTCAATTTTGTCAAAAATGAATATGCGGACTTTGTCCTGGACAGGCTCACGGACAAGGCCACCAGTGACATCTGCCGCGGGCTGCGGCGGATTACTCTTGCATAATCGGAGAGAGACCGCATGCAGAGAGCAGGATAAGTGGTGGATTTGCAAGAGGTCGTAACGTAGCTTGTGTCAACACTTGCTGCTGTGGCCGTGCTAGTAGTAATGTACAAAACACAGAGTAGCAATAACAAATTGGCTATTTTTGCCATGCTTATAGAATTTAGATATCAAAGAGCTTGAAAGTAACTAACTGTTTGTTATTAACTGAAAAACTGAATTGGATTGACCAAACAGGCTTTGATTTTATAGAGGGTTTTGTGAGCTAATTCATATTTTATAATTTAAAATAGCACATGATTTTTGGGATTCTGGAAAAGTTATAGGTAATTGACCCGTTCATTCAGGCAGGCTACCATTACAAAAGAATGTCAATGCAAATACAATGGGACTTTTTTTTTCAATTACAGCATCTACACACTTTTATTCAAACAATTATTATTTAGAAATTCTCAAGTAGCTAGTACAAACTGTGACGTGTATTGGGGTTATAGGTTGATTAAATAAAACGTAAAGCACATGACAAGTGTTTTTATTTTATTATTACTATTACTATTTGTATTTAATAAAGGCACGTTCCAACCATTTCTGACACCGTCTAGGCCATAACTGATTTTGGCCGGAAAACAAAAGATGTGCTATTGTGTACTAGAATGTTGGTTCCTGTAGAAATTTTACAATTTACAATTTTTTTTTTTATTGCTTGGTCTTTCTCCTTTGTTTCTTACTTCGATAATACTCTCTAGATCTTATAAAAGGTGTCTCTATTTGATTACTTTATGGATATTATCATAAAGTTAAACTTTATGTTCTACCAACAACCCCTAGTTAATTTGATTGGCACATTTTTTTCTTTATTTATATGGAACGTTGAAGTCCCTCATAATTATGAATAAAATTGAAAAAAAAAAAATCTAATAAAGTCAACAAATACTTAAAAAAAAGCTCAATCAAACTCAACAGGCCCATGGTGACCCAATATTATTCACGCCAGCCTTCGGGAGAGAACCCATCAAGATCCAAGACAAGTGTAAATTTGCTGAAAACTAAAGCAGAACGGCAGAACCAATGATAAAATGCAGAGTAAAGCCTTAACGCTTGTTTCTCAGTTTTGTCTATTGATCTTCTCTCTGATTCTAAAAGAGACATCATTCTCAGTCATTGCTGGTGTCTCTTGTGCTCCAGTATTCAAATACCAACTTTCCCAGCGAGTATTTCTTCATCGAGACAATTCATCGAAGAGTTTGATCCTTGTATCAAACAGCTTCTGTTCTTGCCATGCTATATATTATGATTTAATAATTATGTTGGAATTTCGATATGTATGCAAGGAGTTATATTATCTCTGTCTTGACTTCACAACGAGAATTAAAGAGGGAAGGACTTCTAAATTACAAAATTAACTAACAACTAATTAAAGATTAGTCAACTTGAGATCGGTCCTTCATGTAAGATTTCTTCATCTCAACGTTGTGCTTGTTTAATCAAATTAAGGGATCGTTATTTATTTGTAAATTCATTTATACATTCATGTCGTAGGTATATTTTCTCTCTGAAAAAAAGAGGCTCCTCTTCTACGTGAGAGTCAGAAGAAAGTATCGTCAACCATGCCCTCCTTGTTCAAAAGGAATTGAGAAAGATTCTAAAATAAGAAGCAAGAATCTGTTTAAATACTCTTTAGCCCATTTAACAGGTTCGAGGGAATCATAAAATCAGAGTTTCAAAAACTAGAAGACACGATATAAGGCGGGGAGATACTGCAGGCATACTGTTGGATAGGTGGTGGCTTGCATAATGTTTCAACGAAGCTTGTGTCATTGTTGCAAGACTGCTTCATGGTGCTGTGCCAACTAGCCAATATTGCCGTTCAAGTAACGTACAAATGTAAGGTATTATTTGTTTTTTTATATGAAATTTGAATAGTTCTAAATGGTATTGAAGTTTGAATGGGTTTGAATATATATGTCTGAAAAATTTATTTATTTTTTATTTTTCGACGTCTGTATAGAAGTAGTAAGTTGTTTGTTTTTATAAACTCAAAATATCTTAATTTTAATATTTTTAACTTATGACCTTGAAAATGTCATATATACTTGAAGTTTAAATAAATATATATTTATAATATTTTCTAGTACAATAATTTTTATATGTTATAAATATTTATGAGATAATCATTTGATATATAATTTATTAAAAATAATTTTGATAACATTATTTTTTATAATTTAACATAATATTTATACATAAAAGTTGTTATTTAATAATAAAAGAATTTGTTTAAAATTCAAATTGAATATGTGTTAAGTATTTAATACCAAGTACAATTTAAGATCAAATGTGTTGAAAACAATAAACTTGTTTACAAAATAATAAGGTGTTGAGTTGTACATGGCACTCCATCATCATGCTCCATCATCATCGTACTTCATCATCATGGGTCTACAATGTTGAGTGAAGGTTAACTTTACACATTTGATGCCATTAAAAGATTCCTTTAGAGCATGTTAGGTGAGTGGAATATGTTTGGTGTTATGATGAAAAGTTGATGGAATGTGCTAGGTGATATGTATTGTTATGATTATGTTTGTGTTTTATTCACTATAAATACCTATACTATTGTATTGTGAAATATAAGTTTAAGAGTAAGAAAGCATAAGAAGTATAACAAAGCTCCTGAGAGTGATTTGTGAGAGTGTATGAATTGTTCTTGTAATGTTCTTGAATTGTTTCTAATAAACTTTGTGTTTCATCCTTCAAATTCTCCAACAAAATGAATAACTAATATAGTATCTAATAGCTACGTATGAAATAAATATATTTAATGAGATTATTTGTGAGAAAAAATAATAATTTTTCATTCAGATATTTTATCATTCAAATAAAATTCAGTAAATTTTACTTTTTCTATTGAGATGAAAATGTCCTATAATAAGACTTTAGATACAAAAGCAAACAAATAAAAATATTAAAACATCTTAAATTAAGTCAAATTAAGGCTCCAGACATAAAAATAAACAACTCCAAGAGTAGCTAGCAATACTAAACTGGATGTTCTTGCCATGCTTTTATAAATTTGATACAATTATGAGAAATGTAACGAACGTGGTCCGGTATTTACAGAGGAGCTTGTTAGTTCAGAGCTTTACTCGGGAATGTTACCTACTCTCTTTTTTTTGTTTTATTTTCTCTTTTAAAAGGTAGATGAGAGCATGAGAACGATAAGGATGAAACTTAAATCTGATATGATACTTTCATATTCTTATCGTTATAGGTAGCCTAGTAATTATCCTTGTAATTATCTTATGGGTAATGTTTATCATATTTATTTTTTAGCTTGTATATAAGTGAAGTGTATATGAAATAAACCTCATCAAACTGAGGCTTGCAAAATTGCCCGTTAAAGCTTTATTGTTTTAGAGCAGTGCTGAAATATAGATTTTAACCTCATTTCTATCTAAATTTCTAAATTTCTAAAAGTCGAACTTGAGTGACTAATAAACTTGTTAATATTTGTCTTATTAAAAGTCAGTTTGGTAATACTGTAATTTTTAAAAATAATTATTATTAGTTGTGTTGTAGAAGTAATTAGTTGTGAAAAGAATCGATTTTAAACGTTTGATAAAATTTCTTTTTAAAATTGTTATAAGTTTCAAAAGTAACCGTATATATTTGATAAATTTTCATGTTGAACTGCTGTAAGAATACAAATGACAAAAATGGACATAATGTTGAATGTAATTTATTTAAACATATATAAACATTCATATATAATATTTTTTATGGTGCATATAATAATTGATAATTAAAATAATTTTTTATTTTTTTGTATTGCAATATAATTGATTTTGGTAATACTAATATTCTATCTAACTTTAATAATTTTATTTCCTAATTGAATAAGGATATTTTAAAACTTTATAATATATGTGAGGGTATATATGAAATTATATTAAATTTAAAATTAGATTTTGAAAAGTTACTCCTCCCTTTCTTTTCAAAATCTACTGTAAGAAGAGGTGATTTTGTCAAAAGTGATTTCTAAAGAATCTTATCAAACACCAGAGTTAACTTTTAACTTTTCAAAATCACTTTTGAATTTCTAAAAAGCATTGTTGATACCTATATTAAGATTTTGAATTAAGCTATTTCTCTAACATGGTATTAGATTCGTGATCATAAGTTTAAAATCCTTGTGTGTAAACTCTTACAACAATTTCTTCAAATCCTAACTCACTTGTAGTTTGTCTTTTAGCCTATTTATGAACGTCTATCTCAAATTATAGTCATTCCACTCATGTGAGAAAATTGTTAATGCTATTGTTGAGCTCTTATGTATTTAAACTAAGATTTTGGGTACAATAGTTTCTCTAACCTATTTAATTAAATAAAATGCATCTCCACATTTTTTTTCCTTTATTTCAAACATTTATACTTTGTAGATGGAAAAGTGAAGAGTGAATTAGCTTAGGGTTAATTAAATAAAAAGTAATGCACTAATATATAAAACATTGGACAAGCCAGGTATCCATCTGCCTCAATACCATGTGAATAATTGGTTTAGGTCAAGTTTCCGGCTTTGCCACCAAATTAAATCATTCCAACATTTTATTTCGCCAACCTCACTGATTTTTTCTTCCGGGGGTGCAAAAGAAATTAGGTATCCGATACAGTTGCGTGTAGAATTGTTCTTAACAAAATCATAATTCTTGTTTTTTCGGAAAAAATAAAAAAATAAAAACTATAAACCATATATCGAACAATAATTTAATTCAACTGAAAATATTTTTATATAAGGTGTATCATTGTACTATATATATATATATTTTATGTATATCTAAATACATGATCATAATGCAGATGAGTTGTTGATTGATAAATCATTGAGTGCCAAAACTAATTGTGATGTGTAGAGAGATATGATATCGGTCATCCATCAATATTTCATAACAATAACAAGCTAATAAATGGACACGTATAGTCATTTTTTTAATTGGACAAATAATCTTTAGGTATACAATAATTATGATTATAATGTTTGGTTTATTTAATAATCCATTTGTGAGATTATCGTTTCCTCTGATCTCTGCCAGCGAAAGCAAATTCTTTGCTAATGGCTATGATCGATCATACGTGGGCCAGTACATGATACATGTTGGTTCTGTCATATCTTTGATTCACTCCCCATGCCAGCAATAGCTAGCCGCAATCAATTTATGCACAGACAACACAAAACGTATACAAAATGACAAATTATAAATTTAAGAATTTGATTTGAGTACACACTACATCGTTTGGGCTCAAGAGGAGCTTTAAAGAGATTTCAAGGCCAAGGTTTATAATTTTTATTTTTTATTAAGGATATATAGATGATTGGTAATTAATTTCTTAAATAATGGGAGACCCAAAGTTAGAAGAACAACTGTTTATAGACTACCAATCCCATTCATAATTCCATCAATTACTCGTCTATCAAACAAATGAGTTAGTTCCGTTAGTCCTCTTATCCCTTCTGTTAAGGATTTTATGTAAAAAAACATCTATATAAGCATGATTATATGATTAATCATATAGAAAATTGAGTATTTGTTCCCAAAGAATTCTCTTAGATTCTCGTTTAGCAAATAAATTCAGTATCTTCTAATTGTGTAAACATAAATAAAAGGGTTTATATAAAAAGTAGGCTAAAAGTATTTTGAAATACATTATATTGATGGAAAGGGTTGGATTTTTTAGGTGGAAAACTAAAATTCCATAAAAAAAAGGAAAGTTATATAATATTAATAAAAGGCAATAATAACAAATCATAATACGTATTACAACATTGCTCAAAATCACAAATGAACTGAGTTCATAAATTAAAGTACCCAAATTCAAATGCAATAATGCTTTATTATACATCACATATCAATCAACAAACATTCACCATTTTTTTCAATGTGTTTTGGCAAGCTGGTTAACCAAGGCAAGTGCATTGCTGGTGACTTTAGCAACATTGGAAACCCTAACCCTAATTAAATCCTTCACCTCACTATCCAAGGTGGCGAGCCCATCAAGACAACTGTCATCATTAGTCAGAGCAGCACTAACCCATGTTTGAACATTGCTAATGTGCCACAAGAAGTCACGATCATTTGCTCCACTGATTCCTCTCAGCTCTTGAACCGATTCGCTGAGCCGGTCAATAGAATCACCTATCAACTTCAGGCAGTCCTCAATTGGTTGTTGCTCCCTTGGCTTCAAGTCCTTGTGTTTTAAAAGATTTGACACAAACGAATCTGCGGACTTAGTCCTGGAGAGGCTCGCGGACAAGGCCACCAGCGCCATCTGCAGCGGGCTTCGTTGGATTTTGTAGGCACAAGGCAAGAGAGACTGCACACAGACTGTGGGATATCTGGTGGATTTACATGATGTTTCAATGAAGATTGAGTCATCATTATTACTAGGTGGCTCAGTGATTGTGCCTGCTGTGGCAATGCCCATAATGCACAAAACAGAGAGTGTCAACAAGAGATTGGCAAGAACTGCCATGATTTTTTAATTATTTAGATAGCAACAATTTGTTTTTTCTTGAACTGAAAACTAAATGGGGAATAGGGGTACCGATTAATGAGATTGACACATTTATAGAGGAGTTCTGTTCCTTCTTTTGGATTTTTTTTTCCTACAACAGATAAAATTTCCCTTGGGTCCTGGCAGGGTTTCGACCAATTATCCTGTTAGTCCTCTTCTTTTTAATCATTTAGAATGTCTCTGACATTACTTCTATTAATTGACATTGTTGGGTCAAAAGAGAAATTATATATATTTTTGTCTAATATTATTTAAAATTCAAAAAAAAAAAAGAAATGCAAGTATGCAACACATAAATTTAGACAAGAAAACCAAATATAGCGTTAAACAGTTACAGTAAAATTCCAAACAAAATTATAGAAATTTTCTTTTACATACTTTATATTTAAAATTACAAGTTATATATTTCCAATTTCATAATATTTATTCACACCTCCGATCGACTAGTTTTCCAGTCAAAGCACAAGTTCTGACAAAAAGAATTGGTAAGCATTTTATATATGGTTGATAATCAATTATATATTGAATTTTCAATTATTTTATTAGTTAAATTATCTTTTTCATTGTACTAATTGCGTAACATATAAATATGAAGATAATTACGGATCATACCACAGGAAATTGAGAGGATTAATTGTATGTAAAGATGTGATCCCTTTCAAAACTTACGATGATCCTCTTTCCAAATTGAAGATTCTTCTACTGCATCTGAAGATCTTTTTCCAAATCAAGCTCCACAATTAATTGTATACATTCTCTCTTTATTATGTAAAGATTTGTACAGCTTTAGTTTCCTCCTTTTGTATCACATCACTTTTAGTTTTAGTTATTGCTAATCTAATTTTTACGTTGACTTTTTATTAGATGCCTAATTGCTGGTTATTGAATATAAATAAATAATTAATTAATTAATTAATTCTTAACCGTATATTATAATATGGATAATCTTATATAATTGAAAAGAAGAAGAACTAAAACTACGGAGAAACTATAATTTATAATATCATTTAAATGAAAATGATAAAATTTTTAATATATTGATCAATTGACTAAAACAACAAAAATTAATTAGTGTATTGATTATATACTACTGTAAGTGGGCTGTGAGAAATCGGCTCAGTTGCCATTGCCAAGCACTTGAGAAGGCATTGATTGCTTTAAACTTGGATAATTTTCTAATTCCTTGAGTGATAATACTTCATTTTCTTTCTGCAGCGCCCACAATACATGTAATCCCTGCTAGAACACAAGTTAACCTACATATATGAAGCACATATAGAGCCAAATTGCTCAACAGAATTTAATTCTAAGTCACGATTGAGAAAGAAGCGCTTATTATACACACACACACGCACACTTGTATTTTGGTGGTGTTACTAATACGTTGTAGCACGTTAAGGCCTTTTTGACATCTTCATGGTGAACAATTGCTGGTATATGCGATTCAACATTTGACATTTTAGAGGCTGCCATCACAATTGTAGACAATATTTATGTGATTAATATATAATTAGGGCACCAAGCAAATATTACGCTTAAAATTAGACTAAAGCTTACCGCCATATATGTATAAAATTTTGTGTGTGTGAATTCAAGTAATGACAAGATGTCAAAAATAAAGATTAATTATCAACTGAAATATGAAGAACCAGAGATCCGATACTTACCATACTGTAGAAGATAATTAATTTATTGTCTCTACAACAAAAACTAAACAGAATAAGCTCAATCGCACGGATTTAGCAAACTGTCTTCTTATAATAGAAATGCACAAACTAAAAAATTAAAAATAATAAGCATCTTATATATTGAATGAATAATATTGAGTCCTAAAATTTTATGAGAGTGATAATATAGCCTATATCTTTGTGTGTAATTGAAAATGGACTCAGGGAAAACAAAGAAAAAGATAAAAAAAAACTTGGACAAAAAATCAGTTGAAAAGGGATGTTTGAAATTCCTAAGCAACCTTTTTAATAACTTTTTAGGGAGTATGCTCACATGGGGACGTTTGCCTGAAGTTAAAAGTGGTACTTATAGAGGCCTTATCTCCCGCAGATGTTCGTACGAATTTTCTCGTGATTTGAGGTTTTATACAACAATGTAAAATTTGTTGACACCTTTGTGAAATCTCGAATCCACACGAAAAATTTTGCGATATCCGCACCCGAGTATCTTTTCTCCTATTAGACATTGATTGTTAGTGTGTACATAGTAGGCTAAATTTGTAAGAAAAGATACCTAGGGTTTAAGTGCAATTTTCGAATTCAATACACAAGAGAACAAAAGATACTCAAGAACCTTGATTAGATAATTTTCCGATATATGTATTATCCCTAAAGCTCGAACATTTTTGTTTTCTCCTCTAATCCATGATCCAGCCAACCACCACAAAGAGTGTTATAAAAAAAAGCACTGCTGCTATGACCGAATCTGTATCATGATATGTTGAAAAATTCAAATCAAAACACATGTTCAAAGTTTGGTCAAAATTGTTCAAAGTTTGGCAAAACACATGTTTAAAGTTTGGCCAAAATTGTTCAAAGCCAAATTGTTCAAAGTTTGGCTAAAAATTAGGTAATCACCAACCAAATTTTGATAATTTTAAAGGTTTGGTGAAATAGTGCTACCATGCATTCCTATAAATAGCTATTGTTCTTCATTTGTTAAGGCATCCCATAATTGAAAGCAATTGCAAGTGAAGCAATTGAGAGAGTTAAGAGAGCTTCCACTTGAGTGCTAGGAAAATTCATTTGGGTGTATTGGAGTATTGGGTTTTTGTGAGTTTTTCCCAATTTGTAAATTCTCATTTGTTAGTAAAATTATCTTCCAGTCTTTGCCCGTGGATCGCTTTACGCCCGAACCACGTAAATTATTGTGTCAATTTTCTTTGAAATTGTTTACACCACATTTAAGTTTCTCTAGAAGTCACAGTTACTATCAGTTGGTAATCTGCTCAACCTGCGCTTCCGCACAACATGATGAGAGTATTCTTTGCTTTGTGAACCGAACTATACTGGAGAAAGTTCGGTGTATGTTGTCTAATGCTGGATTAGGCAAGGAATTTTGGGCTGAGGCTGTTGTATATGCGTGCTATCTGATTAATCGTTTGCCATCAACTGCAATTAAGGGCAAAACACTTATGGAAATGTGAACTGATAAACCTGCTACTGATTATGATACTTTACATGTCTTTGGTTCCACTGCTTATTATCATGTAAAGGATTCTAAGTTAGACTCAAGAGAGAAGGAAACATTGCTTATGGGTATAACTGGTGGAGTAAAAGGATACCGTTTATGGTGTCCAGATACGAAGAAGATCATTTTCAGCAGAGATGTGACTTTTGATGAATTAGTCATGTTAAAACAAAAGGATTCACAAAAGGATGACAGCAGCAGTAGTACTCCGCAGCAGGTGGAGTTTGAAAAGGTTAAAGATGATCCAGCTAGTGTTGAAGAGGTAGATGATTCTCAATCAACCGAAGATGAAGAAGAGGTTCTGACTCAGGAACCTTTAGAGCAATAAGATTCAATTGCATATAGAAGGCCACGAAGAGAGATTCGTAGACCTGCTCGCTTTGTTGATATGGTGGCCTATGCACTTCCAATTATAGATGGTGATGTTCCTTCCACTTACAGAGAAGCAGTAAGTAGCCCTGAAAATGTACAGTGAAAGCAAGCAATGGATGAAGAAATGCAGTCTCTTCAAAAAAATGGAACTTAGGAGTTAGTTACACTGCCTAAAGACAAAAAGGCAATTGGGTGCAAATGGGTATATGCAAAAAAAGATGGATTTCCTCGTAAGGATAAAATTCGATACAAGGCTAGATTGGTAGCGAAGGGTTATGCTCAGAAAGAAGGAATAGACTATAATGAGGTATTTTCTCCAGTTGTGAAACATTCGTCTATTCGAATTTTGCTAGCCATTGTTACGCAATATGATCTTGAGCTAGTTCAACTTGATGTGAAACCGCATTCTTACACGGTGATTTGGAAGAGGAAATCTACATGACTCGACCGGATGGATTTAGAGTTCTTGGAAAAGAAAATTGGGTTTGCAAACCGACAAAGTCGCTTTATGGATTGAAACAATCTCCAAGGCGATGGTACAAGTGATTTGATCAGTTTATGAAAGGGCAAAGGTACATAAGAAATAAATTTGAACATTGTGTGTATTTTCGCAAGGTACGAGAAGGATCTTTCATATATTTACTCTTGTATGTCAATGATATGCTAATAACATCTAAGAACAAAGATGAGATTGAGAAGTTGAAAACTCAACTCAATCAAGAATTTGAGATGAAAGATCTAGGTGAAGTTAAGAAGATTCTTGGCATGAAGATATGCAGAGATAGAGCTCGTGGTAAAGTCAGCTTGTCTCAGAAGCAATATTTGAAGAAGGTATTACAACAGTTTGGCATGAATGATCAAACAAAACCTGTAAGTACACCATTGACTTCTCATTTCAAGCTTTCTGCACAACTATCTCTTTCAACGGATGAGGAACAAGAATACATGTTGCAAGTTCCGTATTCAAATACAGTTGGTAGCTTGATGTATGCAATGGTGTGTACAAGGCCTGACATTTCACAAGCAGTTAGTATGGTGAGCAGATATATGCATAATTCTGGTAAAGGACATTGGCAAGTTGTGAAATGGATTCTACGGTACATTCAGAAAACCGTTGATGTTGGTTTACTGTTTGAACGAAGAGACACACTTGGTCAAGGCGTGATTGGGTACGTTGATTCTGATTATGCCGGTGATATGGACAAACGACGATCAACCACCGGATATGTATTTACTCTTGCTAGAGGGCCAATTAGTTGAAAGTCTACACTACAGTCTACAATTGCACTGTCAACCACAAAGGACGAGTATATGGCAATTACGGAGGCTATTAAAGAGGCTGTTTGGTTACAAGGCTTGCTTGAAAACTTGGGATTGATCCAAGAGCATGTTAACTTGTATTGTGACAGTCAAAGTTCACTTAGCAAATAATCAAGTTTATCATCCGCGTACGAAGCATATTGATGTACGATTTCACTTTGTGGGAGAAATTATTGATGAGGAGAAGATTCTTCTTCAGAAAATCAAGACTGCAGAGAATCCCACAGATATGTTGACCAAGGTGGTGACAACGATCAAGTTTGAGCATTGTCTAAACTTGATCAATATCCTGAAAGTTTAAAACAATGAGAAAGGTAGAGATTGGAGGATCATTTTATACAAGAAAGTTCAGTAATATTTTGAACTACGGTTGGCTTAATCACAAATTTTGGGTACGTAGGCAGTCACAAAGATGCAGCCACTTTGGGAATGATGGTTCGTTGGTAGTCGGCTCAGATTTGGATAAATCTTCACCGAGGTGGAGAATTGTTGAAAAATTCAAATCAAAGCACATGTTCAAAGTTTGGCCAAAATTGTTCAAAGCCAAATTGTTCAAAGTTTGGCTAAAAATTAGGTAATCACCAACCAAACTTTGACAATTTTAAAGGTTTGGTGAAATAGTGCTACCATGCATTCCTATAAATAGCTATTGTTCTTCATTTGTTAAGGCATCCCATAATTGAGAGCAATTGCAAGTGAAGCAATTGAGAGAGTTAAGAGAGCTTCCACTTAAGTGCTAGGAAAATTCATTGGGTGTATTGGGGTATTGGGTTTTTGTGAGTTTTTCCCAATTTGTAAATTCTCATTTGTTAGTAAAATTATCTTCCAGTCTTTGCCCGTGGATCGCTTTACGCCGAACCACGTAAATTATTGTGTCAATTTTCTTTGAAATTGTTTACACCACATTTAAGTTTTTCTAGAAGTCACAGTTACCATCAGTTGGTAATCTACTCAACTTACGCTTCCGCACAACATGATGAGGATATTCTTTGCTTTGTGTAGTAGAGTCCGAGAAAACTTATGGAATCAAGATTTTAGGGTTTGTGAATAATTTAAAGTCCATTTCTTTTTTTTTTCCTTTAAAATTTTGATTTAAGTTATCAAACATATTAAAATTATTAATATTAAGTACTAATGGATAATGGGTGAAATAAGTTTTGATACTTAAACCCAAATCCGACTCTTTATAGAATAAGTTTTATTGAGTTCATTCACTATAGACTCACCACCTAAAAATTGATCCCACAACTACTTTTATCATGTGAGTTCATGTCGTGTTAATGAATCATTTGAACTTTTACCAGGCCTATCAGCCTATATATGTGAAGGAATTTAGAATTGAAAAATAAAGAAGAAGTTGCAACTAGAGTCCTATCCCAATAAATAAGCAGCAACTTTCGCTATTATCTTTTGGCTTTTATCATTCACATACAGTTGTACAGTTTCTAGTAATATCTCGTTAATTACCCTTTTATGTTAAAACTTTTAGAGACAAATCTATCAAAATTCCCAGCCAGGAAACAAACCACTTTTATCATTAAATTTTTAACATCAAATAATTAGTTATTATGAAAACTATAGAGAATAAGTGGTAAAATCCAAAGCTTAGAAAGTGAATCTTTCTTTCAAGTTTATATATTAGGTAGGAAATTTATTAAATGCTTATGAATTAATAAAACAAAGATCGGTATGCTTACAATGTCAACTATTCGCGAACATATAATAATAGTTATTTTTGTGAATTTTTAGCATCAAAGTAATTAGTTATTATGAAAACTATAGAGAATAAGTGGAAAAATCCAAAGCTTAGAAAGTGAATCTTTCTTTCAAGTTTATATATTAGGTAGGAAATTTATTAAATGATTATGAATTACAAAAACAAAGATCGGTATGCTTACAATGTCAACTATTCGCGAACATATAATAATAGTTAACAGATGTCAAAATGTTTAAGATATAATAAAACTTTGCACTTCTGAATAGTTAGTTAACTGATGACTTGATCATCAAATAAGACCAGTTCAAAAGAAAATTCCCAAGATTTGCTGTAATACGGATCAACCTGACTAATGATACGAGTATGAGCAATGAATGAAATCCAAATTCATTCATTGAATCGTGCATGTCGCCTAGTAGTTTCTAACCCTGTTCCTTGACTCAATCCCAAGGGCATTCCCATGGTGCTCTCTAAGCAAAAATTCCACCCTTAATGACTCACAAACCCGCCTGTGATAGACCGGCTAAAACTTCCAATTGGCATGCAAGATCCATCACCATCAGTCCAGCATATTTAACTAAATCTTTTTACCCTTTTGGTAGCTCAGCTCTTCTTGCTTGTCTATTGAAAACCTGCTATAATCACCTGCTACTTGAACACATAAATTAACTCCTAGATGTTAAAATGCTAAAAAAGGTAAGTAATGAAACCTCCTTTAGATATTGAAGAATCAATATTGTTCTGTTTTAATAAAATACTTCTCATTCCTATAATTTCGTTCATCCGTTAACACAACTGTTTATGTTTTCGTATGAATTTTGTGATCAATAGTTTGTTTTGGAATTGTTTATAAGACCCCGGTGCTTAGTGTTTAAACTAGTAGGCTAAATTTGTGAGAAACGATACCTAGTTAAGTGCAATTTTAGAATTGTTGTGGAAAAATTATATTGATAGGACAATGTGGCTTCCACATAGAAATTCAATTTCAGACTCCGGAAAGTTTCAAACCTAGAGAACCAAGAAAAAATAAATAATTTGATGGAGAAACTGGGTAAAAAGAGCTGGTTTACTCTTGTCAGTACTATATAATTTGCAATGATCCAGATTTGTAAATCTTACTCCCATCGAGGATAAACAAGTAAAACAAGGAATTTTAATGGATAACCATCCTTATTGCCAGCAGTATGAAATTAGTGAAACTACTTTCATTGCCCAAGGCTTTGCACATTAACAATAGTATCCAAGGCAGAGAGGAGCTCCACAAGATTACACCCAAGTAACTTTCTTCTATTAAATGAAAAAATTCTCATTTGCTTAAGTAAACTGTTGTAAAAAAAAAAAAATGTGGTTATCCTTAGACTTCAATAGAAGTCCTAAAATGGCACAAAACTAACGGTTCTTATATCATTCAATCTAATCGCTAAAAGAATAACAAATTTTGATAATAAACCATACCTCTTGGATGTAACTTTTCAAACATATTCCTTATTTTCGAGACCATATAGCTGTTGAATGCTCTACTACATTACTATCAATACCTTACAGAGGTGTGGAGGCCGATAAGCCCCTCTGTCTTTAATAACTAGATTACGAGTAGATGTAAAAGCACAAGTAGATGTAGAAGCACTAAAATCCAAGTACGTCCACATTCAAGATTGGGGAGTAATGTTAAGGTAAATAGACATGAAATGTGCCAGAATGTGCATTGAACTATGAATATCTCAATGCTACCACACAAAAAAATGTAATGCAACTATATATCTATCATATGTCTGTCATCAGGAGATCTGCATGGAAAAACCATCATCATTTCCACAATATTTGGTTTAAGCAAAACCGCATAAAGCACATAAATAAGCTACATTTCTATAGCAATCTAATTTTATAATTCTTTACCCCTTAAATTGCCTATCAGGCATTTTCTTCATAAGAAATACTGACTGCCTAACTAAGGGCCAGCCAAACGGATTCTAAGTGGGTTGGTTACATTACTCAATCGAGAAATATGCTATGCTCAACCCTATCCCACCACTAGTACAATCTTAATCTCTAAAAGCCAGTCATAGAAACAAGAGCTTCATAAAATGGAGAAATTTAGGCCAATAATTAGTGTTGGCTTAAGTCAAAACAGCTCAGTAAGAATTTTTTTGGTTATATGAAGAAGGAAAGATCAAGCCAGAGAGTACTTAGGTGCCTCAATTTGTCATTTTCAGCTAGAAGCTTTCTTTATAAACTACCTACTAAGGCAAGATAAAAGGTTCAACAAATCTTCCACTCCTTCATATTTTGGGAATTGGTTATACAAAAGATGAATATGATGTCAAAAGCAAAATCAAGATCAATAAGGACAAAATGCATTTCACTTTTGAGCTCTAATAACTGATATGTTCATCTTGGGGAATATTGGTATTAAATAGTAAGCCCCTAAGGGTACCAATGAGTCGTTGGTCACTTGGATTCAATTCTTGAGAGAAGTAAGGGAAAAGTAAAAATTAATTTGGGCTTTTCCCACTCCTTATTTTGGAAAAAAAACACATTGATATTTAACAACAAATTACCTTTACTAATAACAGAAATCTATGCAGATTACTAAGTGAAAATTGCATTAATGAATCTCATCACAGAACTTCAGTTGATCAACTAAATCTATAAACAACTTCAATCTCAAAAAATAACATCTATATCAACTTTAAAGTACTATATATCCACATACTCTTTAAGATCCAACTTAATAAAACACCTGTCACGGATTATTGAAAATATATATTGGGAAAATATTTCAAGTGTAGATATTACTCAAATACATTCTTAAACAGAATAATGAATTATGTGTCAGCAAACCAAACAGTTAACTGATTGGAATACTAATTGATCATCCACTGAGATGTGAAATGACAGTGTAAGTTATCAGAATAATGACAAGAATGCGATAACCTAGTCCAAGAAAAGCTAAGTTCACCGCCACCAAAGTGTAGAAAGAAAGGGAATGAGTTACTTTCAAATACCGAGGTTATCTTTAGATATGAATAAAAGTCCTAAATCGACACGTAATTGATGACTCTTATATCATTCAATCCAGCTCATTACAGCCTTTAAATAGCACTCATCTGATGGCTCTGTCATTCAATCTAACTCATTACAGTCTTAAAATTTCATGTACATGATGGCTCCATGTCATCCGATCTAACCATTGTTGGCCGGGTTTAGTTAGATAAGTCCAAATGCAAATAAATCATGGCAAACTTGTAATTGCAAGTAGAAGAGACCTAAAACTTCAATAGAACTTCCAAGAGAGCAAAAAATTATCCTCGTAGAAAACTTAAATTTAAAGTTCATTCCTCTCGAATCGAATCAGATAGGAACGAAATCCAGAAACGAGTAATTTGATGATTAACAAACAGACATGAAAATAAAATATAAAAAGTCATCAAAGGAAAGAGGCAATAAAAGGAACCTAATAAGCAATCAAGAATATAAGTAACCATATGTTGATGCAGTTTTTCGCTTGCTCCCAAGTGACGCTGTGAACTTCTGCTTGCCGGATGCTTGAGTAGGATTCCTCACTGACTCCTGACTTTCTCCGTTTACTGGAACGGTGATTTTCTTCGGCCTGCGCTCATAAAGAACAGTGTCAGGGGGTCGCCAGGTGTTTTTCCGGCGAAAACTCTCCGACGCTCAAGTTAGTAATCGGGTTGATTCTTTTGGTATCCCTTTTGGTTTGAGAGACCAGAAATGATAGGGGCATTTTTAGGGTCAAGAATGATCGAGAAAGTCTCAGTTTTTGGGATTAAAATGCTTCTCTCTTTTTGAAAGAAAATATAGTCCAGAAAGATAAATCTCCCTGGTTTCTTTTAAAAAGCCAAAAAAAAAAGAAAAGAAGAGTCCCCTTACCTTGTCCTTCGGCTGATACTTATCCTCCTGCTCGCTCCCCTTCGCTCGGACGACCGCCTCCAGTACTACTGTGCTCAGGCCCCTCGGCAGTGGGGTTGTCGCGGCACGCCCTAGGGACGTGGAATGTCAGGCGGATATGGGTTCCCGTGGCCTAATGATGGTGCCGTGCACGCTTGTATGAAATGATGACACTGTGGGGTACCTGCCAGGCATCGATTGTCGTGTTGGGTTGTCGAGAGGAGGGGTCATCCTGTTTTAAGCCGGCTCTACTCGAGCTTTGATTCTCTCTGTGTTTTTGATGACGTGACGGGATCCTGCTCGGAGGTTCGAAGACCTTGAGCAGTGAGAGAGGGTCATGGGCTCGACCAGCTTTGGAGCACTTGACCTTGACCAGCTTTGATACCTAGCGAGGGCATCTTCTTGCTATCGGTCAAGTCTTCTGCTCTGGATGGGTTGACCTCGAGGGGTCCTGCTTGGTATTAGGGTCTGCTCGGTATTACCTAAACACCAGTCCCCCAGTTTCTAGTATTTTAGAGTGAAACGAGAAAAGACTGGAAACTTCTTGTTCGAGCAGGCTTCCCCGCCCTTTTTATCTTCTCATGCTGAGCTGTCCATCTTTTCTGTCACTTCACATTTAATGTAGGAGGCGTGGGTGGATCTGGACTGTTCGTTTGAATTTTGAAGAGGCGGTTACTTGAACAGTCGCGTCCCTTGAGTAGCGTGCCGTCTATTGACATGATGTGCTTTTCCCTTTATAAACGCTCAATTTCTTTACTGTACTTTTTATTTTTAATCTCTGCTAATACTAAAATCAGCCGTCTATAAACATTTCTTATTTCCTTTTCTGCCGTCGCTGCCATCCGCCAACGTCCAATCCTTCATAAGGTATAATTTTTTCCCCTTCTTCTCGTTCTTGTTTTGTTTTTCATTCTCTGGGTTTCTGGTTTCCATTTGGTAGATTGTATCCCTAGGAAAAATGTCAGATACACAACAACCCCGTCGGATTTCGTCCGAAGAGTTATCTTCTTAGAGTGACTTTGAGACTAATAGGATGGTTCTGGTGAGAGACCCAAGCCCCGAAGGGGTCGAGATCGTGGAAGACCCTGTCGCAACAAGGGCAGAGGGTTGGTCAGAGGTCAGAGGGTGAGTTGTTTGCTATTGACTATATAAGGTGTGAAACTTCACACCAAGACCTAGATCGGCTTAGGTATACGTACCATATTTCTGCCAGCACGGATCTACGTCTGCCCGGCAAAGGTGACACGCCCATCCGCCCTCTCCGGGGGTACGTCACCCTTTATTTGGAATGTTTTAAGTGGGGCGTTAGGTTTCCTTTTCAACCCTATTTTGTCCGGGTCCTATCTAGACTGCGTCTAGCCCCAGGATAGCTGAACCCAAATGGGTGGAGGGTTTTGTTAGGGTTGTATGTTTTGTGGAGGTGGTGTAATTTGGGTGAGCCGTCGGCAGAGGAGATAAAGCATCTCTACCAGTTGAAGAGCAGTCTAAATTACGCAGGCTGGTATTACCTCACCTCCAGTCTGAAGGGCAAGAAACCCATCACCGACCTCCCACCTCCGGTGGCAATTGGAGCGCAAGTTCTTCTTGCCGGGAGACCGGGGCGAGCGACTGCTGTCGAGGGGTTCCTCCAATTCCCTCTCATTTTTGCACCCCAGGTCATCTGCTACTCATTGCATTTCTTGCTTTAGTTTTCCTGCTCGCACTTTTCTCATCACCTTTTCCTAGCTGTTGTTGCAGTATCTTGGAGCGCGTCTCACCGGATTGGGGAGGAGCTTCAGTCGCGTGTCAATACTGCTCTAGACAATGTGAGCTCGTGCCAGGAGCTACTTGCACTTCATAATCTTTTCGAGTTTGGCATCGTTTCTGAGAAAGAAATGAGTGGCATCCTTTCTCGGCTGAAGAGACCAATGAGCACAGTGGACCGCTCGAGCAGCTCCTGCTCCACCCAAGAGGCCTAGAGTTGATACTGCTGCCTCGCCAGCCAGGGTTGCTCCTCCTGCTCGAGAGAGTGAGCGGTCAGTAGAAGGGTTGATCCGAAGAGGCTCGAGAAACTGCTGGTCTCTAGCAGGACGTTCCCAGGAGCAGCAGCAGCCTAACGTCACCGACCTCTATATCAGGGATTTTCCTAGGCATATGAAGGAGAAATTCATGGAGGAGTTGGAGGCTTCCAGTGCCAGCGATCTGGCTAACATGTTCCATCTCCACTCTTCCCATGTTACGGCTGCTGCCACCGCTTTTAAGGCTAAGGCCCTGAACTCTGAGAGGAAAACTAAGGCTGAAAATCAGAGCTTGAGACAGAGGCTTGAGCAAAAGGATGAGGAGGCAGCAAAGCTTCACGTTGAGATCTCCACCTTCGAGGAGAAGGCAGCCCTGTTCGAATCCAAGTCACTCTAACTTGAGAAGGAGTTGTCTGTGGTACGGGATGAGCTGGTGAATGCTCGAAAGGACCTTGACGTGCAGAGGTTTGCCTTTGAGAAGACCTTGGAGGCAGAGGCTTCCCGTCTCCAGGACAAGGTGGACTCCTTGGAAGGCCAGCTCGCGGTGGAATACAACAATGGAGTGACCTTCAGCTATGAATGCCTCATGTTCGTTCTGGGCAAGGAATATCTCGAATTGGATATGTCCAAGCTCGAGGCGGGTGTGGATGGGTACATGTGCGAGCAGGATGCCCAAAACCAAGAGCCAAAGGAACCTCCATCTCAGGATCCTGCAAGGTCAGGAGAAGTCGCTCCTCCTACTGCCGAGACCTCCACTGCTACTGCTGCCGTCACTGAAGGTGCTCCGTCTTCTGAGGCCTCAAACCCCACTGCTAGCCTAAAAGCTCCAGTCTCTTGAGTAGTCTTTTTTTTTTTGCCTTTGTACTATTTGACGAATAAATGAACAACATATGTTCGTTAACTTGCCTCTATGTTTGTATTTTTGTTCTGTAATTTTCTGTGAGGTAGACTTTAGGCCCTTGCTATAAAGTCTTTAACAGACTTTATGCCTTTGCTTTTCTTCTTTGAACCTATTTTTGCTCGAGCCTTCATTTGGTTCACGCTTAGCACCGTCTCGCCTTAAACTAGGCTTTGAGACTTCTGGCCATTTGCGTCTCTTTGCTAGATTATCCTGCTCGAGCCTGCTTTTGGCTCGGACTTGGCACTGTCTCGCCTTAAGCTAGGATTTGAGACTTTAGGCCTTTGCGTTTCTTCGCGAGTTTATTCTGTTCGAGCCTGCTTTTGGCTCACGTTTGGCACCGTCTCTCCTTAAGCTAGGTTTTGAGGCTTCTGGCCTTTGCGTTTCTATAAGCTTCAACTTGCTCATATTGACTTATTTATTGGGAGTGTTTTTTCTTGCATTTATTCATTTACAAGGTTTTACACCCTTCTATTTTAGGAAAAGCTAAATAAAAACTAAATATCACGGCTCTCGTTACAAGGAGACTTACTGGAAATACTTCATCAAATGCTGCGCATTCCACAGCCTCTTGACTTCTCGTCCATCTGGGTAGGTCAACCTGTACGCTCTCGGACCGGCTATTTGAGAGACCTTGTACGGGCCTTCCCAGTTCGGGCCCAACACTCCTTGCCTAGGGTCATTAGTATTCTGATTCACCCTTCTAAGCACCCAATCTCCCACTTGGAATCGGCGGATGTGTACGTTCCGGTTGTAATAGAGAGCCACCCTCTGCTAGTACTCCGCCATTTTCACTGCGGACCTTTTCCTTTTTTCTTCCAGCAGGTCCAAATTTGCATACATCTGCTCATCGTTTTGCTCATCGTTGAAGTGCTCCGTCCGATATATCCCCATTCCTATTTCAGCAGGGATAACTGCTTCATGCCCAAATGCCAAGGAAAAGGGGGTTTCCCCCGTGGCAGTTTTGTGCGTAGTCCTATAAGCCCACAAGACACCAGGCAGTTCGTTAACCCAAGCTCCTTTCTGCTCACCGAGTCTGGTCTTCAAGAGGCGCTTTATAGTCTTGTTCGCAGCTTCCACTTGCCCATTGGCCTGCGGGTGTGATGGCGAGCAGAACTTTAGTTCTATTCCCATGTTCCTGTAGAAGTCCCTGAACTTGTTGTTGTCAAACTGCCTCCCGTTGTCTGTAACCAGTGCGTGGGGGATCCCGTACCTGCAAATCACATTCCTCCAAATGAAATCAGTGGTTCTGCTTTCTGTAATACTGCTCAAAGCTTCCACTTCGACCCATTTGGTGAAATAATCAATTGCCACCACAGTGTGTGTTGTAGACGCTCTCCCTTTTGGCAGCGGTCTGATTAAGTCTATCCGCCACTGAGCAAATGGCCATGGTGAGTTCATCACTATGAGGTTCTCGGGCGGCTGAGCCATGTAATTAGCAAAGCTTTGATAATTCTTGCAGCTCTTGGTCCTTTCTTGCTCATCCTAGTGCATCCGGGGCCAGAAGTACCCCTGCATTAAGGCCTTAAAAGCCAGAGACCTCGCGCCGGAATGGTTCCTGTAAATCCCTTCGTGTATTTTCCAGAGGACATAGTCATCTTCCTCTTTGCCTAGACATCACAATAGTAGCAGAGTGTATCCTCGCCTGTATAACACCCCATCGATCAGCGTGTACATGGCCGCATGACAATTTAGCTTCCTTGCCTGCTTCTTATCGGTAGGCAACGTTCCTTTCTTGAGATAAGAGACAATTGGGTCCATCCAGGTGCCGTTCGATGTTAAGCTCATTACCTCATCCTCATGCTCGATACTCGAGCAGGTCTTGATCTCCAACGGGATAAACTTTAGCATTTTGGGGTCGGATATAGCGGCCATTCGCGCGATCATGTTCGCTCGAAAGTTCTTTCCCCTTGCGATCTGTTCCACCTCTACCATTTCAAATTTCTTTATCAACTGCCTCACTTTCCGAAGGTATGCTTCCATCTTCTCGCCTTTCGCTTGGAAGCTTTCGTTGAGGTGGTTTGCCACCAGCTGAGAGTCTGTCCGAAGTTTTACCTCTTCCGCCTTTACTACCAGGACGAGCTTCAGTCCTGCTATTATGGCCTCGTACTCGGCCTGGTTGTTAGTAACCTCAAATTAAAGCTTCACGGCGTACTGCACCTCCACCTCCTCGGGACTGAGAAGCACAACCTCGACCCTTGCTCCTGCTCCCCGCATGACCAGTCCACAGTGATTGTCCATGCGTTGCTCGGGATAGGGGGGCCTACTGGGTATTCGCTGTTCCTCTCCATACACTCGACCACGAAGTCTGCTAGTGATTGTGCCCGTATTGTTGGGATGGCAGCTGATGTCAAACTCACTGAGCTCTATCGACCATTTCACCAACCTGTCGGAAGTCTCCGGCTTGTGCAAGATCTAACTAAGTGGCTGGTTTGTCAAAACTGTCACCGAGTGTGCTTGGAAGTAAGGTCTCAACTTCCGGGCTGCTGTTACTAGGGCCAGTGCACACTTCTCCATTAGCGGATACCGAGTCTCTGCTCTCAACAAAGCTCTGCTCGTGTAGTATACGGGGTACTGCACCTCGAGCCTTCCCTTACCAAAACTGAGCTCGTTGCCCATTGTGACACCGCCAAATATAAATACAGAACTTCTCCTGCTCGCGGTGTTGATAGCAGCAGGGCTTTCAGCAAATATTCCTTCACTGTTGGAACGCTGCTCCACATTCCGGTGTCTACTTTGTCTTTCTCCCTTTTCTCATTTCCTGGAAGAAGACGTGGCACTTATCTGTTACTCGGGAGATGAATCTGTTGAGGGATGCCAGTTTTCCAGTGGGGCTCTGTATCTCTTTGAGAGTGCGCAGGACCTCATCTCCATTACTGCTCTTATCTTCTCTGGATTGGCCCCGATTCCTCTGTAACTGACTATGAAGCCCAAGAATTTTCCCGAACCAACTCCAAAGGCACACTTCTCTGAATTAAGTTTCATCCGATATTTCCTTAAGAGCGCGAAGGTTTCCTCCAAATGCTTCACATGTTCCTCCGCGTCCTTGGACTTAGTGATCATATCGTCCATATAAACTTCCATCATGTGGCCGATCAGTGAGTTGAAAATCTTGTTCACCAGTCTCTGGTAGGTTGCCTCCGCGTTTTTCAGGCCGAAGGGCATGACCTTATAGCAAAATAAGCCCTGGTTGGTGATGAAGGCCGTGCATTCTTCATCCAGCCGGTACATAGGATTGGTTATAGCCCGAGAAGGCATCCATGAAGCTGAGCAGGCATCCACCAGTTGGTCTATCTTTGGTAATGGGAAGCTGTCTTTCGGACAAGCTTTATTCACATCTGTGAAGTCCACGCACATTCTCCACTTCCCACTTGCCTTCTTTACCAACACCACATTCGAGATCCATTCAGGGTAGGTGACTTCCCTTATGAATCATGCCTTCAGTAGTTTCTCTACCTCGCAGTTCATGCCTTCATACCTTTCCTAGTTGACGCATCTCACTACAAGAATATTGGCCTTTAGCGACGAAACTTTTAGTGACAAATATTTTTTTGTCGCTAATAACCTTTTTTAGAGACAAAAATTTTTGTTGGTCGCTACAAATAATGAAAAAATAATAATATTTAATTATTATTTTTAGCGACGAAGATTTCGTCGTTAAAAATGATATTTTGCGACAAATAACTATTGTCATCGCAAAAAAATTTAGCGGGAAAAAAAAAATATTGGCACTAACTTCTTTAGCGACAAAAATGTAATATTGTGCGACGAAACTTTTCGTCGCTGAAAGTAACTATTTTGCGACAAAATTGAGCCATTTAGCGACGATTTTTATTTATTGCTAAATACATATAGCGAG
The DNA here is from genome assembly GCA_025617385.1 of Murraya koenigii. Classification (NCBI taxonomy): domain Eukaryota; kingdom Viridiplantae; phylum Streptophyta; class Magnoliopsida; order Sapindales; family Rutaceae; genus Murraya; species Murraya koenigii. The sequence goes on from CM046818.1 coordinate 24,366,193, forward strand.
CAAATGGTGTTTGTCGCTGAAAATGGGTTTAGCGACGATAGTTTTTGTCGCAAAATCTGACTTATGGCGACAAAATATTGTTCGTCACTAAAACCATTTTCAGCGATGATAGTTTTCATCGCAAAATCTAACTTATGGCGACCAAATGCTTTTCGTCGCTAAAACAATGTTTGGCGACAAAAAAAAAATTCGTCGCAGAAAAGACTTTTAACAACGATAATAATTCCGTCGCTAAAACAGTTTTTGGCAACAAAAAAAATTATTTATGTAACTCTTTAAGTTGACTTGTCATATATTTCTATAAAATCAAATCCAGTGACATTGCTCATTTGATCTCATTTGGGATTTTCAAATGTTCCGAATCTCGACCCGAAGAGTAAATTTGAAATAAAAATTTTTTTCTTTTCACATCCTCAATAGGCTGAAATCTTAAATTCCGATCGAGATTCAGGGAATTTTACAAACCCTAGGAAAAACTAATAAATTTTTGTAAATTTAAGTCAATTGACTTATTATTACTATCATTTTTTTTCTAAGACTTACAAATATTCTTTGATGGAAGGCTTATGACTACTCGTGTTTGGAAACTTTTAGTTATAAGTGATGCATTGCTTATTTGATCGTGCGCTTCTTAATTTCAATATAATAATTAAATGGTAGGTAGTTCAATTTAGTTTAAAGATGGAATACTTATATATATTTTGATGAAAATTATGAGCTAGTATATAATATTGCATATATTTTAAAGGTTGAAATTAAAATTAACTCGTATTGTTTATAGAATATATAATTAAATTTATGAACAAGTATAATGTGGTTAATTTTTTTTTAAAATCATTCAAACTTAAAATAAAATATATTTTCAGATAAGATTTTTTATAGAATTTAATTTCTTATATTTTATGTAATTATAAACTATCAATTCAATTTAATTATATAAAATTAGATTTTTATAAAATATAATTTATTATAAACCAATTGGTTTTATGAATTTAATAAAAGATGACAGTTACTTTATGATAAAATCCATCTTATCATGTAAGTACAATAGAGTCGTGATAGAATTTTAGTCTATTAAACGATTAATGATATACTTATATAGAATATTTGTTTATTAAGAGTTTATGATATACATTTAATATTGACCATATTTGACCAAATTTAAAAATAATATTTTATTTTTTTTCCAAAATGGGTTTAGTTTGTGAAATGATTTTTAAAATAAAAAAATATATAAAACAAAACGGTGCGTTTAAACTAAATCTAAACAAAACAAAATATTTTCTAAAGTCCTAGAAACTAAAGCTCGCCATACTCATCGTTAATCTCTCTCATAGACAACACGCAAACCCTAGCACACTCATCGTCACTCTGCTCACTCTCACAAACAGCACTCAAACCCTGGCCATACTCGTCACACTCTCAATAAAACAGCTACCACCACCAAAACCCTAGCAGGCCGCCAATTCCTTACCTTTAGCTTTCCATATAGAATTGGCCACTACCATCATGGGCGAACGGTGAAGCAACACCCAAATCACAGACCCATTGATCTAATTCGAGCCAGCCGCCATGACCATGAACTGCGAACTAAATCCTAGAAACCAAGAATCATCGTTACTGATCAGGTCCTCTTATTATTAAAGATTTTGGTCCTTTCAGCGAATCATTTAATTTGCAAGGTAAATGCTTAGTTTCTGTATTTGATCATAGCATGCATGCTTTAGGCTAGAAATTTGTTTGTTTGTGAGAAAAACTTGATTCAATCTGCCCTAAAAATTGGTTTGATGGGCTATTGTCTCATGCTGCTATTTGCTATTGATTCTGCTGTTTTTTCTGTCATTTACTGCTGTTTCTACTGTTATTTCTTTTTTTTTTCTGTTTCTACTTATTTTAACTGCTATTTGTTGCTGTTTTTGCTGTTATTTATTAGATAACTTTGTATTTGGTGTTTTTATGCTGTTTTTGTGTATTTTTTGATGGGCTATTGTCTCATGCTCGCTATTTGCTATCGATTCTCACTGTTTTTTCTGCTATTTACTGCTGTTTCTACCGTTATTTCTTTTTTTTTTTTCTGTTTCTACTTATATTCACTGCTATTTGTTGTTGTTTTTACTGTTTTTTATTAGATAACTTTGTCATTTGGTGTTTTTATGCTGTTTTTATGTATTTTTTTATGGGCTATTGTCTCATACTGCTATTTGCTACTGATTCTGCTGTTTTTTCTGCCATTTACTGCTGTTTCTACTGTTATTTCTTTTTTTTTGTTTCTACTTATATTCACTGCTATTTGCTGCTGTTTTTGCTGTTTTTTATTAGATAACTTTGTTATTTGGTGTTTTTATGCTGTTTTTGTGTATTTTTTTGTTATTATTGTTGCCAATAAAACTTTTTACTGTTTCTATTATTTTTGCTAGTTTTACTCTCTTCACAGTTCTTCAAAACCAAAATTATTCTGATTTGCAGCTGTTATTTGGGTTTTTTTTACTGTTTTTCCTGTTCGACTATTATTTGGTCTTTTTTCTTTTTTACTACTTTTGTTATTATTTGGTAATTTGTGGCTGTTTTTGGATAATTTTATTTGATGTTCTTTGCTGCTGTTTCGCTGTTTTTATTGAATAAATATGTTATTTACTATTTTGTTGCTCTTTGCTTTTTATGTTGTTTTCACTTGCTCTGTTTTTACTGCACCAATGTTCATAGAAATAAAAATTGATTGTCATTTGGTTTTTTTTTCCTGCAGAGAAGAGAAGGCCAACCAGTTCCTAAATCTTCAAGCAAATTTTCGCTCAACACTCACATCTATTAGCAAGCAAATTAGGAAAAATTTCAAGTGAGTTTTTAGCTGTCATATTTAAATTGATTGTGTAATTTTTTTCTATTATTATTGTTGCCAATAAATTTTTAACTGTTTCTATTATTTTTGCTAGTTTTTATTCTCTTCACAGTTCTTAAAAACCAAAATTCTTGTGATTTATAGCTGTAATTTGGATCTTTTAACTGTTTTTTCCTGTTTAGACTATTATAGTCGACATGTTTGTTACAATCATATATGAATAATCTTTTACTTGCTTTTATTCATTGATGCAGGAGTGGTTTGATATAGACCTAGATCAACTGCATGTTTTGCGCTATTTGAACAAAATAATGAGCGAACGATATGCTGATTATCGATGCAATACATTGAGGAAGGCCTATAAAAATATCCACCAAGTGAGGCACGTAGACATCCACCAAAAGATGTCAAACAAGAGGATTGGGACAAATTATGTGATCTTTGGTAGAATGACACTCATAAGGTATGTAATAAAACAAAAGCTATTTATAAAATATTGTTAGTATTTTTAAGTTGTATTTTTTTTTAAAAGAAAGAGAATATTATTTGATGATAGGAAACTTTTGGAAGCTTATTTTTTTGGAGAAAGTTGAGTATTTTTGTTATTTGTGTTGAAAAAAGAGTAGTATGAAAAATGTTTTCACATTGGTTTTATTGCAGGAAAGAAAAACTTTAGGCACGACATTTCTTATAACATCTTTATTTTCTTAATTAGAAGTTATGCTATTCTTTTTTATTTTTAATCAAATTTGTTTCCCTTGTTGCTTTAACTATGGTTGATATTAACTTGTACTATTTTGAACACAATTTGTGTTACAAGTTGCTGGTAAGTTAATTAAGTGACGCAAGTGACGCTTGCTTTTAAATATTATTAATTAAGTGATATTTAATTGAATAGTGAAATGGTGAATGGGAGCCTGAGGCCCCAAATATGATTTTGTCAAGTTGAGGTGATATAGTTGATATGAAAATTTTATATTTCAATTGCAGGAAGTGTTTATTATATTTGTGAAGTTTTGATAAATTGGAAGTTCTCATATTTTCAGGGAGGTCATGTCGAATTTTTTCTAGAAATTCATGATATCTTGCATATCATCCTCATAAATTTATTTACTTGTTGAATTTTAGTCCAATATATTTTCTATGGTTCTATGTGATGCATTTATTGATATATAGAGGTTGAATACATCTAGCAAAATATGGGAATATTCAATTAAAATTTTATAAAGATGCTTTTATATTTTAATTTTTACGAACTTTATATAAAAAATCTTTTTTTGTGCTATTATTTTTAGAAAAAGGTGCAAAATAAATGCAGAAAATAGGAGCAAACTTCCTTTCAATTATCGTGAGGGATCAAAACCATTTAAAGTTCATCGTGAGAAGGTATAATGCCTCTTATTTTATGCTATGTCATTATTTCAAAGTGTTTACGTTTCTAATGTTATAAATATTTTACAAATTTTGTTCACAGTCTTCTGAGTCAGGCGAAGTGCAAAATTTTTCAGATTTTTTTGTTTCTACTCATTACAATGAAAAAAATGGGTGGATCAATTCAGAGGCACAATCTGCACATGTAAGATTTTTTTTTCTTATTTAATTTAAGATTGTTTACATAATTTAATTTATTTTAAAGTGATTTTTTTTTTAATAGGAAAAAATGGTTGAGTTACATCAATTGTCTCAAGCTGATGGATCTCAACCAATTAGTGATGAAGAGATGTCTCGGCAAGTATTCGGAGACAAGTCAAACTATTACAGGGGACTTGCAAAACGAAGGCGGGCTCGTCATAATTCTCAAGTTCCATCATCCAATGAGCGGGCATTGCGCAATGAGTTAGAAACCACTCGGTTCGAGTTACAGACAACTCAAGATCGATTACAGACAACTGAGAATGAGTTGCAGAATACAAAAGATCAGTTACAATCACAGCAATTCAAGATTAATGACTTGTCTAAGGAGCTGAAGAATGTTACATCATTTTTAACAACATTGGCACCAAGCCAATTTGGCTCTTCATCATAATTTGTTGTGTGTCTTTCTAACTTTAACTTATAATTTGTAATTGGAATTTCATTGTAGTTGCACCATTATGAAAGTTAATGATATTAAAATTGACTTTTTAATATTATTTATTTGATTAATAATTTTGTATTTTAAAAATTTAATTGATTTCATTAATAATAAAAAACAAAGAATTTTATAAAAATATAAATAAAATTAATTCTAGGCACATTTGGTGACCAAATATGATATTGTAAAAGAAAGACTATTAGCGACGATATTTTTTGTCGCAAAAAAGTCTTTTGCGACGAAATGTTTTTGTCGCCAAAAAGCTTTTTGGTTTTCGTCGCAGGAAAACATTTTGGTGACGAAAATATTTTCGTCGCAGAAAATGGTTTTGGCGACGAAAATATTTTGTCGCTAAAAGTAAATGTTTCATCGCTTTAACTCAATTTCACGATGAATTTGATTTAAAGCAATCACCCTTTGGTGACGAATCGTTTCATCGCAAAAACAATTTTTGGCGACGCAAAACACTATTTTTTGTGACAACTATTTTCACCACTAAAAATGCTTTTAGCGATGAAACCTTATTTCTACGACTACATGAGCAACAAATTTGGTTGTTGTCTTTGGTCATTTTAGCCACGAAATACGTCGTTGTCTTTGGTCATTTTATTCGTCGCCAAATACCTAGCGCGAAGGTGCTATTGCAATGAAACGGCGACGAAATATTTTTCGTCGCTAAAAACTTTATTGACGAAAATATGCAGTTTCAGTGACGAAAGTGTTCGTCGCTAAAACCCTTTTTTTCTTGTAGTGTCTCCTCTTCTGCCTCATCGGCTTCGCGTCCTTCCTTATCGCCAGCCTGTGGCATGCCACTTCCGGGTCGATCCTGGGCATATCCTCATGTATCCAGGTGAACACATTAGAGTGTGCTCGCAAACAATCAACCAGATTTTCTCTCAACGGCCCGTTAATGCCCGAGCCAATCTGAACCTTCTTCTCATGGTCGTCTTGTCTTCCATTCTTCGACTCTCCCCATGAGTCCAATGATGTTACTTGTTACTTGCATTGTTTCCTTTGCTGCCACAGCATAGCAACTGCTCGCGACCTTCTGATTGCCCTTGACAACTCATACAACCCCATTCACACGATATTTTAGGGCTAAGTAATGGGTGGATAACACTGACTGGCTAATCCTCATGAAGGGCCTTCCCAGTATTGCTTGGTAGGGGCTGACTTCATCCACCACCACGAAGTCTAGCATCATGTTCTTCTCAAAAGGCCTCGAACCCATAGTCATAGTTAGTTTGACGATTCCCAGAAAGGTTAGCCTTCCTCCCCAAACCCTTTCAGGGAGGTGCTCGTCTGCTCGAGCCTTACATCTGCTATTCCCAAATCATCAAGTGTGGACTTGAAGAGAATGTCCACTGGAAGAGAATGTCCACTGAACTTCCCGAATCCGCCAGTATTCGGTCGATCTCCTTATTGGCAACATTTGCTTTACGACCAAGGCATCCTCGTGGGGGTACATCACCCCCTCCTCGTCCTCCTCCGTCCACATGATGGGCACTTGTCGCAGCTTAGTTCTCTTTGTTACAGGCACGGCGAGTAGGACTTCCCGGTTTGCGTAGGCATATCTGCAATAGTTCTTTCGGGCCCTATTCGAATTTTCTGCCATCGTGGGTCCACCTGCTATCACTCTTGTAGCAGGCAGTTCAAGGTCCATGCCACAGGCTCAGTCATATTTCGCTTGCTGCTGCTCGACCACCGGATGGCTCCCTTCAATAAACTCATCTAGGTATCGGTTTCTAACCAACCAAGTCTTCCACCTGGTTCTTCAAATCCTAGTATTGCGACGTCGAGTGGCCATGGTCACCGTGGAATCGGCAAAACCGGCCCCTGTCCCTTCTACTGGCCAGTTTAGACATTGGTGTCGGGGGGCTCAGCAGCCCTTGCTCCTCCACTACTTAGAACATTTCCTCGAGCGACACCTTCAATGGGGTGTACTATCTGTAGGCGGGGCTTTGTTCAACCATCTGTACCACTTTATCCCGGGGAAAGCTTCTTGGGTGTGGGGGCAATGGACTGTCGGCTCTGCTGTTGTTCTGCATGGGCTGGCTTGTGGGTAGATTGCGGGGCGGGTTACCACCGTATTGCCGATATTTCCTGTAGTCCCGATTGGGAGACCCGCGAGGTGGAGTAAGAGCCACTCGTGGCTGAGGAGTCCTCTAATAGGGGTTATAGGGAGCTACCCGTTTCTTTATCACTCTGGAAGTCGGTGTTCCCGGAGCAGGTCCTCATTTTTCTTTCCGCTTCGCTCTACTGCCCTGCTCACTTCTCAGTTTCGCGGCCTTTTCTTCTTCAATAACCATATTCATCTTCACTTGATCATATGTATCGGAATACGAACGGATCGAGAGGCTCCGCAAGTTGTACCATGGCCTTCCCATTTTTATCCCATCCTTCAGCCCCCTCAGTGCCTGGGGGTGATTGGATGCCCCAAGATCCAGGACTGACCGGTGGTATCTTTTGACAAACTCTCGGAGGGACTCCCCCTCCATTTGCTTTATCTCTGCCAACTCCATCATGTCATCTTCGGGGGCCACCGCACCCTGAACTACTCTGCAAATTCCCTACACATCTGTTCGTAGCTCAGAATGCTTCTCTGCGGTAGCTTGCAGTACCATTCTCTCGCCCTCTCTTCCAGAGTAAGTGGGAATGCCCTCCAACTTTGGGTGGCTATCAAGCCCTGTACTCCGGTCATGTCGTTGAATCGTTCTATGTGCACCAACGGGTCACTCTTCCCCGAGAACTTTAAATCTGGGAAGCAGAAATTCTGGGGAATTGTGACGCCCATGATTTCCACTGAGAGTGAGGACTCACTGTCCAATATTATCCTCCAACTCGGGGCTTTTCCGTTTCCCCGGAGGTCTCTACAACCTGCACCAACCTGTGCACTTCTCCCTCCAATTCGTCCGCGCAGGAGGTAGGTGCCGTGTCTTGCAAGTGCTGGCGGGATTCTCTTTCCTCCAGGTTTGTCTACTCTATTCCGGCAACATTCGGTGCTTTCTGCCTCTGGGCTTCATCTCCCACAAGCTCCCGGGTGGGGGCGTTCCCGCGGCTGGACTCAGGGACGTCATTGCTTGCTTTCCTCTATCCATCCCTGAGTTCCTGCAGGATGGACGTCAGCGTTTCCATTTGTCTCTCTATCCCGTCCATCCTTTTTTGGATTTTCCTATCTCGGGCCTCATTGGCCGCATCCCTTAAAGTCACCGACTCTTTTGGGCTTACTCTTTTTCTACTATTTCCTCTCATCGTTGTGTTGTCTTTTTTGAATGTATCGAGAAGTCAGGCTTTTTGACGTGGTCCCCACAGACGGCGCCAAAATGTTGATGCAGTTTTCCGCTCGCTCCCAAGTGACGCTGTGAACTTCTGCTCGCCGGATGCTCGAGTAGGATTCCTCACTGACTCCTGCCTTTCTCCGTTTACTGGAACGGTGATTTTCTTCGGCCTGCGCTCACAAAGAACAGTGTCAAGGGTCGCCGAGTGTTTTTCTGTCGAAAACCCTCCGACGCTCAAGTCAGTAATCGGGTTGATTCTTTTGATATCCCTTTTGGTTTGAGAGACAGGAAATGATAGGGGCATTTTTAGGGTCAAGAATGATCGAGAAAGTCTCAGTTTTTGGGATTAAAATGTTTCCCTCTTTTTTGAAGGAAAATATAGTCCAGAAAGATAAATCTCCCTGGTTCCTTTTAGAAAGCCAAAAAAAAAAGAAAAGAAGAGTCCCCTTACCTTATCCTTCGGCTGATACTTATCCTCCTATTTTCCCGCTCCCCCCTTCCCCTGGACAACCACCTCCGCATTAATTGAACCTTGGCCCCTCTGACAGTTGGGGTTGCCACGGCACGCCCTAGGGACGTGGGATGTCAGACATATATGGGTTCCTGTGGCCTAATGATGGTGTTATGCACGCGTGTATGAAATGGTGAGACTGTGGGGGCGCGCGCCGGCCATCGGTAGCAGTGACGAAGCCCTACGGCGTGGGGTACCTGCCAGGCATCGATTGTCGTGTTGGGTTGTCGGGAGGAGGGGTCATCCTGTTTTAAGCCGGCTCTGCTCGAGTTATGATTCCCTCTGTGTTTTTGACGACGTGACGGGATCCTGCTCGGAGGTTCGAAGACCTCGAGCAGTGAGAGAGGGTCATGGGCTTGACTAGCCTTGGAGCACTTGCCCTTGACTAGCTTTGATACCTAGCAAGGGCATCTTCGTGCTATCAGTCAAATCTTCTACTCTGCCTGGGTTGACCCCGAGGGAGCCTGTTTGGTACCTCTGCTCGGTATTACTCAAACACTATATTAAAGCAAAACAAAAAATGTACAAACATGGGAAGAAGTTAGTGGATGTACTTCAGCCAGCACAGCAGCTACAATGCGTCTGCGAGGTTCGGCTTCGGCAAATGGAAACAACATTTTAAAAATCATATTATTATGGTGCCAAAACGGCGCTGTAAATTAAAAGAAAGCAGAAGAAGGAAGAAAATGAAAATAAAAATAAGAACATTGTATTATAAAAATTGAAAATAAAAGTCAAAATATTATATTATTTTATTTCATTTTAGTGAACGTGATCTTCAGCCTTTCACCATAAACTGTTTACTAGTCAATGTCATATACAAGAAAGAAAAATACTCTCAAATTTTTTAGATATCAGCCTCCGTCTCTTTCTTCTGCTTCTCCTTCTTTTTCTTCTTTTTTGCCTTCTCCTTGAGGAAACAAACACAGAAATGATGAGTTTGGCTACTTCCATAATCCATTTGTTCTCTTTGTACAAGGCTTTTACTTGCGGAAGTTGCTCCAGAACAGCCAGGAGAAGAGATACGAGGATACGTCCTAGTGGAACATACTTAAATCATTACAGAGCTGAGCAAAAAGTATGTCAAAGCAATGACGACGTATTCCTTGTTAATCCACGCCGGCAGACGCAGATCTTCGCTATAGAAGGCCGCTTCTTCTGTCTTCTTATCCTCGTACTTCTGTTCTAGGCAAGCCTAGCGCTAGATTTGAGCTTGAGCTGATTGCGAGAGTCCCAGGCCGAAACAGTTGAAGTAACCAAAAGTGTACGATGGCGGAGAGTGAAAGACGCCGAAGGCCGGACGGTTAGAGATAAAGCTTTGGGTGAAGGTGGTGATGGTAGAGTTGAAATCATGTCTTGGGAGTGTTTAATTGCGACCTGCATGTTTTCTTCGCTTCCTGATTCTGTTTTGCCAATGAACCCATGCATGCCTCTGTGATTCATTCTAAACGCATGCTAATTGGACAGAGATAAAACCTAGCTGGAGCATAATTTAAAAGTTTTTGCTGAAATCTTTTCTTAAAAGTTTCAATAATTTTTCAAAAAGAAATGAGATTGAGAAAAATTATTATTACTTAATAAAATTTTCTATTTTTCATTTCATTAAAACTTATCTTCAAACTATTTATTAGATTATATTCAGAGATTATCGTCACAAGTCAAACAACACCTCCCATTATATCAACAAGACAGTTAAAATAGTCAGCAGTCAAGTCAGCCTTCGTTCATCTTTGTCTTCAGCCGTCTTTCTCATTCTCTTTATCCAGCAGAACGCCATCACTGCCCTTCTCAACTTCTTTATCTGGCAGCATGCCATCGCCGTCCTTGTCAACCTTCTTATTCAATAGCAAGTTATCGCTATCATCTTCATTCTCCTTATCGGGCCGCATGCTGCCACCTCTCTTGACAAAAGCAGCACGTCGTCGACGTCCTCATTCTTCTTATCCGGAAATTCGCTGTCGCCCTCCTTGTTAACCTTCTTATCTAGTAGCACACAATCATCCTCATTCTCCTTTTTTGGCAGCATGTCGTCACTGTTATAGCAAGTTATCGCCTTCTTTGTCAACCTCCTTAAATGGCAACACATAGTTGCCGTCTTTCTCAACCTCATTATCTGGAAGCTCGCCGTTGTCGTCATTATCTTTCTTCTTAGGCACCAGTATAGTGTCTTCCTTCTCCATACGCTTTCGAAGCCAGCTAGCGATCTTCCATGCCTTCTTTATCAAATCAATCAACTACTTCTTTTCATGAGGCTCTTCCAAGTAAAAGATGAGGTTATCTACGTCCAGTAGAGTCGCCGCAATGCAAGTAACCAGAAAGCAAAGCATCTCAACAAACGGACGCCATTCTTCACTTAGTAAAGAAGCCGCGATAGCATATTTTGTGCTGTACGTGGATGACGTAATCCTGAAACCTAATCATATTCTGCTTCAGTAACTCCCAACGCGACAAGTCGTCATTCACAACTTTCTTTTCTTCGTCTCCAATTCTGACGAGGCATCACCAGCTTTCTTCTTCTCTTCAGCAGTATTAAAGCCGTGGCCAACGTTGCAGCTTTCAAAGTGGTGGAGTCGGCGATGAGCTGGTAGCAAGAGAGTGAAGATCGGCATTGACTTGAATTGAGTTGTCTCATTGAAGGAAAGCATCACTGTCAGTGTTTCTGCTTTGCATGCACGACGGATTGCATGCAGTGGAAGGTTTTTTTGGAGAAGATAGTGGTAGCTAGTTTGAGTCATTTTTGGTTTGTTAATTTGGCCAAAAACAAAAATGTAGGTGACACGAAAGTGATCGCGTTAGAGTTTATTATATAGGCAACACAAGTTTCTGGCCTAAACTAAACAAAATTCTATTAGACTCCACTCGCTAATCCCTATTGGCATTTATGGCGCCAAATAAACAGACGAGACGAGAAATTCAAATTCCTTCAGTTTGCCAAAATCACGAGAGGGTGCATGCTGATTTGGTGGTGTTAGCCTAATTAGTTTGTCACATGTGGTGTATATGTCGCTGTTTAATTTGAAAAACACTCCAACACTTTACTTGCCTGGGTGTGCACACCCAACCCAATTCAATCCAAGAAGTGAAGAAAATCTTAATCGGGTTAATATCGATCCCATTTACATGTTTACTTTATTTTGGATTGTAAGTGAATTATTTTAAATTATAATTTTATATTTATTTAAATAGTTATAGTTTTTAATTGCAAAGTGATTAAAAAATATATTTATAAAATAAAATATTTATTTTATTATTAATTTTAATTATACAAATTAATTACTATTATTCTTAATTATGTAAACATAATTTTTTATTAATTTTAATTTTAATTATGAAACTAAAAATTACTTATAAGACCATGTCAAATTAAATATTATTATTAATAATATAGTATAAAATTAATATTTTCTTAGAATAAACTATTTATTATTAATAATTATGAATATTAAATAAATATAATGCTACTAAAATTATATAAATATAATAATATTATATTTAAATAAGTTTAATATTATTATTTTTAATAAATGTAGCATTATTTTATTTTAATAAATATAATTATATTATATTTAATAAGTGAAAGACAAAAAAAAAAAAAACCTATTGTAAGAACGAGAATTTCGTTCCTTGCTTAAAAAATAATTAGAACCCACGGAGTGAGACTCCTGTTACAATTGTTGGATTGGATGGAATCCATGCTCCCCGCTCTCACTACCATAAGTAAGCACAGAAGAAATTTAGTTGCAATTGAGTAGAGCGACCTCGATTTTATATTAAAAAATGGAAAAATGATTGTAGAATTTCACTGGGGGAAAAATCTAAAATAACGTGCTGCGCACAATTTGTGCTTGTAATTAGTAACCGTTCACATCATGATTAGATTCCCACGTCTCATCCATACAACACATGAAATCTAGATGATGAATTTTGCCACTTAGTTAGCTAATAATTTATATAATTAAATTAATAAACAAAAAGTATTTGGATGGAAAAATTAAGGAAATGGTTATGTGAGCATGTAAAAGAAATAAAAGAATAAAAGAAGGTCAAAAAGAGATGGGAAACCTTGGAAAAGATTATGAAAAAAACTAATGTGAATGGGTAACGCCTAAATCTTTTCTTTAGTTATTTTTTTAAAAAAAAAAAAACTGACTCTGCTTTCGCTTCTAGTTTGGCAAGCAAACATTTCCTTTAAATAAAATATATACGTCGGTTCAAACTACTCATTTGTCAAAATAAGTCAGCACGAATCCATGTATCCATCAATCGGTCATATCAACGGCATTCGAGATCACGATTTGTTGGTCGTTTTTATTTTTCTAATTAATAAAATTGTAATTAACATGTTACATGTGGATACTTTCATTTCTGCATTATTATTTATCTTATGAAAAAAAACATTATACCTGCACATGAATTAAACAAGTAATTGGATCATCTTCATGTGCATGCATTTACTCATTCACAAAAAATGGCTGGAAAAATACCAATAAAATTCTAAATAAACATTCTTATTAGTTTTTTTGCTCGTGAAAATTCTTTGTATCACATCGTCTACAAACACAAAAATCCAATATAAGTAAGTCTTACGCAAAAGATATTTATGACTAAATTATAATATATATATATATACACACATATTTTACGTGTGGCCCTTTCAAATTTATAAGTTTGATATAACTATATAGGTTTATGATTTCTCAATTATGATCCATATTGTTGGTTTACTTTATGTTATAATAGAACACTTAAGTTTATAATGAGAAACTTTTATACATCGTAACTAATTAGGTACTATATCAAGCGTAAAATAATCTAATAATTCCTATCATAAATCATATGTGTATTTATATTTTATATATGTTAAAAAATTGTTACACAAATTGGTTGCTTTACAAATTACAATTGTCATTCTATCAAGTGTTATTACCTCCAACGCATAGAGGATTTGCTCTCCATTAAGACGTAACTCATGGTTGAAGAAAAAAATGTCAAACCAGGGAATAATTATCCTCATATTAAAAAAATGTAAGTGATCTATTTCCACGGACTGGCTTAGTACCTCCAACGATATTTTTGTCAATATTTGGCCATAACAAATAGATTTTTGTCAAAATTTGCCCATAAATCATAAATGGATGCTGAGGTTGTAGAAGTTATTCTGGCAATCAGTAAATTTTTCTTACCTTGAAACTTGTACAAGTGTTCCCCAAGATACAATCCATTTAACAACTGTTAATAGTTCCCAATTCTCAAACATAGAAAAAGTATATAGTTGGATCATTAACAATGTTTCAAAATCTACCAAATTCAAAGAAATATGTGAACATTTCATGACATGCCATCAACTCCATCAAGTGCCAGTACCAAATAAAGCCTGAACAAAGTATATTGATTATGCAGTTGTATTGATTTCATTCACGTATGGGAGTATTGCAATTTACATACAAGAACTTACATGCCCAAAGTAGGACCATGTAAACCAAAGTATCACATTGCCAAAATGTTCAAAACACTCCCATGAGCTGAGAAAATGAAAAGGATACAAAGTGAACAGCAATACAGAAAAAAAAAAACTCACACACACTTTGACTGACACTACAGAAAACACAAACGGAGGTCTCAGTGTCTATTATTATTAGCAAACTGGTTAACTAGTCCCAATGCATTGCTGGTGACCTGAACAACATTCACAACCTGAGCCCTAACCGAATCCTTCACCTTACCATTCATGGACTTGTCCGCGAACCCATCAAGACAAGTGTTACCATTGGTCAAAGCAGCACTAGCCCAAGTTTGAACATTGCTCATGTGAAACAAGAAGTCCCGATTCTTGACTCCACCCAAGTTCTTCATCTCCTGAACCGAATTGCTGAGCCGGTCCACGGAATCATCCATTAATTCCAAGCAGTCCGCAATTGCTCTATATTCCCTAGGCTTCAAGTTCTTAGATCTGTTCAATTTTTTCAAAAATGAATATGCGGACTTTGTCCTGGACAGGCTCACGGACAGGGCCACCAGCGACATCTGCCGTGGGCTGCGGCGGATTACTCTTTCATAACCGGCGAGAGACCTCATACAGAGAGCAGGATAAGTGGTGGATTTGCAAGAGGTCGTAACGTAGCTTGTGTCAACACGTGCTGCTGTGGCCTTGCTAGAAGTAATGCACAAAACACAGAGTGACAATAACAAGTTGGCTATTTTTGCCATGCTTTTAGAGTTTAAATATCAGAGAGCTTGAAAGTAACTAACTATTTGTTGTTAACTGAAAAACTGAATTGGATTGACCAAAAAGGCTTTGATTTTATAGAGGGTTTTGTGAGCTTATTCATATTTTATAATTTAAATATCACATGATTTTTGGGATTCTGGAAAAGTTATACGTAATTGACCCGTCCATTCAGGCAGGCTACCATTACAAAATAATGTCGATGCAAATACAATGGGATTTCTTTTCAATTACAGCATCTACACACTTTTTATTCAAACAATTATTATTTAGAAATTCTCAAGTAGCACAATGTGTAACGTGTATTGGGGTCATAGATTGATTAAATAAAACGTAAAGCACATGACAAGTATTTTTTTATTATTATTACTATTACTATTTGTATTTTAATAAAGGCACGTTCCAACCATTTTTGACACCCACTAGGCCCTCACTGAATTTGGCCGGAATACAAAAGATGCACTATTGTGTGCTACTAGTCACTAGAATGTTGGTTCCTGTGGAAATTTTACAATTTACAATATATTTTTTTATTGCTTGGTCTTTCTCCTTTGGTGCTTACTTGATAATACTCTCTAGATCTTATAAAAGGTATCTCTATTTGATTACTTTTTGGATATTGTCATAAAGTTAAACTTTAAGTTCTACACTCAAACCTTAGTTAATTTGATTGGCACAATTTTCCTTTATTTATATGGAAGGTTGGAGTTCCTCATTATGGAGTAAAATTGAAAAAGAAAAAAAATCTAAAAAAGCCACAAAGACTATAAAAAAAGCTGAATCAAACTCAACAGGCCCACGATGACCCAACATTATTCACGCCCGCCTATGAGAAAGAAGTCCAAGAACCCATCAAGATGCAAGACACGTGTAAATTTGCTGAAAACTAAAGCCGAACCCAAGAGCAAAATGCAAAGAAGGAATAAAGCCATAACGCTTGTTTCTCTGTCTTGACTATTGATCTTCTCTCTGATTCTAAAAATTTCAAGGGCTCTCATTCTCAGGCCTTGCTGGTGTCTCTTGTGCTCCAGAATTCAAATATCAACTTTCTCACCGAGTATTTCTTCATTGAGACAATTCGTCGAACAGTTTGATACTTGTATCAAACAGCTCCGTTGTTGCCATGCTGCATATTATGATTGAATAATTTGTTGGAATTTCGAAATGTATGCAACGAGTTATATTATCTCTGTTTTCACTTCACAACGAGAATTAAAGAGACAAGGACTTGTAAATTACATAACTAACCAACTACTAATTAAAGATTAATCAACTTGAGATCAGTCCTTCAATGTAAGATTTCTTTTATCTCCAGGCTGTGCTTGTTTAATCAAATTAAGGTGTTGTTAATTTGTTTGTAAATTCATTTATACATTCATGCTGTAGGTAGATTTTCTCTCTGAAAATAAGGAGCAACAATCTCGTTTAAATACTCGTTAGCCCGTTTAACTGGTTCGACGGAATCATAAGATCAGAGTTTCAATAACTAAAACACGATGAATTTAAAAAAAAAAAAAAAGAAAAGTGGAGGAGTTTATTGTTAGTCACGTGCATTGTGCTTATATATTAATCAAATAGATGACACTCTCACTAACTTTCGCAATTTCTCAATTTGTTTTAGCAAACTTTTCAAACAATGCCAGTGCATTGCTGGTGATCTGAGCAACCGTAACGACCTTAGCTCTAATGGGATCCTTCACTTTACCATCCATGTCCTTGTTTGAGAACCCGTCAAGACAGGTGTCTTCATTGGTAAGGGCAGCACTGACCCAGGTTTCAACATTGCTCATGTGCCATGTAAAATCCTGACCCTCCTTGGCTTGACCCAAGTGCTCCAGCTCCTGAACCGAATTCTTAAGGTGGTCCTCAGATTCACTCAAAACGGCTAAGCAATCTGCAATTGCTTCATACTCCATTGGCTTTAAGTTCTTGAGTTTTTTCTGCTTTGACACGAATGAATTACCGGACTAAACATTGGATACGCTCACGGACAAGGCCACCAGCGCCATCATTTGGGGGCTTCGTTGGATTTTGCTGGCGTAAGGCGAGAGACACTGCAAGCATACAGTTGGATAGGTGGTGGCTTGCATAATGTTTCAACGAAGCTTGTGTCATTATTGCAAGACTGCTTCATGGTGCTGTGCCTAGTATCCAATATTGCCATTCAAGTAATGTACAAAACTAAGAGTAGCAACACTAAACTGGATGTTCTTGCCATGCTTTTATAAATTTGATACAATTATGAGAAATGTGAGTAACGCGGTCCGGTTTTTACAGAGGAGCTTGTTAGTTCAGAGCTTTACTTGTAAATGTTACCTGCTCTCTCTCCCCTTCTTTTTTTTTTTTTTTTTAAAAGGTAGAGGAGAGCATGATAACGATAAGGATGAAACTAAAATCTGATAAGATACTTTCATATTCTTATCATTGTAGTTAGCCCTGTAATTATCCTGGTAATTATCTTGTGGGTAGTATTTATTCTTTAGCTTGTCTATAGGTGAAGTGTATGTGAAATGAACCTCCTAAAACTGAGGCTTGCAAAATTGCCGTTTAAAGCTTTATTGTGTTAGAGCACAGCCTAAATATAATTTTTAATCTCGTATCTATCTAAATTTTTAAAAGTCGAACTTGAGTGGCTAATAAACTTATTAATATTTTTATTATAAAGAGCTAATTTGATAATACTATAGTTTTTAAAATAATTGTTATTAATTGTATTATAGAAGTAATCAGTTGTGAAAAAAGAAATTTTAAACCTTACGTTTGTTAAAATTTCTTTTTAAATTATTGTGAATTTTAAAAATGATTGTATATATTTAGTAAATCTTCATGTTGAATTGCCGTAAAAATACAAATGGCAAAAATAGACATAATGTTAAACGTAATTAATTTAAACATATAAACATTCATATATATAATATTTTTATGTGTATATTAACAATTGATAATTAAAATAAATTTTTTTATTGCAATATAGTTGGTTTTGGTAATAATAATATTTTCTCTAAATTTAATAATTTTATTTCTTAATTAAATAAGGATATTTTAAAATTTTATAATATATGTGAGGATATATATAAAATTATATTAAATATAAAATTAATTTTCAAAATTAGATTTTCAAAAGTTACTCATTCCTTTCTTTTCAAAATCTATTATAGAATGGCGTAATTCTGCCAAAAGTTATTTCTAAAAAATTTTACCAAACACAAAATTAATTTTTAGCTTTTCAAATTAAGAGCTTCTAAAAAGCAATCTTAAATAGGCCCTAACTATTGTTGATACCTATATTAAGCTTTTGAGTTAAGTGGTTTCTCTAACATGGCATTCAAGTCGTGATCTCAAGTTCAAAATCCTAACGTGCAAACTCTTACAACAATTTCTTCAATTCCTAACTCACTTGTAGCTCATCTTTTAACCTATTTATGAATATCTATCTCAAATCATAGTCATTTCACTCACGTCAGATAAATTGTTAATATTATTGTTGAGCTCTTACCTATCTAATTTCTCTAACCTATTTAATTAAACAAATGCATCTCGGCATATTTTTTCTTTATTTCAAACATTTATACTTTATAGATGAAAAAGTGTAGTGTAATGAGAGTAAGGTTAATTAAATAAAAGGTAATGCACTAATAAAACATTGGACAAGCCTGGTATCCATCTGCTTCAGCATCATGTGATTAATTGATTTAGGTCAAGTTTTTGGCTTGGCCATCAAATTAAGGCTATGTTTGGAATTGAGGTAATGTACCTTTTAAGCTACAGCTTGTTATGGAAAAAAAAATTGAAATTATGAAATAAAAGTTAATAATATATAGTAAATATAATTTTTAAATAATAATTTTAATATAATTATTAAAGATATAATAAATTTTTCATCATTTAAGTAAAAAATTATCTTAATATAGTTTCAAAACTACAGTAATTAGTGTTTACCAAACACTTTAGTACTGTAACTTTTAAACTCAGCTGTCCAACTTCAATTTCAAACATACCCTAAATCATTCTAACATTTTATTTCGCCAACCTCACTTATTTTTTCTTCGGGGGTTGAAAAGAAATTAGGTATGCGATACAGTTGTTGCATGTAGAATTATTCTTAACAAAATCATAATTCTTTTGTTTTCTGAAAAGAGTAAATAATGAAAAACAATAATCCCTATATCATTGTTGAATTTCTAAACGTGAACATGATTACGGATTATGAGCATAGAATACTAATGAAGAACGATTAATTTTCTATTTGAACAATAATTTAATTAAACTGAAAATATTTTTTATATAAGATGTATCATTGTACCTTTTTTTATGTATATCTAAATGCATGATCAAAATGCAGATGAGTCGTTGATTGATAAATCAATGAGTGCCAAAACTAATTGTGATATGTAGATAGATATGATCTCGGTCATCCATCTATTTCACAACAATTACAAGCTAATAAGGAATGGAAACATATAGTCATTTTTTTAATCTGACAGATAATCTTTATGTATACAATAATGCAAGAGCAGGCCTGTTCGTGCTAGCGATCAGGATTCCCCCCTTTTTTCGAGCTTTGGGAAATGTCGAGCAGGTCTGCTCAAGGGTAAACTAGGCAGAACAGAAGACCTGATCGCTAGCACGAAAACACCCATGCTCGGTGTCAAAGCTAGTCAAAGTCAAGTGTTCAAAGTTGGTGGGGTTCAGATGCTCGCATCCTACTCAAGCAAAATAAAAAAGAGCAGGGATGTTCACAATCATCGAGCGAGCCCTGGTCACATTATGAGCAGCACCAATAACAAGAAGAGACCAGAGCTCGAGCGGAGCAAACCCAAGCATGGCAGCCTCACATCTGTAGTTCAGGACGGTGAACGCTTCTCTTTGAGAAGAAGTAGCCGCCAGACGCTCCTACACCCTGACATCTTGTCACGACTATCGATAACTGACAGGCACCCCCACGCCATAGGGTTTCGTCACTGTTACCGATAACCGTCATATACCCCCACGGTATCATCATTTCATCATAGTGACCAATAACCGTCTGACATCCCACACCTCCAAGTTGTGTCACTGTGACCCATAGCTGTCAGAAAGACGCAGGCACAATGAATGCAGGGGATGGCGCCTAAGCAAGGGTGGCAGGAAAAAAGAGGGATAAATATCTGACAAAGGGAGAGGTAAAAGTATCTTCGACTTCTTTTCCTTACAATTTTCTCTGTTTTTCCCTGTTCTTTCTCTGAGAGAGGGAGAATTAAAAAAGAGCAAACCCGATTACTGACTTGAGCGTAGGAGTGTTTTGCCAGAAAAAATCCAGGTGACCTCTGATATTTTCTTTGTTGATATAGGAAAGAGGGAACCGCCGATTCAGCGAACCAAGAAACACAAGAATCAGCTGAAAATCCTTCTCGAGGTGGGTGCGACCAGAGAAAGCAGTACCATATTTTCGAGCGACCAGAAAATAGCATCAACAATTATAGTATTTGGTTTCATAACAATTACAAGCTAATAAGGAATGAACAATTATAGCCATTTTTTTAATCTGAAAAATAATCTTTAGGTATACAATAATTATAATTATAGTATTTGGTTTATTTAATAATCCATTTGCGAGATTATCGTTTCCTCTTATCTCTGCCAACGAAAGCAAATTCTACGCCCATGGCTATGATATATCATACGTAGGCCAGTTCATGACGCAGGTTGGTTCTGTCATATCTTTGATTCACTAACCATGCCAATAATAGCTAGTCGCAATCAATTTATATACTGATGTTGTAAATTTAATGGCTAATCACAAGAACTCAATCCATACTTCGAGCTTTAACCAAACAAGATTAAACTAGAATTAAGATTGAAAAGAAACCAGAGAGAAAAACAAAGAATCGGAACTCAATTATTAAAAGCAAGCTTCTGAGTTTAAAGGAAAAATTCGCACGCTTTTATTATCCAAACTGATTATAAAACACATGGAGAGATTACCAAGTTCACACAGAAACAAGAATCACTCGAGATCAAGAAGAAATGAGAGAGAAAAAAGTTCACATAGAAGCTGCCTATTTATTGTAGGAATTTTCCCGAAACCATCTAACAACATTTATTTTAATGATATATTTCTATTTATTATAAAATATTAGAAATAATTTTTTTTGAGATATCAGAGAAAAAAATATTATAGTCAAAAGATGGTTCTTGTGTTCTTTTTTTAAAACTTGGGTTGTTTTTTTACTATTTTCTTAAACTCTAGGGGGTGTAGATATCTTTTTTGTTTTATTTAATAAGGAAGGATTAAAAAAAAAAAAAAACTCTTAGGGTTAAGAATCTTACTCCTCATTTTAAAAATAGGCAAGACATTGTGAGATCATACTCCTCTCATTAAATGAGGTAGTAAATGTTAGACTGAAAGAAATCTACACTCTCCACTTTGAATTTAACAAGTAAAGAAGTTAAAGTTAAATAACGCATAGATCAACTAGCAAGGATTATTCTAAATTAACTAGGCTTAAGAATGCAGCTGCGTTAAATATTTGTTGGGAGAGCCTTGCCACCCTAGTCCTGCCCGACTCGAATCTGGATTAGTCGAGACCCAATATAGTCTTCGCATATCAAATGGTTTAATATACCAAAAAAAAGTTGAGTAGAGCGACCTCAATTTTATATATTAAAAAAAAGGAAAATTTTGTAGAATTTCATTGGGGAAAAAAGTAGTTGTGGTCAAATTTTCGATCTGAATTAAAGGCTAATTTGAGATTACTATGGTTAATTAAATAAGTCACTTCTGCTGTGCAGATAAAATAAGTTGTTAATTAAAAAAATAGCTTGGTGTTTGGTAAATTATGTTGTTACTATTATTGTGAGTTTGGAATATATAGTACATGCGTTTGGTAAATTTTATTATAAAAGTATTGTTTTATTATATAATGACCAAAACAAATATAAGTTTAAATTGTATTTTATTTTTAAAATATGTTTAATAAATTATTTGAAAATGTCTTTTTTTTTTAAATACATGAAATTACATAACGTGAAAAAAACTTAATTAAATAAAATCTAATGAACTTTGTTGTTACAGAATATATGGTAAAAATTCATATTTATACATAATTCAAATAAAATAAAATGTAATATTTAGTACATTCATATTAAATTAATATCGGTGAGAACATACAATAGTGATAATATGATATATAATGATAATTTAATTACGGTGATAATATGATATATAATTATTTAAGTTTATCTTCATAGTCTTCTTCATTTGATTATCAGTATAATCTTCTTTATTCATATACAGTTTCTATTCCTAATGGCAGTTTAAATACCGTTGAAGCTGATATAGTATGAAATTATCATTCTTCATCTTAAATTCATAACTCACTATATACTTCTTCTTCACCTGATACTTTAACTTTACCTGCACTTACTTGTTACTTACCCCTCAACCAAACAGATCACACACCTGATATACCCCATCATTATCTATATCTACACAATCACCATTACAAAAACCTCAACCAAAGCTTACATTGTCCACTCATAATATGATTACTAGAGCCAATGCTGAAATATTCAAGCCTAAAGCATTTATAACTAATTACAACAGTTTAGAAACCATCTACTGCTGTTGAAACATTATCGGATCCTAAATGGAAAGCAATAATACAGGCTGAATATAATGCTCTTATCAACAATACATAGTATAGTTTAAAAATCTAACCCCTTTGTAAAAGTATAGTTGGAGGACTTCAGTATCTAATACTTACCAGACTAGATATAGCTTACTTAGTCCATAAATTTAGTTAATACCTCAGTGCTCCAACACTTCAACATTGATTAGATTGTAAAATGGCTCTCAGATACCTCCATGCTGTAGGAACTCATGGATTCATATTAAAAAATAGGGCATACTTGAAACTACATGATTGAATGGTTATTCAAATGCTCATTGGACTTGTGATCTTAATGATAGAAAGCTCATTAGACCTTATTGCATATATCTAGGGAATAACTTGGCCTTTTGGTCTTCTAAAAAGTAAGTCATTACAACAAAGTCAAGCACAGAGAGTGAATATAGAGCTTTATTTACAGCAAGTTTAAAATTGTCTTGGTTGCAATCTTTATTCAGTGACCTCAATGTTGATAAGCTGCCCACACTAATCTTTTGGTGAGATAATCAAAGTGCAAGGGAGCTAGCTCGAAATCCATTTTTTTCATTCAAGATCCAAGCACATTTAATTGGATGTGCATTACATTTGAGATATAGTGTTAAAAAAAGAGTTGAAGATTAGATATATTCCTTCTAAAGAACAAGTGGTTAAGCTTCACTAAGCCCCTGTCATTCTCTAAATTCCATTACTTTCAATCCAAGCTCCATGTCACTAGCAGACCATTGAGCTTGAGAGGGGATGTAAAGGAAGCACACATGTGCTGTATAGTTAATAATACAGAGAATTATAACACCAACTACAACAATTATATACCGTTACAAGTTGTGATATAAGATGCCATGTGACATCTTGTCTTTAAGTTGTTATAATTTGTTGTAATTAGCTGCAGTTAGTTACGAATATTTAGCTTGGCATTACGTTGTATATAAATGGCCACTTGTACATTCTCATTGTAACAAATTAATAATAAAGAATTCTCTAGAAGTTTCTTGGACCCAGTTTTATTTTCTCTGCTTTTCTATTAACTTTCTTTGCTTCCAAATACTCAAATAGAATTTCAACTATAACAATAAAAGGAATTAGGACATAATTGAAATTGAAATAGAAAAACATATAATAATGTGCAAGAGAATAAATCTGAACTAACTAAAGTCTCTTTACCTTGGTAAAAGACAAATTTGTTGATTGAAATTAAACAAGATAGGAAAAAGAAAAGAAAATTACTAACCCACAAGCCACAATCAAAGATTTATGGATGAAAGCCCCAACGGCAATTTCCTTAGATAATTTAGGCAGTTGTCTACAGCCCTATTATAGGTTAAGGGCCCATATTAATGTTAAAACTATTATTTTATGTTTTAAAAGATATAAATTCCTAATTTGCAGCTAACTCAATCATGATTACGTATTTATTAATTTTTATTCTATTATTACTTTATAAAATCTCCATGAAACGTTAAATTAGTGTGATGTTAATTAGGCAGCGACTGCGCTGCAACCGTGATTTGATACCCTCGCATTTTGCCTTTTACTCAACTGACCGTTAGATGTTATCCTACTGCTGAGAATGATCCACGTTGAAGGGAAGTAGTAACCCGACATACAGGTCATCAGTCGGTCACCAAAAGTGTAACATATGTTTGGTTTGACAAAACAACTAATTCATTGCAAATAAGTAAATCAATAAAAAAAGGCAACAACTTTACGTGCAAGTGAAGGTTGCGTGCAAGTGTTTCGTTGTGATAAGAAAATATTAATTTATTTTCATTCCATGCAAATGTCTTTTGGATCAGAGTTCATGGATGGATAATGTTAAAAAAAAATATTACGAAAAATAAATTCGTGAATATTTGCAATTACTTTTTTTTTTTTTCAGAAGGCAATTGATGATTACTTATATATAATTGATATGCAATTTACGTAATAGTTCCACAATCCCTTTGATCTATAAGGAAATCAAAATAGTTAAGACGCATAAGGTTAATGCTGATTATCGGTCATATATTAATAATACCTATTAAGGTGAAATACAAGGTTGAAGAACAGTACATATATGTGGCATCGTTCAATTTTATAAAATACATTAATTAAGTGAAAAATAGAACAAAGTGAAGGAACTATTGTAGTATTGTACTGGTATAGTTGTGAAGATCGAATAGGAATTGACATAAGCATTTTCCATAGACATGTTCCAGACTTCGATACGATTTATTTGGATCTTAAGTATGAAAAGAGGACAAAGTAAAGGCACTACTGTAGGTCACTATGGTTGAAGAAGAATTGACATAAGCATTGCATAGTTTTATCTTACTATATTATATATTTTCAGACATCGGTACAGGTACAATTTATTTGAATCCAAAGGTAGAGAGGTCTAACGTGATAATCAGTTAATGTGGACTTTAAATCAGGTTCCGAATGTTATAATCTTGAAAAGGGAGGGACATATGAATTATTATTTTTTTAAGTGTAGCCCAACTATTATTATTATGAATTATTATTTATGCGCCTCTTGGTGATATCAAAATATATCATGAATTAGCATTCATAAGACTTTGCTGTTGGTTTCATATATTTAAAGGGGGTGGTCATAAACTTAATGGAGTAGACCGAAGAAGTGGAATATACATGCACAGTGGGTGGCCATATAGAAATTGAAAATGGAGATTAACTACAGGAGACAATAGGCAAGTGTGAGTATGATTGATAATGTGATAATGGAAACTGAATTTTCTTGCAGAAGTGCAGCTTGCTTACCAACTGCAAACCAAATATCAGATGTAAATCGAATTGAGGTGCAATAGATAATAACTAAGTTTGTATGGAAACCTAATCTCTAATGTTCTTATCATCTAAAGTGCAAACAGGCTAAATTTTACGAATTTCTAGAGGATATAATTTGTTCGTTTACAGTTTCTATCACGGACGATGTACTCCAAGGAGTTCAACATGGAGCAATGACAAGTTTGATACAAGCATTAAAACCACATACAAAATTCGTGGCAATACAGATATTGTCATTATGATATCAAAATATACAAAATAAGAATATAAGATTTTATTATGATATCAAAACATACAATTAAAATAAGATTTCATACCATAATGAATTCCCCTGATACAACAAAAAGAAAAGCAGCCGACAATGTAAGCATTTGCAATATTCAGTCACAAATCGAATCTTAAATTTTATTGACAGTGGCAGATCCTCAGGAAATAAACATCACCTCGGATTGAAGTGTATGAAGTTGTGTACTTAAGCCAAAATAGTATCCGGGGCACATGCTATTCATATGAAATCAGTCATATATGAAGGTAGTTATGTAGTAAGTTTGGTTATTGATACCGTTAAAACCAGTTCTAAAAGGCCTACATAGAGGAATAAACAAAATGATTTTTTTTTCACTATGGTAATTGGGAAAATAAGGAAATTGTACAAAGGAGAGGGAGTGTGGAAACGGGGATGACACGGAAGCCATTCAGATCATTGACTTTTACAATACAAGTGAGGCATGATTTCATTTTTCTTTTTATAATGGATAAGTTTCCGAAATTCTTCTGATTCATACATAATTGGTAATGTGCAGGTGATCAATGAAGCACTTAGAATGGGTAATTTTGTACCAGGGTTCTTAAGAAGAGCAATAAAAGATATCCACAGAAAGGGTATTTATGCTCTTATTTCTAGTTATAATTTTGCAATAAATCCAATTTTATTTAATGGAACATTAGTTTTGCAGAATATACAATATATTGAATTTGGTGATTTGTTTATTCAAATTGGTTGAAAAAAAGGAGGAATACCTCGTGCATTATTGAGAGTTGGAACCGAATTTTTTACAAAGAATGCAAAGGTGTTGACAAGTGTGAAAAGTTGTTGATAAAATGTGCATGACTTTAATGTATGCAAATAAATAGACAGTAATTTGTTAAATTTCAAGGCTACTCTTCTATTATAAATATGAGATTTATTTCAAGGGAATTGCATCACAAACTTAAAAGAATTTCAAATTAGAGAAAAATAATTCATTAAAGAATTATTGTGAGAGTGAGTAATTGGAGAGTGTAGGCAATTGAGAGTTATTTTTTTCAAGTGTGTATGAGAGTACTGGGTGTATTTAGTTTATGAGAAATGAAATTCTTGAATACTTGATATATTTAGTTTATGGGAAGTGAGTTTATTTACTTAA
The DNA here is from genome assembly GCA_025617385.1 of Murraya koenigii. Lineage (NCBI taxonomy): Eukaryota > Viridiplantae > Streptophyta > Magnoliopsida > Sapindales > Rutaceae > Murraya > Murraya koenigii. Next base: position 24,392,957 of record CM046818.1, read on the forward strand.
ATATTGTAATCTAAATAATTGTTAATAATACAATCATTTTTTCTTGCTCTCGTGGACGTAGACAAAATCGTCGAACTATGTTAAATTTTTGTATCATTTATTTTCTATAATTATTTAGTGTGCTTGATTCCGCATTCCGCGTACAACACAATCCTGGAAGCCTAGACGATAATGGTCGTTCCATCAGCAATTCACTTGAACCCAGAAACATGCGGAGACCCCTTTAGTGTTTAATCCATGGAGATGGAAGGTTGCATCATTTTGTATCAAACACATGCAACAGATACACAATTCCTCAAATTTGGCCTGTGACTGATAAATGATACTACTTACTACAGGATATGGCAGCAAATAATGTCACGTCTGTAAAAAATTTCTTCCCATTTGGTGGAGGAATGAGGCTATGCCTTGGAGCTAAGTTCAGTACAGTGTTAATGACACTATTTCTTCACGTCTTGGCCACAAAGTACATCTCGATGAGCTTTCATTTATCTGTCATTATTTGAGCATCGAAAGAGACTTGAGAAGTTAACCTTTTTATTTTGATTTTTAAAAAAAAAAAAAAAAAGCTAGTTTGAAGTGAAGCTTGGTGAAATCAGTCGAGCACCAACATTAAGGTTACAAGGAATCTATTTGAAGCCGACATAAGCGACTGATGGAATTACCATAGATTAGCAATTAACACTACAATGGCGTATTGGAAAGAAGATTTACAATAAAATCTTTATTAGATAAGCTACAAAAAAAGTACTAAAGGAAATATGTAGAAAACACAACTCTTTTTAAGCCATATGCAGCAAGTCATCAAACATACAGCATAAATGACTTATTCTCTATGCAATAACTTGGAAATTATATGATCATCTTCATTGATGGATCAGCAACAACAGACACATCTAACCATCCATGCGAATGATGCACCTCAGGCTTTCTCCTGAAAGCATGAGGTCAAATGCCTTGTTTATCTCAGAGAAGGGTACAGTGTGAGTGACAAATTTCTCAAGCTCCAGCTCCTCCTACAGTGAGGAAGTTTTAGTTTATAGAAATGGAAAAGAAAGAAAGCAAACACATTCAAATAATCAGATGCATATGCTTACCTTGTTCATGTATTTTTCGACAACAGAAGGAAGATCCGTGCGAGGTTTGTAGTTGCCAAAGAAGGTACCCTTGAGAGTCCTCTCATTAAGCAGATTCATGGGATGAGTTTTGAATGCATCATCTTTGTTTGGCACACCCACAAGTACTGCAACACCCCAACCCTGAGAAAGCAGATTGCAGAATTAGAAAGAAACAATATAATAGAAGAAGTACTTCATTTTCTACTCTGCCCTAAATGGTAAACAGAAGATTAGCTAATGGTAATTAATTACATAATGAACGCATTCAAATGCTGAGATCATGGCCTGGATGCTTCCAGTACATTCGACACTTCAATCCACTCTACCATTGGTCATTTCAGCAATCACCTGATCATAAAAGCGTAAATTAATTTCTGCATGATCAAATGAAACTCTGGTAGCATGGCTAAATACAATTAAACAATGAACAATGCACACAACAAATGGGAGATGATATTCAGCCAAAAGGATAGTAAAATATTATACAAATATACAAGAAAAATAAGAGCTTTGGAAGCTAAGGTTATGAACAATCATTTGCAAAATAACTCACAAAGGTCTAGGAACCAACCTATTGAACAGGTTTGTCATAATCTTTTGGATTCACAAATGCAGTAACCCCAAACTTCCTGGCTACAAGAATAACAACATGAACTTTCATCAATAAGTAAACAAGAACTCTGTTTTATGCATGTATATCAACCATTATACTTTCCTTGAATCTGCTTGGGTTCAAAACAACACCAATGATCCTATAAGCCCCGGATACTCTTGCCCCTTCAGCAGCCCAAAGAATTGTACAAAATACACTATTATTATTATCTGGAGCAGATAGCCTCCTGATAGGACTTAGAGCAAAATTAGGGCCAATTTTTATTGATAGAATCAAAATAAAGAACAATCATGACCTACAGTTCGAGAGGTAGGTCAATCTCTCGCAAGACTCCTATTACTTCTAATACTGTGATAGAAAACTTCACATAACCCTAAATGACTCCTTAATCTCTTATTTATACTAATAAGTAAATAAATAAATTTATTAAACTGTCCCTGCCATTAAAAATACTAAATTGCCCCTGCCATTTAATACTTATGTCTAACATAAGTTTTCACAAGTCTAACATTACTTCCCTCCCAAAAAGACACCTTGTCCTCAAGGTGGAATTCAGGAAACTGTCGTTGAATCAACTCATATGGCTCTCACGTCGCCTCATAGTCCAGCAAGTCCTTCTATGTAATCAACACCTCTTTAGCAGTCGGTGGTCCTGTTGCCCCCTGTCGAACTCCCATCACAGCAGTTGGTTCCAACACTACCTCCATGTCCTCAGTCAGTGCTAGTGGAAGCAAGGGAGATGGTGTATGTTCTCCAATAGCTCATTTTAACTGAGACACATGAAACACCGGATGAATGACCGATGTTGGTGGCAACTGCAATCGGTAAGCTACCTCTCCAATCCTTTCGACGATTTCATATGGCCCAAAATACCGAGGGACAGACTTCTCATTTCTCCGTCGTGCTAGAGACTTCTACCGATATGATCGTAACTCGTGTAAACCCGCTCCCCACCTCAAACCGTACGTCCCTCCTATGACCATCGACTGTTTTTTATTATATGTTGTGCCTTAGACGGATGCCTCTTCAACTCTTCTAATATTTGATCCCGCTCCTCTAACATCGATCTACTCGTGACACGAGTGTCGAACTCTATCCGTAGTACACCAAATGTAAAGGATCACGCCCATATAAGATCCGAAAGGAATAGCTGCATAGCAGGTGATGATAAGTATTGTACCAATATTCCGCCCATGCTAACCACCTCGCCCATTGCTTAGGCGTGTCCGACACGAAACACCGCAAGTAGGTCTCTATACTTGGTTGACTGAACTCGATCATCCATCGATCCGTAGGTGGTAGCAGTGCTTCTCTTCAAAACCGTACTCTACATCCGAAACAACTCCCTCCAAAGTGACTCGAAAAAATTTATCTCGGTCCACATTATCGACTCGGAATTCCATGCAAACTTACAATCTCCCAGATAAAAGCCACTGCAATAGTTATGACGATGATAGGGGTGTCGTAGGGGCATGAAATGAGCATACTTGCTTAGTCGATCAACCACTACCAAGATCACCGTGTACCCATCCGATCTTGGCAGTCCCTCAATAAAATCCATAGTCACCTCCTCCCAAACTTTATCGTGTAGCGATAATGGCTGCAACAACCCTCCTGGTGCCATTGCCATATATTTGTAGTGCTAACACACATAACACCTCGCTACCATCTCCTCAACATCCTTCTTCATTCTCGGCCAATACAGTTCTGCTGCTAAATGTCGATAAGTTTTTAGAGCACCAGAGTGTCCCCCAATAGCACTCCTATGAAATTCCTACAACAACTTCGATATATGGGTCGATGTCTTGGGCAGCACAAGGCGTCCCTGATATAGAAGTCGCTGTCCATCATGGAATAGCCCGGATAATCCGTCTCCTCACACAATAACGCAGCCCGAATCTTTGCCAACCTCTCATCTGCCTCAATCTCTCATGACACTGAGTCCCAGTCTATTACCAAGGGCACCGATAAAGCTACCAACTGAGGTTCCTTCCCCCGTCGCTACAAAGCATCTGCCGCTTTATTCTTCAACCCCGGTCGATACTGTATCTCAAAATCGTAGCCTAGTAACTTCGACAACCATCGTTGGTGTTCCTCAGTCACCATCCGTTGTTCCAACAGAAACTTGAGACTTCGCTGATCCTTTCGGACGATAAAACGTCGCCCTAGGAGGTATGGTCTCCACTTCTGAATGGCTAGCACAATCGCCATGAGTTCCCGCTCATAAACTGACTTGAGCCACGCCCTAGCTGTTAACACTTGGCTGAAGTAGGCGATCGGGCGCTGATTTTGCATGAGAACTGCTCCTAACCCATAACCCGAGGCATCCGTCTCTACGATAAATGGTTGGGTAAAATTCGGTAATGCTAGCACCGGAACACTAGTCATTGCCCTCTTTAGTTCTTCAAAGGATCGTGTTGTGGCTTCACCCCATCGAAAATTTTCCTTCTTCAATTGTTCCGTCAAAGGCTATGCTATGGTGCTATACCCCTTCACAAACTTCCGGTAGTATCCAGTGAGCCCCAAAAAACCCCTCAACTCGTTTAGTGTCTTAGGTAGAGGCCATTCCGAGTATTGCGGCTATCTTAGACTGATCTACTGGAACCCCCTCAGCTGATACCACATGCCCCAAATACTCCACCCTTGTTTGAGCAAATAAACATTTCTTTCGATTGGCATACAATCGATGTTTTTACAACTCCTTTAACACTAACTCCAAATGACCCACGTGATCCTTTAAAGTGCGACTGTAGACCAAGATATCATCAAAGAAAACGAGGATAAACTTTCTCAAATAGGACTGAAATACCTTATTCATCAATGACAGAAAGATAGACGGTGCGTTGGTGAGGCCAAATGGCATGACTAGAAATTCGTAATGTCCCTCGTGCGTTCGAAATGCAGTTTTAGTGACATCCTCTGGTCGCATCCGGATTTGGTGATATCCCGACTTCAAATCTATTTTTGTAAACCTCGTCGCCCCATGCAATTCATCCAACAACTTATCGATCACCGGAATAGGAAACTTATGAAGCACTGTTTCTTTGTTAAAGGCTCGGTAGTCAATTCAAAATCTCCAGCTCCCATTTTTTTTTTCACTAATAAGACCGGGCTCGAAAACGGACTCACGCTCGGTTGTATTATCCCAGCCTCTAACATTTTCCTAACTAGCCTCTCAATTTCATTCTTTTGTATCTGGGGATATCAATATGGTCGGACGCTAACTAGAGAAGTCTCTTCCTTTAACATTATCTCATGCCCATGTTCCCGTCGCGGAGGCAGGCCACTAGGCATCTGGAAAACTCTTTCGAATTGTTCTAATAGCTGCAGAATCTGTCCTGGAATAACCGTTGATGCCTCTGTCTTTCTCCCTTCTAGGCTATGTAGCTCCACCAAGAATCCCTCACCCACATCCTGAATCGCCTTTACCATGGCTTTAAGAGACACCAAAGTTTTGCATAAACTCGAGTCGCCCTCTAGCACTACCACCCAACTATTTACCCGAAACTCCATTGTTAATAGCTTCCAATTCACTTTCATCTCTCCGAATGATTGTAGCCACCTCATTCCCAAAATTACGTCTGTACTTCCCAAATTCAGAGGGAGAAAATCCTCCATCACTTGAAGGCCCGATAGTGATGAAGATCGACCCCTTACATATTCCTCTACTCTTCTTTACCTTCCCGGTACTCCATGACCACCCCAAAACTACCGAGTGTCTGTCAAACAGAGTCCCAACCGGTCCACTACTCAATTAAAAATAAACTTATGGGTCACTCCACTGTCTATTAGCACTACCACATCCTGCTCCCCTATTCTCCCCCTTATCTTCATTGTATGGTTCGGTGTAAATCCCACTACTGAATTAAGCGAGACCTCAACTACATCCAAATGGGGATGTTCTTCCCCTACCTCCTCTTCTTCCTCGGCTTCCTCCCCGCCATCCTCCTCATCACATACAGTTAGAACTTGTAGTGATTTTTCCTTACATCGATGCCCCGGTAAAATTTCTCATCGCATCGAAAACACAACCCCTTCGCCCTTTTGTCCTGCATCTCTGTCTCAGTAAGGCATTTGAATGTCACTCCCAATCGTGCCCTACTATTCCGATCCCTTTAGAAATCCCTTTGTAACCCCGTCATTTGTGTTTTTTGGCCTCCAGGCGATGCACTTTGGGATTCGCGCTGAAACCCCAAGGTTTGGGTCTGGTTTTTCTGTCCAACTAGTGGTACGTTGTTTCGGTATGAAAATCCAATTGAATTACTCCTTCTAACCCGCTCCGCTGAGTTCTTATCCTCAATCAACTGTGCCAACTCCATCGTCTCCTCTATCCCTCTCGGACTTAGCAGGTGAATGGGACCCGAATCTCGGCTTCAATCCTTTCATAAAATTTCCTTCCAGTATCGCCTCCGAGATTCCCTCAGACGCCTGAGATAGCAATTCAAACTTCTCCTTATATTCCATGATCTGTTCCTTCCCGGTCGAGGCAAAAATTGTTCATGTAAATCCCCTCTTGAGTGGCCCGAAACCTCTCCAACAACCGATCATTAAATTCACCCCACGACCTTAATGGTTGTCGTTGTTCTCGCCATTAGAACCACGCAAGGGACTTTCCCTCCAAACATAATGTTGCGACCATCAATTTTTCCCTATCTGAGAGCCCATTAATGGAAAAATAGCTTTCTACCCTATACACCCACCCATAAGCATCCTCGCCTTCAAAAATAGGCATTTTCAGTTTCCTCACCCTAGAATCTGCTCCAAATTGAGTCTGCCTTACCTAATTTTGTGTCATCGGAGGTCTCCAGCCACCCAAATCTACTCTAGTTTCCGTAAATCCCGAGAACGCACCCTAAGATTCTCCTTGCCCAGCCCATATTGAGTTGAATTCCCTGCCCGACCGCATTCCGGATATATCCGCTCCCTTCCACCGAAACCCTCCTCCCGGTTGTCCAGTCCCCAATCCGACCGCCCATACCCAAAACCAGCCTAGCCCGAGCCTAAACCCGACTGTCCGGACCGTGCATCAGCCTCTAATGCAGTTGAGTCGCTAAGCTCAGTCACCCCGACTCCTGCACCATCGCCGACCACAGGTTCTGTACCGTTGGATCCTCCTTCCGCCGCACTGCCGTGGCCCATCAATGCTACTGGTGGTGGGTTGAGCGTTGTTTCGTTAATTTCTACAGCATAGATTCAAGAGACGAAAATTATTGTTGAATGGTGTTAAATCGCTCATCAATGGTAGCTTTGAGCGATCTAACCTCCACTTCTAATTTCTCTTCAAGTGCATCCACCTTCTTCGCTGCCATTGTCCCAGGATGTTTTGCTCTGATACCACTTTGATAGGATTTAGGGCAAAATTAGGGCTAATTTTTATTGATAGAATCAAAATAAAGAACAATCATGACCTACAGTTCGAGAGATAGGTCAATCTCTCCCAAGACTCCTATTACTTCTAATACTGTGATAGAAAACTCCACATAACCCTAAATGACTCCTTAATCTCTTATTTATACTAATAAGTAAATAAATAAATTTACTAAACTGTCTCTATCATTAAAAATACTAAATTGCCCCTGCCCTTTGATACTTATGTCTAACATAAGTTTTCACGGGTCTAACACCTCCATAAATTGGACACAAAGCAAATAGAGAAACTTAAAGTCAGGCCAACTACACCCAATCCAAAAATGGCAATAGATCGGCTTCTTCGGTTTGGCAACATTAACAGTAGCCCCAAAACCTTCAACAAAAAAGATAAATTAGCCCATATAAGTTAGAACTGTAGCACTGCTGGTATTGTTCAGTTAAGAGATGGGAAGTTTTCATACTTGTGGAGATTCTGCAGCTAAGTACACAAACTTTGTCTAAAGGGGCAGCAGGATTGATCTTAGCAATGCAATTGACATGGATAACAATGTATTCACTGCCTGTAGAAGTGTCCACAAAATGGTACAAGCTTTAGCTCGCATTCATAATAACTAGATGTCATACAGTGATAGTGTTTATTGATACAGCTTTCACAAAGCTTTTCCGCATCAAGTTACATGACAAGGAATGTATGTCACTTCATATCAGGAACATATATAACTTCATATATAAATTACTCACTAAATTAAAATACTATTTCCACCATATCAAATTCATAGAGAAATGGCGAACTTACTTATGCATGCAGTATTTGAATTCTTGGCCCCGAACAAAATCTTTTTCTACTTCTTCAAGCTATATTTGAAACAAAAATGAGTTATAAAGAATGAAGATACATATTAAAAAAATATTAGTATTTAAGAATAGCCTGAAATGAACTATTATACTGGATCAACCCCATAAAATACAATAACATAAATAAACTCATATTATTGAAGACTTGCTTTGCGGATCCCATAATCCACTAATTTAATCAATGCACAACAAGCATAAAATAAGAACCGGGAACAAAATACAACATTGTCAATATTGTACATGCTTATCTACTTGCAGAAGAACAAACAGTCTAACTTGCAGGTTTGCTAGCATCAAATTTCTACAAATTTTACTCTCTTCCATGTTTTACACTTTCCAGTAGACAATCAAATCCTTCTACATACAACAATACAATACAAAAAGCAAATCAATTTTTAGATATAATACGAAAACCAGTTTAAAACAAAAATTGGCTTGTTGATATTCCTGTGATTATGTTCCCATTATTTTCAGAAACTTTAAACTGTGTGACAAAATAATAGAGATAGAAATCTCCACAACTATAATGCAGTAAAAAGTTTCTAATAACAAAATAAAATTCATCAATTTTATTGAGCAGAAAACCAATACATTTCTACATCAGCATAGCAACTGTGCTTCTTCTCTCTCACCTCAACATTACTTCAATTTTTTTCAGATAAAAAAAATACATAAATTATAAGGCATGCTGTAAGAGTATCAGTGAATAAGTGATCCATCAAGCTTTCTTCAGTCACACAATACTCAAATCTTTCCTTTAAAAAAAAAAATTTTATCTAGTCAATTTACAAGAAAAGTAATCAAAAGAATAACCTAGTAAGAATAAAAAGTCATAGAATCTTCAGTCATGGATTCTCATGCATTTGGCTGAGAAATTTTGAAATAAAACCCATGCATGGTCTATGCAAAATATATTTTTCCTCATTAGACAATAATCACATCTACACTAAAGGAGAGTTCTCAATAATTTTCATGTCTCCAACACAGAACAAGAATAATGATAATAATCAAACTTTATAATTATTATTAGAACAACAAACGTTCTTCAGCTAAAATTAAAAAACTAAAGAAACAAGAAGATAATAACATATGTTATGTGTAATGTGCGGAAGCGCGGGTTGAGCAGATTACCAATTTATGGTAACTATGACTGTTGGAGAAACTTAAATGTGGTGTAAACAATTTCAAGAAAAATTGACACAATAATTTACGTGGTTCAGCGTAAAGCCTACATCCACGGGCAAAGACTGAAAGATAGTTTTACTAACAAGTGAGAACTTACAAATTGTAAAAAACTCAGAAAACCCAATTCCCCAATACACCCAAATGAATTCTCCTATCACTCAAGTGGAAGCTCTCTCTCAACTCTCTCAATTGCTTCACTTATAATTGCTCTCAATTGTGAGATGCATTAACAAATAAAGAACAATAGCACTATTTCACCAAACCTTTAAAATTATCAAAGTTTGTTTGGTGATTACCTAATTTTTAGTCAAGCTTTGAACAATTTTGGCTAAACTTTGAACATGTACTTTCATTTGACTTTTTCAACAATGTGTAAACTAGATCTAGCAAGATTATCCTTCTATTAAATTATATTAGAAAATAATGGTCTATCTGCTTTCAGAACAAATATCACACACCTATCACATACAACTACACTTTAGTTCTCCACTCGATTATAACTATAAAAGCCACTATTCTCAATCAACTCACTTTTAAGTAAATAAAAAAGAATTTGAACCAAACCATTTTTTTTCTTAAAGTTTGATCAAAACAATGTAAATAGCAGCTAACTTTACTTTTATATCACACAATTACGACTTATTCACATAAACTCCTACAATTTCCATTATAAAAATTTAATTGTTCAATCTAATCTCTTAAATCCTCTAATAATTTTCTCCTACAAATAGTTAAATTTAAAAAAAAAAATTCTCATTGCATTTTTTGAATAGGACTAGGTCCTTATATATTCTCTCCAAATTTTCTCCGCAAACAAACAGATAAAGAAATCAATATAGAAACAAAATTAAAAAGAGAAACGAACATCAATGGATGAAGAATTATCGGGCTGAATGTGATCCCAAAGCTTCTCAAATATCTCATGACATCTATACGATGAGAATATGGACACAACGCCATGAGTTAGATTGTCGGATTAGGTTGTTGTGTGTTCATTGAAGGTTATGAGGACTAAAAGTTTTCTTCTGTTGAATGAGGTGAAATGAAGAAACAGAGAGATCTACGAAATATATTTTTTCAATTGTAAATTTTTTATTTTCAAGCTGAGACCACACTTTAACCATCAAAAATTGTGAAAATTAAAACTTAATCTAGGACTAAATAATAAGGAATTAAAAAAAATTGAGACAATTACACAAAGAGAGAAAGTCACCTATAGCGACAGAGCTTCGAGCTTTGATCTTCTGTTTCTTATATTCAATGTCGTTGGGTTTATTAGGGCTTAATTTCTTCGATGATTAAAGTGTGTTTGATTTGTCTACTTTGTATGATTTGGAAAGATTTCAGAAACAGGTCGACAGATTTGGTGAGAGAGGGAATACAAATCGTTTAATCCAGTAGCCCATCACTTAAAAAGATCAATTCAGCCAGTTTGAATCACCTGTTGGATTAAAGTTCAACATAACTTACTGCTGCTGTAGTCCTAAGAGCTACAGCCAAGCTGATGCTTTCAAACAGGTTTTTGGGAGCAGAAGTTTCCCTTTTGTCAAGCAAATCCTGCAAACATGGAAGAATAATGGAATTGCAAACTTGTACTAGTTGTATTTAAGATGATTACACATATTCCAATAAAGTATATGGTTGAATTCAATATAGAGACATTACCAAACTAATTTCTTTTACCTTTGAAAATTCATAAATATTATTTCCACATTAAAATTAGTTAAAAAAAAATTCAAATCAGTATTATTCATCAACAATCAATGATCCTGTAGTTTGGCTCGAGATTTTCCCTTACATATCATTTGTAATCTTTGGCATTTAATTAATAAAATATTTACTATTAAAAAAAAAACATATTTACTGCTGGTTAACAACCAGTGCATTTACACCCCCCAAATAAAATAGCGAAAGAAAAAACTCAAAGGGAAAATTACTTGAATGGAAGAATTTCATCAACATAGTGAAATATACATCCAAGAATGACATATATGACAATCATGCCATGCCACAGTAGATAAAAGCTACTATTACTTTTAAGGGCATATAAAATTTCTAGTTCTGTTTCAGTTGAGGCAAACTAAAATGGTTTGGGTTAATTTTCATGACATCATGGGCCTAAAATGTAAAAAATAAATCAAGTAGTATTGGCCAAAAATTATGACCAATTGAAAATTCTTCTATTTAATGTAACCGAAATCAAAATATGCTCATAGAAATAAAATAAAATCAAACAAAATGCAGGATCACTTTTCGGTATCCAATAACATGGAATGTAAGACTCTTAACACAAAGAATCACTCGAAGTAACATATTATACATGATATAGAGCTATGAGGATATTCAGCAACAAAAATTTTAAAATGTAAAGGACATCTAAGATCACCATGCACGAACAGAATAACATTCGCAAGTGCACCAAAAGTTCCGGTGAAAACAGTTGTAGCAGAATTCCTAGCAGCTAAAAGTGCCTACACTTTTGGCTATCGATGGCAATTAATCGGCGAAACCACGAGAAATCTTGATAGTGGCATTCAATGAGTCATCTCAGCAGCAGGCGAAAGAAGGAGCACCAACGGCGACGACTTGTATATGGATCGATTATGATTTGATTATTATGTTTCAATTTGGCACCATCTCTTTTCCCTTTCAAATTCCTCAAATCAGATCATTCCTTCTTCAATTTTTGATTTTTAATCTTTTGAATTAAAACGATGTTCAAAGTTCAAAATGATTGTTCCGGTTGCCCATCGGTTAGATCGATTTCCTCTTTTGTTAAATTAATAATCATCCGTTGGATTAAAATTAAATATGTTTAACTGTTTCATATAAGTCAGACTGTAAGTTACGTGTAAAGTAACATAGGGATTGCCTCCTTTATTTTAAAAATTACGTACGGTTGTTCGTCAATGGACAATCTTCAGAAGAAACTTAACAGAATTACAAAAACTAGAAAAAAATTCTATTATTTTATTTGATTTCATTGAATATCATCTTCAACCTTTTACTGTAAATTTTCACTATAAAATGTTTACTAGTCCTTTTAGTCAACGACATATACAAAAAGGGAAACATTCTCCAATTTAGTTCTCAGTCTCCATCTCGTTCTTCTCCTTCTTCTTCTCATTCTCCTTTTTCTCTTTAGTCTTCTTGTCCATCTTCTTCTTGAGAAAATTAAACAAAGAAATGAAGAGCTTAAACAAAGAAATGAAGAGCTCAAACAAAGAAATGAAGAGCTCAATTACTTCTATGATCCATTTGTGCTTCTCGTAAAAGGCTTTTACTTCTAGAAGTTGCTCTAGAGCAGCCACGAGAAGAGAGACCAGAAAGCGTTCTAGTGAAGCATATTTCGTCACAACGCAAACAAAACGTACGTCAAAGCAATCTTCGCCGAAAGAGGCAGCTTCTTCTCTCTTTCTCTGTTTCAGGCATGCCACCGCACCAAGCCTGGATTTGAGCTTGAGCGAGGCCAAAGTTGAAATAGCCAAGAGCCTGTGGCGGCGGAGAGTGAGGGACACCGACGGCCGATGACTAAAGAGAAAGCTTTGACTGAAGGTGTTGAAAGCAAAGTGGAACTCATTTTATGGTTGCGCAATTGGAGAGAGAACAAAATTGAGAAGGAATGTTTTTGAATTTTGATTCCAAATTCGTTGTTTATATAGTCCCCTTCCCACCTGGCTCTCTTATTTACGGTTAACCCGCATGTTCTGAGTCCCTGTTTCTTTTTTGCTAACAAATCAAATCCGTCTCTGTTTGTTGAAAAAGAAAAAAATGGTACCATGATGCATCTTATTTTGAAAAAAAAAAGTGCACCAAATAGCACTTTTGGTGCACTTTTAGTGCACTTCTGCTGCAACTGTTTTTGCCGGAACTTTTGGTGCACTTGCGAATGTTATTCTGCTCATGAATGGTGATTTTAGATGTCCTCTACATTTTAAAATTTTTGTTGTTGAATCTCCTCATAGCTCTATATCATGTATAATATGCTACTTCGAGTCATTCTGTGTGTTCAGAGTATCACTTTCCATGTTATTGGATACGGAACAGTTGATGTCATGAATAAGAAATGCATCTGTTGACTGATCTATCGTTGGATCCCACGTAGGAGGTCTGTTGTGTTTCTTTCTTTTTCTTTTTCTTTTTCTGTCATGATAAGAACATAAGCACTATTAATTCCTTAGTTGTGGTTAAGTTACGTCATTACATAGCTTAAATTCACCCAGGGACGAAGCTACTTGTTCATAGGACGAGGTGTAGTCCGTCCAAAATCTTCAAAAATTTGCCAAATTACTATTGTGCAAAATTTACAAAATTATCGTTACATTATATTTAATTCACAACTTTACTGTTCTATTGATTTATAACTTTACCACTTATATTAATAAATAAAAAAAGAGCATTTACTTTATGTTTCCAAACGTGTTATCTCTTTTTCTTTATCTTGGTTTCTTTGTGTTGTACTTCTTATTCAATTATTTACTCATTTTTTCTTAGTAAAATTATATAACAAATTTATTTTTTATTTAATCTTTTACAATATATTTATTAATTGTAAGATAGTAAAGATAAAAACCATATTCTTAGTTCTTTAATTGGATTTTCAGTTGATGAAATTAAATAATAAAATTACAGATAAGACATTAGAATTTCTTACTCTTAGCTCTATTTTAAATCATATTGATTCTTTCAAATCATTTAATATTGATGATATTTGTAATTTTATAGTGAGATTTTATCCTCAAACTTTTACTCAATTTGAGATATTTTGAGAGAACAATTAGAATGTTTTCATATTGATGCGTTTCTTATTGAGTTTCAGAGTATTTCTTCACTTTCTGAATTATATCGACAATTAGTTGAGATAAAAAAATCTTAAATTTACTTCTTCAAATTCGAATTAATTTGTTTAATATTGACTCTTCCTGTTTCTATAGTAACGATGATCGAATGAGCATTTTCAGCTATAAAGCTTATCAAGACATCACTTTGAAATAAGATGGAGAAGGGATTTATATCAAATTAAATAGTTTTCTATATTAAAAGAGAATTTATAGACATTATCGACTCAAATTCAATAATAGATGAATTCATTGTAGAAAGTATCGTAAGATCTAATATCTTCACTTGCGACCCACTCAGTTCATGTAAAATAAAAAAAAATAATATCTACACTCTAAAATTTAAGAAAATAATTATCAATATCCCCAAACTTAAAAAAATGGACACCAAGGCCCTTCTTTAACTATAATACTTTTAATCTCTATAATTTTAAAAAAAAAATTAACTCTAATATTTTATAATAAATAGAAATATAACATTAAAATAAATGTAATAATATTAAAATTATTTTAATAATTTACAATATATTATATATATTCTATTATATTAAAGTAAATTTTATAATAAATAGAATCATAATATTAAAACAAATATATTAAATTTAAATTATTTTTTAATATTATGTAAAATAATAATTTTAACATTATCAGTATGTGAATTTTTTAATTGTAAAATGTATTTAATACAAATATTTATTTAAAATCTCTACAATAAATAAAAGTACATTATTAAAATAAATATAATAATTCACATATTTAAATTTATAAAAATATTAAAATACTTAAATATTGTTAGTTTACTGCATAAATTACATTATCTATGTATAAAATTTTTATTTATTAAAAATTTTAAAGTCAATTATTTTTTGAATAATAGAAGTAAAGGGTATTATGGTCAAAAAGAGTCTCGGTGTTCTCTTTTAAAAATTTAGAGGAGTTGGTGATCATTTTCTCAAATGTTAAGGGTGTAGATGTCATTTTTCTTAAAATAAAATAAAATTATTATTCTACCCTAAATCCTAATGTACATCCATAAGTATTATATATTGTTATTACGGGAGCTCACCTAGTGATAGGTCTGGTAACGCATCAAGTTTAATTAAATCCATGTCCATTCATTATCATTATCATATTACTCAAATCGCTTAATTTAATGTACTCCTTTTAGTAATTTTAAATAATTATTAAAAGCAATTGTTACGTACTTTTAGTTTTTAACACAAACAATAATTTTTAAAAGAGATCATATAATCATCCCTAACGTCTATATTATTCACCTATAAATAAAAATTAGAAGGGGAATATCAATTATTAAATTCACCAATATTATGGATTATTAATAATAAAAGATCATGCTAAAATCTTAATAGAAAACATCACAAAAATAGATTTGCAATATTACCTTTTAATAAGAAAATTGACTAACGTTGAATGCGAATTATACAATGACGGCTCCGAATTTTACCATAGTACTTCAGGATTTTAGGATATGTTATTGGTGAATAGTCAATCTTCCTTTTTTCTTTTGAAAAATTTTAAAACTTATTAAATACATTAAATTAGTAATATTAGGTGTTAATAAATAATGGGTGAAATTATTTCGATGCTTAAAGCTAAATGCAACCATTTATAGAGTGGATTTTAATGGCCCAACCCAATAAACGTCAACAAAACAACTACTTTGATCATGTGAATTCATGCGGCGTAAACTTTTGACAGGCTATACTATTGATAGTAGAATAATTAGTAGTTAAGAAAAAAATTATTTAAAAAAATAAATCTATGATTTTCTTTTAAAAAAAAAAAAGCTATGATTGTGCATTAGACTTTAAGATAATAGCAAAGATGACTATGCTTACAATGTCAACGATTCGCTAACATATGATAATAGTAAACTGATGTCAAATCGTTTATGATATAAAACTTGGCAGTAAATAATTTCATAATTTTTAATGGAGTGTGTAATTTGAAATCACTAAAAATATTCTTTAAACTAATTAACTTATTGTACCCATCATTAAAATTTGAAAATTGAATAAATATCAAAAATAACCTATTAAAACCAATTTCCTATGTTAATAATAATTTAAGAATACTGGCTATGATGGAACTATTCCACCGTGAACTACTGATAATGGCCGTTAGATCATAACATTGAGTGTAAATTTAATATTAATCTTTGTGATGGTATGGTTATCATTAGCGTTTCATCGTAAAGCAGTTCCAACGTAATTATACAGTAAAGAATAAGTGATTATCTTTTAGTTCCAAAGAAACAAAAATTGTGTTAAACAATTTTTTTATTAGAAATAATCATTAAATAAATAAGTTATTAATGGAATTATGGAAATTTTACTTTCAAATAAAGAATATTGCTGAAGTAAATCTTAGAGGAGCCTAAATTTGAGTAACCTTAATTGTAATAATAGACAAATATTGAAATTCGAATTTTTAAACATAAAAAAAAAAACTAATTTTATTCTTAAAAAAATACAAACAATACTTTTTAGTGGAATTATACATTAAAGGCCTTAATATTAGGAGAGACAAATATAATAATTTAATGTTTAAATAATAAAGTAAATATAAAATAATGTTTTTGTGGGAAAGTATATTAAGATGGGGCTTTAATTTTAGGAAAGGCCATCGGCAAATAATACACAAGTTTCCGGCTGAGCTAATTGAAATCATTTGGTCTCTTCGGAGACATCATTTTAGCCTGAGCCGAATTCTATGAGACTGCCTATTGCCTATGGGCCCAAAACAAAAGGGAAGAAAAGTTCTCCCTGTTGCCAACACCACCAGCTCACATGTTGATGCGGTGGTATTGTCCAATTAATTTGTGACACATGATCACTTCCATTTTTTTCAAATTAAAAAATTTCCACAACTTTACCAAATTAGAATTTCCGATTACATGCAGGGGAATGTCAATGATTGTTTTGCCTTCCCGGCTGGGATTCGAATTGAGGTTATTTATTGGCAAGATCTTTTTTATTTTAATTCTTCTATGATAAAAAGATGAAATAACTGAATACTCATGCGGGTTACTTGGCCTCCTATTGACGGATGTTTAGTATCAAGAATTGAATTTGTTTTAATGTTTTGGCAACAATGTAGAAAACAACTAATGCTAATGCTTTGTTAATCATTATCATACTCGTCGATCAGGCATATGATAGGTCGTTCATGTATTTTTAGCGTAACTTACGAGTTTTCATATATATTTAACTTAAAATAAGTTCACGTATATTTAATTTTCAATACATTAATCTCGCAAGATGTGTAAGATGTTTGTATGTTACGTGTAGAGTACTTTTCAGAGATTATAATTTAGATTACAAGTATTCATTTTGAATGTATAATAATATATTATTTTGAAGTTTATAACGATATAAATAAAACTCATAACATGCTTGTGCCATTTTGGACAATAGTCGGGCTGAAAATTTCATTTCTTTCATGCTCATTTTTAAGTTTTATGATTTTTCTTATATTTTTTGATTTTTTTTATTTTTAAAACTCAAATTTGAATACTGTTTGTCTTTTTTTTTTAATTTTAATTAGGAGAATTTAATTATCATATAATATTTTAAATTTACTTATTTTAATAAATTTATAATACTTAAACTTGTTATAAAAAGACTCAAAACCCTAATTTTATTCGTTTAGGCTTTTAAAAAAAATTATCAATATTCAAAAATGTAATTTCTTCTATCAAGAGACCCTATAACGTTTTCTTTCGTTAGTTGGTTTATTAACTATACATTTTTTTTTGTCAGCACTTATTCTTTATTAGTGTTCTTTTTATAAGAATTGAATGAATGACATGATCATATTCAATTTATGAATATTAGAAAAATGTAACGTTTACATTAAATATTTACAAAAATGTCTCGTCGATCCGTTGGGCTAGTCTTTTAAAAAACTTTTACCACTTTCTCCATGCTCAAAAAAATCTTGTATCTTGACGCTCCAATCCCTACTAAAAAGATCTTAAGCAAACCCTAATTAAATGTGCACTACTACGTTAAAACTCCAATCCTCTGTCCACCAACATTCTTTCTACTCTCTCTACGTCATCCAACCTCCCTGCATTACCATAGATCTTGATCAAAAGCTCGAAATTATGCTCATTATCAGGCTCCAACTCAAAAAGCATTTGTGCAGCAATCTCTCCGATAGACACATTTCCACGAAGGTAGCACGCATATAATAGTGCACCCCACACGACTGGACTAGCCTCAAACTCCATCTTTTCTACTATCATCGCATAAGCCTCATCAATCAACCCTGCCCTTCCATAAAGATTCACCATACAAGCATAGTGTTCGACTCTAGGGCTAATGTGATACTTCTGTCCCATAACAGAAAATAACCTCTCCCCATCTTTCACCAATCCTAAATGAACACAAGCCGATAGCAATGACACAAACGTTATGTGATCGGGTAAAATTCCATCTCTTTCCATCTGTTCAAAATACAGTAACACTTCACGGTACTTTGAATGAGCATGAATTATAGAATTCCACGACACAACGTCTTTATGAGGCATGTGATCGAACAACCAACATGCCTGGTCCAACTTCCCGTTCTTGGAGTAAACAACAATCAAAGAATTAGCAATGCACAAATCCCAGTCAACTCCACGCCTAAGAACCCACCCATGAACTTGAGCACCAATTCTTAACAAAGATGCATTAGCAAGAATTGCTGATATAGCCACAGGATCGGGTTCAAATCCATTTTGAATCATCCCACGAAAAATATCAAATGCTTCCACTAAAAGGCCATGATGAAAGTAACCTATCAACATTGAATTATAAGAAATCAAGTCCTTATTACCAATCCTATCAAAAACCCTTCTAGCCTTAACAATGTCACCACATTTTGCGTACATATCAACAAGAGCATTAAGCAAAAAACCATCAAAACCAAACCCAAAACGCACCGCATCAAGGTGAACCTTCTCGCCAACCCGAATTAACCCAAGTCCAGCACAAGCTTTCAACACGCGAGGGAATGTAAATTGGTCCGGTTCAACGCCTTCTTCCTCCATTTGGAAGTAAAGCGCTATGGCATCTTCATATTCACCCAGTTCAGCATATCCCGATATAAGCGAATTCCAAGGAAACGCAAATGTTGTTCTCTTAGACATTTGATCAAACAATTGATGCGCTTCATCGATGAGGCCAGATGTTGCGTATAATCTCAGCAATTTTGACGAAATGCCCTTATTTTTGCGTAAAAGATTTCTGGGTATCAAACGGTGAAGCTTAATTCCATGTTCTACGGCTTTTAACTGGTAACATGTCTCAAGGAGAGAAGCGAAGGTTTCAGTTTCTATAGTGATGCCGTTTTGAACAGAGAACTCGAGGTCTTGAATGACGGAGTCTAAGGCTTGGAGTTTAGTTTGGGGGAAAGCTTTTGATTAGTTAGAAGTGGGGTTGGGGATGATTTTGGGTAAGAGGAGAATGTGGTGATTCTGTTTTGAGAAATTTGTTTCTGTTTTTGTTGTCTCTGCTTTCTACTTCTCTTGCTTTTGGAAGCGCAATGAATGATGATTTGAGAAGTGTGGAAGCTGCTTGGCGGATAAAGAATTGTCACCATTCTTAGTCTTGGTATCGGAGAGGGCCAAATGAGAGAGAATGGGTATTATGAGAACGTGTATCAAATATGTTTATTATTTATATGTAAAATTTGGTTACATAAAATAAATAATTTAGTAATATGTTGTGTGCATTACATATGAGAATATATATCTTCACTACTGAATATTTGGTCGAGTTAGGCCACATAGGCGGTCACATTCAAGATCTTCACATCCCACTAACATGTGCTGCAAAATCTGTAGAGTATCATTTTGTAACTTTCATAAAACATTTCAAGCTAAAGATCCATCAAGTTATAGGGAAGTTGAATATGACGGTGATTGAAAACTGGATCAGCTGATGTTTGCTATCATAACACTAGCTGCCAAAACCATTGTCACAAATTTATGATCACAGACTGACTGCAAATGACCGAAAACGAAATTGCAGAGAATATAATTGAATATTTAGAGTCATTAACTGAATGATACAGTTCAAACCCCCTCAGTTTTTCCTTTTTCTTCACCTTGAAAGAACCCTTTTTGAATTACAACAGTACACTAGTTTACTTTCAGAAACAAAGTGCTTGAACCAAGACAAAGTAACTGTTATCCTCTAGTGTGGTAAACGCCGGCCTCCACAGCATCTCAGATTCCATGCCAAGAATATCCAGTCCTTGTGAAGGCTGTTGATATCCAATTAATCATGTGATCTTATCAAAAGGCTCGGCAACTTCTGTCAGTCCGTGAAATACTAGGATATTCCATGCTTTGTGCTACTCCTTGTTCCTATAATCAAGGATCATTCTGTCGCCAACTGCAGAACGAAACCAAGTCTACTCAATGACATTTAAAATGTTTACTAAACATGTGCGGTACCATTACAAGTGAAAAAATTGAAAGAAAATAATGAGGGAAGCATAAATAAAGAGACGACTAAATAGGTGAAGCCTGAAAAATTGTGATATAATCAATTAATTATTAATATAGAACTCCATTTCTGTTGCAAGAAGGAAGTTATAAAATGAAGTCTAATGACAAAGAGCAAAGAAATTTGAAAATTAACAGAATGAAAACTACCTCGAGTGCAGCAAAAACAGCACGAACTTGTCCAAAAATTTCATCTACTGTTCCCACTGCATTGATCTACATGCAAAACCTTCTGTTACAACAACTGAGTAATTATCAATCAATTTACCATAAAAATAAGTGAACACAAATCTTTGAATGGAGTTATCTATTTTCAGAGTTTATTAAATTCCTTGACAAAGAAAATTCAGAAGCTGTGACATTCAACCTCAACATTAATACTAAGGTAAAAGAATAACAAACCGTCAGATGGAAGCTTAGCTTAAACGAAAAAAAAATTTACCGTATAAAGCTTTCCCCTCTTTGCATAGTAATTGATAACAGGAAGATTCAATGCTTTAAACACTTGGAGGCGTTTCCTGACTGTGTCTATGTTATCATCAACTCGACCCTGGAATTGGGTATCATCTCGTTTTAACAATGGTTCAAATATGATTTACCATATTGAAAAGTAAAATAATTCACCACAAGCACCTCATTACGGTTCAGCACTCGATTCACCATCTCTTCTTCAGGGCAATCGAAGAAAAGAACAATATCTGGTTCTGCTCCCATCTATGTCAGAATCAAGAATATTTAATTTAAAAAACAAGGTCATAAAAAGAAGAATAGAAATGAGGAATAAAAATCAAATGGTCCAAATCCAATAATGGATTTTTGACTGTTCTATTATGTTTTTTTTGGATAAGATTTAGTACTGCTTCAAATCTCTATATCAGCACAATCTTTACTGTTTTCCCTCTGTTGTTGTTTCTCCTCAACGAAAAACCACTCTTTTGCTTACCTTTCATGACAAACAAATCTCATGGCCTTCCTAAGAGATTCGTTGATCTTGAAAGGTCTAAACAAAATTTAATAACCTTAAATTCACAGCCAAGATAGGTGTTAGACAAGTTGGAAAATCACTTAAACAAATTTACATAGGTTTATTTAACCAAAAACGATGCAAGATAGAGAAAAACTCACAATCCGTTCAAATGCTGCGCGATTCTCCTCACTTCGGGGAAAACCATCAATTAGAAATTTTTGGCTATCACTTGATTCCATTTCCTTTTGGATCAGGCTGACTGTTACTTCTGAAGGGACAATTTTTCCTTCTTTGATTGTGTTGAGAATTGTGGTGCTGAAATCCAGCTCCAATCGTCAAAGGATGCACAGTTTTAAAGGTAAGTGCAATCAAACAATTTTTTTATGATCAGCATGAGAAATTATTACCCATATTCACTGTTAGAAGCTATTTCTCTCCTTAATAATTCTCCCGCACTTAGATGTGTCAATCCGTAGTTCTTCACAATTTTTGCACATTGCGTACCTTTTCCACTACCAGGGCCACCTGAGAGTATGAGAAGCAAATTCTATCATACATAAGCAATACAAAGTTAACACATATATGCATCATAAGACCCCTTCGCAAGCAATATCTATGGAAGATTTTCCAGGAACATGCATAGTTCTAACCTTTTTAAGGTTACTACATGTATTTAATATTCTTCAAAGCTGTTCAGTCTCGAAAACTGTTTATCATCCATGGAAGATGCAAACAAGCTCAGAAACAAGAAACCACGGAACAAGTTATCTACATCAATACACCCTTGAAAAAAATTCATTTAAGCTCTACTTGATTTCCTTATAGGAATGAGAATTTCTTAACTATGTTTGAATATATGGAATTCTAAGGACATCAAAGTAATTTTGCATGATAACCAGCATACAAGCATTTATCCAGAACCTTTAACATGCTAGTGATTAAAACATGGTTATTACCTAAGACAAAACTTATGAATGGAGCCTTGCCTTTTGGAAAGAATCCACCTTTTACCTGCATTGAAGTGGCACAAAAGATTAACACAATCAATATCAAAACTAAGGTTACTTTATGAATGCACCATAGCACACTAGAACATAAAGTTGTCAGAACTGACCACAACTATGACTGTAAACAAAATATGTTAAGATATGCAAATACATCATAGAAACTAATACTCCTAAGAGTTCAACCTAGGTTTTCAACTTTTAAGCTGATTCGAAAACTTATTCAATGATATTGACTTAATTTAGCATGTAAAAGTACTCTAGACTACTATTGCTGAAACCCAAAAAAGCAATGTTAAAAATAGGCAGCTTGCAAATTCTGATGCCAAATTTTTGTTTCATCCCTATGTTTGTTCCTCATACCCAAGAAAGACACTGAGCCATTTAGAAAATCGCAAATACTATACGCTTTAGAAACAGCTATCTCTGTGCCGATATAAATTCTATGAAAGTACTGAAAAAAATATAGCAAAATAAAGTGCATAATTTGTTTTTATTAAGATACTTCCACAAAGTTCAGTATTAGCTACACCATAACCAGACATCTTGTTTTTATTAAGATACTTCTACAAATTTCAGTATTAGCTACACCATAACCAGACATCTTGTTTTTATTAAGATACTTCTACAAATTTCAGTATTAGCTACAATATAACCAGACATCTTGATGACTAAAGTTCTCCCAAAAACACTACACTAGCATATCAAATACCTGGGTGGGGATTTCCGTGGTAAAAGATTCCCAAATCTTGAAGTTGTAAGCTGTCTGCATAAAGTAACAAATAACCAAATCAAAAAGCAAGTTAAGACTTTTAGTTATCAATATTAATGCAAAAAGTTATAGCAATGCAAGAATTAAAAGGAAAAATAAAAATATGCAGCTCCAATTTAAAAATCTGAAACAATTGAATAAGAAGCAGCTGCCAAAATAAAATGTATTTTGTTGATCGAGCACGTTTCAATTTTCCATGTATACGTACAAAAGCTTCAATAAAGAAATACGCAAGTTAAGACTTTTAGTTATCAATATTAATGCAAAAAGTTATAGCAATGCAAGAATTAAAAGGAAAAATAAAAATATGCAGCTCCAATTTAAAAATCTGAAACAATTGAATAAGAAGCAGCTGCCAAAATAAAATGTATTTTGTTGATCGAGCACGTTTCAATTTTCCATGTATACGTACAAAAGCTTCAATAAAGAAATACGCATAAAGAACGAATTATCCAAGGCGGGTTTTCGTGATTGTACCTGATGGTTACGAATCAATGATCTTGAGGAAGAGATGAAAGGAGAAGGTGAAGCCACGCGCCTCCACATCGTAATGGGTTCTCTCCAGCTCGGTCTCTTTGACTCTGACTCGGTTATTTCACGTTATTTTCTGGTTTATAATTTCTGTTACGCATTTCATCGAACACGTAACGGTCCACTCCACGCATGGCCACTGAGCTAGTTTTTGCGAGGCACGTTCGTCACTTCACCTAGTTTTTGCGGAATAAAACTAAATTATATGATTATTAACATTGTAGTCCCTCTTGTTTACCTAATATTCAAACAAACCAATAGTTTCCATTTTGTCTCACTTGAGTTCTGTGGGGATAGTTCGTGGTCCTTTTCTTCATTGGGCCCGTATCATATTAATTTGGGCAGAAAATCTGAAAGAGTTAAGCTTCTTCCATCGCTCTTTTTAAATTTGGGGTGGATATGGGTTGGGGTAGATAGAGTTTATAAAGATTTAATTCAATTCAGTTTAACTCAGTCTTAAATGAATTGAGATAAAATTAATTCAATTCAACTTAATAAATATGTTTAAGTTAATTCAATTCAACCATTAAATTATCAGGTTGGATTGGGTTGATCAGGTTACAAATTTTAAGATCAAATTAAAATTAAAAATATATATATAGCTTGAGGAACTTATTAAAATTAAATATAAATATATTATAATATGAAAATTTTATTCATGGTCTAGTATTCAATAAATAAAATTAAAAAATAAACTATCTTGAAATTAATAAAATTTTGATAATTAACTTCTAGATTTTATTTCAAGTTTCTCATATCTCTTTTTCAAATTATAAATGATGACATTTAAGATAATTAAATAGCATCATATGCTGTAATAAAATTAAAGTGATTTATAATTACATATTGTTAAGTGTTTAATAAAAAATGAAGAGAAACTAAAATTAACTCACTTTTAAAATTAAACTTATAAGATAATAAATTTATTTTTAAAATTCTATGTTATTACGTCAATCAGTAGCCATAAACTTAGTTGAAATATTTATCAACTCTAAAACAAAATATATATTATTATTTACGTAGGTTGTGATAAGTTAGATGAGTTCAGCATAATTAACTAAACCCCAAAAATTTTCTCAATTAACCCGCATTGACTTACTCAACTAATTAAAATTAAATTGGATTGGGTCTATTGAGTTGGGTTGGGCTTACGTACTCCTATTTGAAACTCTTACAAAACCCCTTTTTATATTTTTTATTTTTTATAAAAATTATAAAAAAGACCAAAAAATTACAATAGAGTTTTTATTAATTTTACTATCATCTAGAATATGTGTGTGTGTGTGTATTTCAAACAAAATTCTTATTATTAGGTGATTTTTTGTTCATTGATTCAAAATTATTTTGATTTTATAAAAAAATTAATAATATCATATATTATGATTTAAAGATAGTTAGGATTCATGATTTATAAAGGATACCTAGGTTTAATAAAATTCAAAATATTCCTTTTATGTAATTTTCTCTAGCCATTCAACTATAGTTACAAAAATAGGGTTTTATAATGATACTAAAGAGTTGTCAAAAACTTTACTCAACCTAAAATTCTAAGCTTAATTATAATATGTACTTATTTTAAAGTAATTTAATGTATTTATTTTTAATGCCACAATCAGTGGCCATCATCAGATGAATTTTGGGATAAGTTTTAGAATATATAGCATCACTTTTTAAAATAGGTGTATTTATTGTTTCTCTTTTTCTAAAAATAAAAATTAAAAAAAGTTAACAAATTATGGTTCTTTTACAAATTATAATTACGTATCTTTTAAATTTTTATTGTCTCTTTATTTTTTTTCATGACCTTACAAACTTTATCTTTTTCACGACCTTACGAATTTTATATTTATAATTTTATATCATTAAAGTTCTATGCGTCATTTTTTTTTTTTTCTAACCTTTCCTTCTGAACTTTTGAACATGTCTTTAAGATATCTTTGTTCTTAGATCTTGATCGCTCGAAAACAGTAAATCCTTTTCAAAAAATCATAGAAAACGTAATATTATGTGGCTTAATAAATTGGATTGCATGGTTCTAACTGCAAAATCATGCCTAAATTTAAACCATGCCAAAACCAGATTTGAACACTAGTATTAAAATTTAAAAGAAAGGGTCATCCAAATGAAGTGTTGGACATTAGTAAAAAAGAGACCATACTTTTGTATAGCATTTATTCGATGCTAATAACAGCACATTTTAAAATACAATTACCGTTCAATGTTTAGGTTTTTAAATTTATTTTTTAAAGTATGTAGATGGCTACAGCAATGATTTTCAACTTTGTTACGTAATAATATAATAATGAAAATTGTCTCAAAAAATGACATGTATACACTTTGTACAATTAATACAGCCGACCATCGTCATCATCATCGTCTTAAGTAGACTGTAGACATCTCTTCAGGCCACATTTTGGCATGTATAAATCATGCCAAGAAAAACCGAAGTCAAAAACAATCAATTTACAATTAGTCCATCATTCCATCAATCAGAGCCAAGATTTCTTTTGTCTCATAAAAAAGCATTGTTACATGAAAGAATTGTTTATTAGACCCCTCCTTTTTTCACCAAAACAATGACGAAACTTTGGATTAGATGGCAAAGGAGGTCGCTGGCTTGATACTTAAAAACTTTTGTTTTTGAAAATTTACAGTCCTGGCCAATTCCTAGACTCGTACATCAAGCCATCATTTAATCCTTTTTTAAACCAGCTTTTGAATTCAACAAAAACCATCATGCATGCTTTTTTGTTCTTTTATATTTGATGTCTCCTAAGAGATGTTAATACATTTAAGGTTATTTTTTATATTGCGCTTTAATGACAGTTGCATTACTCCAATATTACATCACTAATTGAATGTCTGAAACTATTAATTTTGAAAGCCGGAAGAATTCAAGCTGCAGAAGATTGACTGCTACGCCATCACTGGTTACTAGTCAAAAAGACTAAACCGTTGATGAAAAGTGACCGAAGCACTCGTGTATCTCTATTTTATTGTGTATATTATTTGTTAATAGAAATGTCCGTATAAAATATCAGCTCGTATTCATTAGGATCTTGTTTCAGTATATTATCATGTATTATACATTAATTCTACAGTTATTACCAATAACACATGTGTAATTTTTGTTGGTTATATTTTTGTGTCATTAATAATAATTATGGGGTTAATGTATGGTTATTCCTCAGTTCATTAGTGAGACGTATTAGTTTAGAATATTATTTATGTGTGTGGTGTGGTGTCTGTGGAAATCAATCTCATTGATACTTTATCTTAGTTGATGGATGAAGGAACATTTGCTTTGGTTCAGAAAAAAAAAAATCATGATATTCTAAGAATAATTAAAATACATAATTCACTTAAAAAATATGAGCTCATATGTTGTTAATTAACGGGAGAAGATCGGCTAAAAGATAAGGATTTGTGTGGGCAAAGGTGGTTTTAAATATAGGTAAAGTAGGCAGCCGCCTAAGATTTTGTATTTTGAGAAAGTTAAATTTTTTTTTATTTATCTAATAATATTTAAATTGATAAAATTTTTAAGTTAGGTACAATAAGAAAACTTATTTTTTAGAAGTCTCTCAAATTAATAATTATCCTACAATTAGTTTTTTTTTTTATACAGATTCTATAAATTATAACATTAATGTTAAGGAATTATAATTAATAACATTGAACTATTAATTTATTGGTTATTATTTTTTCAAGACAAAGATTAGTTAATTTATTAATTATTTTATATTAAAAAAATTTCTTGTACTCTTTTCTACAAAGAAAATTATTATATTTATTAACTCATTTTTTAAGTAAAAAAAATCTTGAAATAATAGTTCTAAAAGAAATAAAAAAATATAAATTATTGATTATTTTTCTCCTTTGAAATTTCTTCAAACCCTATTAATTAATGTTAAAAATTAAGAAATATTTAGAAATTAATTGAATCTTAAGTTTCTTTTATATTTATTTAATTATTGAATATAAAAAAGTCTCGCAAAAATTTTTTTACCTAATATCCGGTGGGGAGGGTGAACCGTGACAATATGTTAAGATAGTACCGTCGGCTATAATGGACCACTCATTTAGTAAGTTTTATGAGTTCCGACAGCTATAGTGGACCAATCATTTAACAAATTTGATGAGTTCCGTCAGTAAGATCGACAAATTAAACGATATGATCATTTAAAATGGAAAAAAATTATGACTCTTACCACCGGACCAACCTATCAAATGACCAATCCCCTGGTGTCAGATAACTTAACATGTGTAGGCACTGCGATTCCCCCACACAATTTTTCTCCCCCACATAGAGTCATGCACATCCTCTTTAATTGATGGGATGATTAATGATTTATTTACTTATTGCTAAACACATTGCGCACACACTAAATAGTGGTGCTGACGAAACAGCTGATGCAATGCTTAAGTAAGTCTGAAGTAAAAAATGAAAATACCAATAAGGAAATGTCCAAATTGAAATTTGTCTCGTTGGAAGTCCGTGATTGGCCAGTTCATGCTCGCACTATCACAATCATGGACCCTACTTCAGTAGAGCCTATCACCTTGGAACATCATCAATTTAGGTCCCCGGCTGCTATCGCAAACTGATGGCGGGCCTGCGTCGCTCTTTCGTATGATTGCCACACCCATGCAGCGTTTGAATAACACGCGCAATTTTAAAAACGATATTAAATAATAATAATAATAATGAATTTACTATTATCATTAGTATTTTTACCAGCTACATATTCTTGTCATGATCAGTCACATTTCAATTAGCGTGAACTCTGACAATTAGCCTTATAATCGGATGGATTGGTAACATGTTTCATGCTATTAGTATATGTATTCTTAATAAGTTTTGTGAAAAGTACTTTAAATTCCAACATCGTTATCTGTTCTTGTTTATGTACGCTCATCAAACTAAATTTAGATGACTTTCACATGGGAAAATAAAAATTTATTTTCCTTTTTTTAATATAAATTTCTATTTCAACCTTTCTATATTTTCACAATAACCATGTTAATGATATAAAATTTCACTTAAAGTACATGTGATTCATATAGTAATAGGTAATTGTGATGTCTTAATTTTTATGAAAATTTTTAATTACAAACTTCGAATGTTTTTTAAATACAGATATATATTCAACTCTTTGTACGTAAAGATACAAAATTTATTATTTATTAAATGAATAATTTCTTAAAATTTCTTTCTTTAGAAATTTTTTAAATTCAAAATTAGCCATCTGTACTTTAAAAAGTATTTATATGTACGTGTATATATATACTGGTTGGTTCTTATACTTTGATAATGTTTGATTAAATTAAAGTGTGCAATAAAATACCATGTATAATAAAGTTTCATGCCAAAGAGGATCAAGTGTTAGCCACGCACACAAGTCAAGCGTGACATCTCCAAAATTAACATTTGATTTTCCCCAAAGAAAGGGAAATCAAACTAGTATATAAAGGTGGGTGAGTGGGAGTTTTGTTCTCGGCTTTATTGTTGGTGAATGGTGAGTGATTAATTTCACTTCTGCTTGTTACATACATACAATTAGTCATGGGGAGGCAACCTTGTTGTGACAAACTTGGTGTTAAGAAAGGTCCTTGGACAGCTGATGAGGACAAGAAATTGGTCACTTTCATTCTCACCCACGGCCATTGTTGCTGGCGTGCCGTGCCGAAGCTCGCCGGACTCCGTCGATGTGGCAAGAGCTGCCGTCTCCGGTGGACTAACTACCTCCGGCCTGACTTGAAAAGGGGTCTCCTTAATGAAGCTGAAGAGCAACTTGTTATTGATCTCCATGCCCGCCTTGGCAATAGGTCTATACATATTAATTATTAATAATACCATAATGCCTTATAGCTATAGTGACATTGTACGTACTAAAGTTTTTTTTTTGTTTATTATTATCAACACAAAGTTAAATGGTCTCGTTTTCTTTAGGTGGTCAAAAATTGCAGCAAGATTGCCAGGAAGAACAGATAATGAAATCAAGAATCATTGGAACACGCACATCAAGAAAAAGCTTATTAAGATGGGAATTGATCCTGTAACGCATGAGCCTCTACAACAAGAAGCCAACAGTACAGAAGATCAGGCACCTATTAATTCTCATGATGATCATCAGCACGCTGCTAGCAACTTTGATATTGCTAATGTTGGTGAGCAGCAGGAGAAACCAATAATCTGCAGTGAGCAAAATTACTCAACAGATCGTGAATCCAAGAACAGACCTGATACTAGTGATGATGATCTGATGAGTTACATGTGGTCATCAGAGACATTTGATCTTGATGACACAATTACATCATGGAATTTCCCTGCAGCTTCATCATCAGAGGGAAATCCATCATCGCTGTGGTTGATGGATTATCATCAGGATTTTGGTGATGACGGGGAACTAGGATTTGGTCGTTTCAATGAAAGTGATATTAATACAGTGCTGGACATGGCAGACAAGCTATGACAGGAAAGGTGCACGCACTTAATGGAGAAACAGTACATTATGCAGCCACATGTAAAAATGGCAAAGGGTAAAGCACAATTTGGCTTTTACATATATCTAGTCTTGGTCACAATTTTATTTTCTTTTTGGATCCATTTAACTTTCAAGGAGGAGAACGAAAAGGGTCAATAATATGATTAGGAAATAAACATTTCTTTCGCAAATCAACTTCTTTTCTTTTTTTTTTTTTTCTCAGTAAAGGAAATTCTCACATCATCGTAAAGCTAATAAGCATAGGCTAGTATGTTGTCACTTGTCAATATTGTATCAAACACGATGAGAGAAATCTTGGAATTTCAATTTTTTATTGCTAATACAAGCCACACCTCAATGTTAAAAGAAAAGTCGCCAATATAGAAGAGCCGTGTGATTGAAACTTGCCTATAATTTATTTGAAACCTTTTTGAAAGAAATTAGTGACAGTAATTGAGGAAATTTGTTGAGATTATTATTAGAATATGTTACTGTGGTACAATCTTTTCTTTCTTTCAATCAATGGCCAAAAAGTACCGCCTTGGCAAAGCCATCCAATGTTTCGCTGGAATATTTGGAAAGCAAGTTATCTTAAACTTCAACTATTTCCTTGAGCGGCCGGTTAACAATATTATAAAAATTCAGTTTAATTCACGTATTTAAAAGTTAGCTCAAGAGTTTGATTAATTTAAAAATATATATATTTTTAATTAATCTAAAATTTAAGTACTAAGATGGTTAACACCTATTATAGTAGCTTTTCGAAACAATGACAAAGATGTTTTGGTTTATTTTTTAAAATTCAAGACTAACTAGATAATGCCTAACCGTAGGTGATTGAAAAAAAGAAATTATATGTCCGACTTTCTTAGAAAATGAATCATTTAGAAGGTAAAAAATTTGTATCTATTTCCATTTTACACTGTAAATGAAAATAATATCAATGTGAAAGTGGTATTAAGTTTCAAAAAAATACGGTAATATGCCGATGTAGAAATTAAAAATTTGATAAACATTAGGATATCATGATATTGCCTTTGATTTGTGATTCGCACTGCAAGAGGATAGAAAATTTACGTAAGACATATAGAAGTTAATTCGGTAATTGTATTAATTATATATAATTCTTTCTTTTTAGAACAAAAACTTAGATTTTAGCAAATCGCACGTAGAGATATTAATAAAACACATAAAGTTAATGGTATTTCATAACTAATCGATTGAACAACAGCGGTTTAAAATATATAAGTTGACAGTGTGTAGGGATGATAATGGGCACCGCCTGTAGTGGGTTTGTCACTATTAAATTCATACCTGTATAAAATTTAAATTACAAAACTCATCCGTAACCCATTGCCGGTGATGATTTTTTTAAGCCGCTGCATATTTTGACAATTACCAAACTCGCAATTTGCAATGGTACTTAACGGATTTTTTCATAGTTTTCACATTTAAAATTACAAATATTCAATATTTAAATTTATAATAATAATTGAAGTTCCATGTAATATACTAAATTCTAAATTTAATCAATGTAAATGAATAATTAAAATTTCAACATATATCCATCATAAATTCTCAAATTTAAATATAAAATACATAAATCTATCAAAAAGGAAAGAGACATCAATACCGCTAAGGTTTTGAAAAATAATCACCAATACCCCTAAGTTTTCAAAAACAGACACTAAGACACTTTTTTAACCATAATATTCTTTACCTCTATTATCCTAAAAAAATTGACACTATTTTTTTATAATAAATAGAAATATAACATTAAATAAATGTAATAATATATATTTTAAAATAATTTCAATATTTAAAAATATTTCAATATTTTACAATATATTAGATATATTTTATTATATTAAAGTAAATTTTATAATAAATAAAATCATAATATTAAAATAAATGTATTAATATTTAAATTATTTTAAATATTGTGTAAAATAATAATATTAACATTATTCGCATGTGAATTTTTTAATTGTAAAATATATCTAATGTAAATATTTATTTAAAATCTCTACAATAAATAAAAATATATTATTAGAAGAAATATAATAATTTACATATTTAAATTTATTAAAATATTTTAATATTGTTAGTTGATTACATAGATTACATTATTTATATAAAATTTACATTTATTAAAAATTTTAATGTCAATTTTTATGAGGATAATAGAGGTAAATGGAGTCTTAGTGTCTTTTTTTTAAAATTTAGAAGTTTTGGTGACCATTTCCTTAATCTTGAGAGTGTAGATGTCATTTTTCCTAAAATAAAATACAAACCAGTATTTAAAAGTAACAATATAATTATGCAAAAACAACATTACTGCACCAACAATAGTTATTATTTCATATTTTCATTTAATACAAATTTATTAGCACTCATCTAACACGATTTATACAATAATGATTAAGATTAATATTTTTTAAAGTATAATACTTTTTAAATACTAATTAGAAGAATAAAATTATAATAATGAAATAATCCACACATTAAGCTAAAGAAAAATATGTTATACAAACTTATAATAAGTATAAAATAATTCATACATTATTATATATTTCTCTTCAGTTTAAGTTCCATTTAGTTTAGATTATAACTTTAGTTAGGGCTTAGGTATGCTGCAACATGCACACATGTTTACACTTTATATTTATTTACTTTATATATTTTTAGATTTATATACTTTTTTAATTAAAATTAAATTTTAAATATTTAAAAAAAACTGTAGGTTTGACAGATATTCATGTAGGTATCCGCCAGATATTTAGCTAATATTAAACCCACCTATAACTTAGTGCGAATTTCAATTTTTAATACTAAACCCACCTGAAACCCTTGAAATTACCTGTAGTGGACTAGTTTGGACGGATATATGGGTTTGTGAGTACTATTGCCATTCCTAACCGTGTGAAAGTTAAAATATGCAAAAATAAACAATTATATACATAAATGATAAGAGGATAACAAGTGTGACAATACCAAAATGTTCAAGAAATTTATGTTGTTAATATATATACCAATATTTAAAACTGAACTCAAAACTAAAAAAAAAAAAAAAATTTCTTCAACATCCTAAAGAAGCAACATGGACATATGAACTAATAATAAACATCAATATACATAAATCACTGTCAATATCAATATCTCGATTTAGAAAATACAAAAATAATGTTGTATGATCATGAAGACTTAAATATTTGTTTTAAGGGTCATAATTGCTATCTTGCATTTTGATCAAATCTTGTCATTGGCTCGATCACTATTTTTCTCCCCTAAAAATCCCTTTGTATTTTTTAGATAGGTTAATATTTGAAGTAGCTAAGTCAAATGAGTGATAGTTGAGACTTTCATTTTTTCAATTAAAAGAAAGAAGACATGATACATCAACTAGTATTTATCAAATTAACTACATATCTTTATAAAATTATAAAGAAGAAGACTCACGAAAGCCCTTTACAGTGTCAACATCAACCTTTTAAGGTGCGCTGGTGCAAGGTAATTGGCGATGGCAATGACCAGAATAATATCAATCAGCAACATGAAGAAAATACAATATCAATCAGCAAGTACCTCTCAATATATATATTATGTCATGGAAATACAACGTATCTCTTTATTAAACAAAGCTCTGTATATAGTTGCTGATAATGAGATTATTACAATATTGGAAGCCTTTACAGCTAATAAGCAACATGTACTCATCTTAATTAATCACATCATGTACTGATCAATCTTTTGATTAAGTCCGCCAAGAAGGGTTTTAATTAACAAACAAATTAATTAAGTTTATTTCCTTGCAATTATGGAAGAATTTTCTACCAATTTGGAAAAAGTGATATTTATCACGATCGATCATATATATCAATATTGACACGATTGAAAATATATCAAACTGACAGTCCAATGATAAAGAGTGACCGTAACTTGGAAAATATTTCAAATATTTTTGCGCTAGAAACAGACAAATTAATATCTCAAGTTGTTTCGTTTTGAAAAGCTATGATATTTCCTTTTTGATAACACAGCAAAACTTATGTATAGTAATCCTCTATAAAGGAATTTAGTTATAAAATATCATGGTACCAATCGGTGGCAGTTCTAGGAATTCAATCTAACTAGGGCTAGGTTCAAACAATAATACTATTTAGAAAATGGTCAACAAATAACAAATATCAAAGCAAAATTTCATTAATATATTTAGTTTTCAATATATTTATAATTTTTCTCAAAGTATATTCATATGCTAAAAATATTGAAGAATAACCTCATAATCAAGACTACAAAATATATCTTTCTTTATATATACAACAATATTATCTTCCAATTATTGATATCTCATCCCATACGATTTTCACAAGATTCAAAGTTGAAAATGTCTTTTTACTGTAGTTGTGGCAACTTGTAAAGTTAATGCTAATGCCATCGACAAATAAATTAATGAATATAATTTATTCTTCTTAGTATAAATTATTATTTTTTATTAGCTCATAAATTCCTTTCAATTTGAAAATTTATTATCAGAACTCATATTCATAATGTAAACATCAAGTTGAATTTCAAATGCCATAAAATTCATTGAAGAAAAATTATTTGGATAAAACTCATCAAGATGAAGTAGTTTCTTGTTGGCTTTTTTTATTATTTTTTTAGGTGCAAGGAGAGTTAGGGCTCTAGAAACTTCAAAATAACAATGTTTCTTTGTGGGTTGGAAGTGTAAAAATAAAAATATGATATTTTCGTTATTTTTAAATTTTTGTAGAGGCTTTTATGGTAAATCAAATTAAAAATGAGACAAATATTAAAATAAATTTATAAAATTTAAAAGCCAAGCAGTAGCTTCAGCCCCTTCTTGCTCTATCATGGCACTGCCACTAGTCTCAATAAGTTTAAACAATTAAAAAAAAGAATAAATTTCATATTATAATAACTTATAATTTTTTAGATTTCGTCTTTATTTACCTCCATATAATAATAATTATTTGTATTTAACAAAAAATGTATGCTAGTTTTTTGAAATTATGTGTATATCTATACATTAGATTCGATATGCTCAATTAATTAATTATTAATGTAGTGCATATTCTACCTCTATATTACTTGTACTAAGGATAACTAAGTCAAAACAATAATTTTTGTAACTACAACTCTATTAAGTTATAACTTCCTTATAATAATAAAATTATTTTAATTCCAACATTATGAAATTAAAGAAGTTTTACTGTATATAGGGCAAATATCCATCAATCACATGATGTTTCATACTTTACAAAAAAATATATATATATATACACCAAAATTTTTTTCTTTTGCAATTATCCACCTGAAGTTTGTAAAGTGTACTTTTCCATTTTGTCATTAACACCATTAAAGGATTTAACAAATATTGGTTAAATGATTATTTTGCTCCATAACTATTTAACCATATCTAAATGACCAACAAAAAAAATCATTTTGCAGCTTGGGGCCAATAACAACTACAAAATTAGCTATATTAACTCATCAAACTTGCTAATTTAAAGATATAAAATCATCAAAGTAAGCACCATGGCTAATTTGTAACTCATCGACAACACAAATCAAGAACTTGGCTCATATAATTTGTTTGGGTAATATCGGGCAGGTCTCCTCGAGGCCCTTCCAGCTCGAATAAGATACCCGAGGACTGCTCGAGCGAAGTCCGACCACTAGCACAAAGACGACCTCACTAGGCGTCAAAGCTGGCGTGTCGAGAATTGAGCCGCTGAGCCCGAGCTCATGTATGCTCGAGGTCGTCTCTCCAGGTCAAAACTGGTCAAGGGCGAGGGATTTAGAGCCGTTCGAGCTCCGAGCTCTCTTATCTGCTCGAGATCGTCAGATTCAGTCAATGCTGGTCAAAGTCGAAGAATTCAGAGGCTGATCAAACCCGAGCTCTCCTTTTCTGCTGGCGGAAGTCAAGTCCCCGAGCACAACTGGACAAGACCCAGCCTAGGGCAGCCCGACCCACTTTCCCCGAACCCTGGCACACCTTTAGATGTCTGATCAGGGCCCCACATGGTATGGTGGCGGTACTATTGCCGATGGCCGGCACATGCCCCCACGGTGTCATCATTCCTAGCCCACATGCCGGACATTGTGATCTGGCCACGTGAACCGGGTTAAGGAGACAGCCGCGCATCCCCAGGGAATATTACGCCAATCTCGGCTGTCAGAGGACCCAGACACCTCAAGCGCGGGAATGGACGGTCGGGAGAGTAAGAGCGGGAAAAATGGAGTATAAAAAAAATAAGCGAGTACGTTATAGGGGTTGGAAAAATTCATTCAGGATGATTAAAAAAGCTTATATAGGTTCTTCCTATTGGGATTTCTTCTATCTGGATCCTCTGAATAATTACATATTCATTCAAAAAGGGAGGGCGAAAAAATATCCCTTTCATCTTTTCGCTCTCTGTCACTAAGAGAGATACCAAAAAGAACAACCCGATTACTGACTTGAGCGTCGGAGGGTTTTCGCCGGAACATGCCCGGCAACCCCTGACCCTGTTTTCTGTGAGTACAGGTCTGAGAGATCCCCGTTCTGGAAAAGACAGTGGAATAGGACAAAGGAGACAGTCCTGCTCGAGCTCGAGCTATTTGCGAGCAGAAGGATCGAGGCACTGTTTGAAGGCACGCGGGAAAACTGTATCAACACTCTAGCTAATCGCGAGCAGAAGGGTCGAGGCACTGTGGACAATCGCGAGCAGAAGGTTCAGAGTACTGTTCGGAGACACGCGAGAAAAACTGTATCAACATAATTCATTTTGAAAAACATATTTTCGACAACAATTACAAATCTTCAACAATAATAAATCACCAATAGAAACAACCGTACTTATCCAAAATATATTCAAATTAACCATAAAACTAGGTAAGGAAACTTTGAACGTTATAGTTAGTTCCCATAAAAAAATAACAATATAAAACCAATTATTCGGAATTTAAAGTTTACAGTTTGTTTTCATTAATTCAAAATAACAACACATTCTAAAGTATCTAAAATAACAATTAATAAATATATTTTTTATATTCAAGAGTGAAATAATTATTTTTTAAAAATTTAATAAATCATCTAACGGTATTAATGGAAAAGCAGAAAAATGATATACTTTATCAACTTTAAGTTAAAAACTACAAGAGGCTTTGGTGTATTTTTGATGAAGTGTGAAATATTAGGTGATTGGTAGATATTTTTCACTGTATATATAAAATTGAGGTCCTAAAAATGACAGTCACTTTATCTATCTTTAACAATAAAATTTTTTTAATAATTTAATTTAGTAATTAGTGTTCATAAAGCAAATACAATTAAATACTAACAAAAGCCAAGCATTTTAATTTAGTTAATTAAATAAATAAAAAGCATGTGTATGAAAATTTAAAAACCCACAGAAAGATTGTCCCCTAAAATATTGTCATAATATCGGTGGACTAAAAGAATTTAAAAGATGAATTAAAAATATGAAAATGACTTATCTTTCAAAAACCTATCCAAGTAGCTATGACTTGATCGTGATGATGATACATGAACGATCATTACATCATAAATAAAATAGAACAAATAGATGATTTATTGTTGTTGTTTTAACTTACTATCATTAAACTTAAGGTTTTTCATACACTACAGGAAATTTTCGCTGGTTCAGTTGAAAAAGATTATAGGCCCCTATCATTATTCTATAACTTTGATGCTGATAACGTATCATAAAATTGGCTGCTAGTTTCCATAATTCTCAAATATGTACAAAAGTGGGTACAAAAGTGGGGGAAGTGGAATGCCGACTCACAATGATAATTTGCTTTGGGATGTCAATTGGGTCGTTGTTTCTTAAACAAAGTAATGTTATATCATTGCAACACAGAAGAAATTGATTCTTAAAAGTTTTGCAGCTCATTTTTATTGGCCACCAATGAACGAGTTCAAAGGCTAATTCGTAGTGTACTCTACCTACCTACCATTGTCATTCGTCATATTATATTAGTTAAAGTACATTGCAAGAAATAATGATTTCTTTAGATTATTGGCCATGAAAATGGCCTTTTGTATACTTGGAAACTTTTTTCTTTTTTTTATTATGCCTAGATTAAACTTAGGTATCATGGCTCAAAATAGGTTAGATATGCTTCTTTTATTTAAAAGAAAACTCATAAATTATAATAATTCGAAATCAATAATCAAGTAACAATTAAGTAGACATTACTCGATTTGAGCATAGCTTATCAATATTTTATCTTTTAACTTTCTAACCCAAAACACTTATATTAAGAGAACCAAGCTTATAAACCAGTAAAGAAATTCTCTCGCCAGTGATATAGAGTGAAAAAATTCTCTTGCTAGTGATGTAGAGCATAATGCTTACAACATCACACTGTCGAACATAGCCTAGGTAGGGGTGTGTGTGTGTGTGTGTATAATTGACCACGCATTGGCGGGCTTCCATTTTATTTATCATCTATATTATATATATCCCACAAAATTAACTTCGAAAATGAACAAGAAACCAAATTGCACTGTTTTCTCCGAATTGGAGTTCGCCACTAACAGACCCTTCTGAAATTATTCGCGTTTGTTAAGAGAACAAAAGAGAGCTTTTAAAAACTGCATATTTATATGCACAGATTATATTATAAGCCAACTCAAATATGGGGGTGTTCGCCGATCGGATTTTATCGGATTATACATCAATTCAATCCGATCTATAATTTTGTAGATTATAAATTTTTAATTTAATTCAATTTACGAATTAGTGAAATTCAATCTAAATTTAATTCATATATCCGCGGATTAAATGCGGATTTGACTCAATCCATATTTAATCCATCATTTTACGGATTAAAAATTTTTAATTCTATTTAATCGACAAATTAATTAAATAAAAAATTTAATATAAGAATAATTTTACTACCGATCAAATGCAAAATTAAATAAGATATAAATAAATAAATTATTTAAATAAATGTAGAATAATACATTTAAAGTTTCAAGATATGATATACCAAAAAGAAAAAAATCTCATTTATTTAGATTAATATATGAAAATTAACTAAAATTATAAGTTTAAATATATACAAAAGTTGAAAGTTCGAGCATTTATCAAATGTCTCCTTCCAATTACCGATAAGCCTTTAGTCCAATAAGAGATCTCTTGTGTGAGCGCAAGGGGTCAAGGCCCCTATAAAAGTAATTATAGGAGTTTAATGTTCTTCCTCAATTTTATACCAACGGAGGTAGCCTTCTCCTTTGCGATGTAAAATACAAGTAGAGTAGACACCTCTCGAATATTAGAGAGGGTAAAGTTTGGGTACTGCTATATAAGATTTAATATTAACTTGTCCCATTAATTATCTGATTATAAATATATCAGTGAGTAGACACCTCTCGAATATTAGAGAGGGTAAAGTTTAGGTACTGCTATATAAGATTTAATATTAATTTATCCCAGTAATTATCTGATTGTAAGTATATCAGTGATTATATTATGTAATATAAGTTGTAATCTAAGCAATTGTTTCATGTAATTCAAAGAAAAAAATGTGTCCCTCCAATTCATATTTTATGTTTTAATCAAAACAGAATAGACATAATTAAAATAAATAACAAATAAAAATATTTCATTTAATAAGAATAATTAATAAATATTTATCTTTTACTTATTATCCCATCAAATGTTATAAAGCTTAATCAAATATATTCTTATCAGCTCTCAAAATCTATTTCGTGCTATCAATATTTAAAAACTAGAATAACAATATAAAGTCAAATAATAATTAATAAATACAATTAAAGTCAAGTTATTATATTTATCTGTTGAATGTATTTTATTTTATCCATTGTTTCATCAAGGATTATTGGAGTTAAACATAACTAATTTTGTGTACAAATTAGTTCCCCCACCATCTTTGTAGATAATGAGCATTAATGTGAATCAATAATGCAACCACTGATTCTAAATGTTTAGCTTAAGATTTTTTATTACTATTTAGGAAGCTATATTTATTTATCTAATTATTTAATTATTTTTTATTTTATATTATTATCAGATAAGATATAATATGGTGTTAATATACAAACATTTTAACTTATTTAATTATTAGTAAGTAGTAATGCTCACATTTATAAGTTTTATTTTTAATTAAATAAATAATTTTTTTGTGGATTCGATGATTTTTACCGATTTACAAAAGTAAATCTATATTGAATCTCCTGATTGCAAATTTTTAAATTTTCAATTCAATCAAATCCACTAATCTACAAATTTGATTTTTACAGATTAGACAGATCAAGCGGATCGGATGGAATTTTGGACACCCTACTCAAATTTGACTAAAATTTATTTCAAAGAAAGGGAAATTAAAAGGAAAATTTGACTAAAATTTATTTCAAAGAAAGGGAAATTAAAAGGAAAGGCCATTATGAAAAAATTTAGACATATGAAGATGGAAAAACCGCTAACATAGCCTAAAATGATATAGACTCAAAATTTCATCCATTAGAAAGAATATGCAAATATATACACAGGAAGAGTGCTCACAAGATGTAAGGAATAAAGATGAAAAATAAAAATAAAACAACAACAACAATGACCAGGTGCAACAGACTGCCATTTTTATATGGATGATCAAATGATGCGGATAGGGCTACTACTACTATGGTTAACCAGGCTCAGGAAGACGATCCCTGCAACCAGATTTCAACCTATATTTGTCAAATAAAATCATATCAAATCAGGCAGAAGGATGAATATTTTCTTCAAACTACATAGGATCCTGATCGTGATGCAGGTAGAATTAACCAGAGAGCCATACAAATAGATGTGTCATAAGTGGAACCGTATATGTGTGCTAAAGTAACTGTATAAATTTGTCATGGAACAGATGATTTGGAGGCTTCTGCCGATTCCTTGGCACTCTTCACCACAAGATCATAATTGATAGAAGCCAGCTGGGACAGGTTCTGATAAAAGAAGAAAATTCAAAATTTATATAGCAGTTCACAAACTGATGAGCAAATACAATATTTGAAGCTCATCAACATATTCATTTTAAAAACTTCTGGGTTGGATAAAATTTTGGTCCTCAAGAGTTTGCTTTTAGTCTTAGTACTCTTTCGAATTGAAATAGACTTAATTGTGTTGGTAAAATTCTGAAATTGGTTCAGAGATTTAGCCGAAAGCCAAATTTATTCAATTCAAACTTGAAGAATTGAATTTAGGCTGAAAAATTTTCCAGGTATACATTTTCGAAAGTGATAATAGGATTAAATAACAGCAGCTGTGAACGAAATATTAGGTACTTGAGAAACAATTTCCAAACAAACTTTTATTAAGCTAGGTTTTATGAAGCTATGTAAAATGCAAGCAATTAATTTATTTTCAACTAATATTCAAGAGTTTTCTACCAGCATTAGAAGAATCTAGGAGTGTTAGGTTTTACCTTAAATGAGAAATTACTAAATGAGTACTGCACAGCAAGAGCAGGGGCACTAAATTCTGCCAAGCTACCACACTCATCAGCCTGCTTCACAGGAAAAATTAAAAAATTATCAGGAAAATGAAATATTGATCTCATAGCAGTAAGCCTCATCAAATTCATGCTCATAAACTTTTATTTAAGTTCTTTCACACATGCTTCCAAATGTATTGATAATTGGCATTTTCGAAATTAGAATAATCAGACTAAAGCTGCCATCAAAAGATACTTCCATCATAATCAGACCACTGAGAGGCTTTAGTGCATGGAGATTGATAGATAAACAAATGAAAACGTGTGCACACCTCTTCGTCTAGAGTGTTACTGAACGAACCGCTGCTGCATGTGTCAGTCAAATCCTCAAAGTCACTACCTCCCTGAACATTTTCATCTTCTGGATTCCATACATAACGGCTCACAAAGTAACTTGTGTCCAGTGATTCTGCAGCTGGTATAAACATAGCCTGCAGGCAATAAGAGAAGCGACTCAGTATTGCAATTAGGTCA
Source organism: Murraya koenigii (assembly GCA_025617385.1). NCBI lineage: Eukaryota > Viridiplantae > Streptophyta > Magnoliopsida > Sapindales > Rutaceae > Murraya > Murraya koenigii. Next base: position 24,435,221 of record CM046818.1, read on the forward strand.
ATGACAATGTCAAAAATGTTAATAAGCTTGAAATCAGAGGACCTTTTGTCTTGCAAGTGTGTCCCAGTTTATATTTTTAAAAAAAGGATGTTGCTTCACCTGCCAGAAAATTCTGCTTAGTCCGCTAATTCATAATACAATTTTAAGTCTTTGCTAGTAACTCTCTCTCAACAATTTACCTCTCTGGCTCCGGTGGCTCCCAGCCTTTGAACTGGATTTTCAGTTAATAATCTGAAATAAAATGAAATTCGATTGTCAGTGAATATGAAGGTAAGCCAGCTCTCAGTTGGCTGATAGGGGGACCTTTATTATGAAAAATAACTAGCATGTTATGCCAGTAATAAAAAAGGCTCTTTATTTTCAACAGACAGATATCGGATGAATCTCTTTTATAAATCTTACTTGTCAATTAAATCACAAGCCTCAACGCTCATCTCCTCTGGTATGTTTGGCCAGGGTATATCTCTATTCATAATATTATCGAAAATTTGCTGCAGATAACAGAACATTGGTCAATGATGGCAGGATGTTACCCAATAAACAACAAATAGTAAAAAACTGAAAAGTCAACATCATCAATCAAAACGTCGGTAACGATATTCACTTAGAAGATGTTAATGACAGTTCAACCAAAAGAAAGGAATTAGCATCTGAAATCATTTAGCTTAGGGACGGTCAAATTTTGATTGCCTGCCTGAGAAGTTATATTTTGATTGCCTACCTGAGGAGTTTTGGCATTGAATGGAGGAATGCCAACGAGCAGCTCAAAAAGAATAATACCCACAGACCACCAATCGGCAGTTGCTCCTGCAAAGAGAACAGTGTGGAACATCAAACAGTCTGTTAAAGAAAGAATACCTTCATTTCCCATTTACATATACTACCCTATTAGGATATAATTTGCTAACCATGTCCCATTCCAAGAAGTATCTCAGGTGCCAAATAATCTGGAGTGCCAATAACAGAATGCTTTTGGCGCTGTTCTCTAGTTAATGGAGGTTGATCTTTTGGTTCATCATTTACAAGAAACCCACCACTGCCAAGTGAAGGAGCTGACAAGTCGTCCGTGCTGTGTATAAGACCAACCTTAGAGAGCCCAAAATCTGTCAACTGTAACAGAAGGAAGTGAGAGCTGGCCGGTAATGCTATCACAGCAGTACCGAAGAATAAAACAGTTCCACAAGATTGCGAAATAGTGGAAAGATAAAAAGAAAAATAACAGTTATTACATAATCTTACTACTAATTAGACAAGATCGACTCAGGTCCCAGACACAAAAGTTGAATGTATTATATTATGAATAGTTTTTGTGCTGACCATTCCATTAACCTGAATGTTTGATTGTTCACTGTCACCAAACATAGATGCAATTGTTGGATGCATAGAAGCGAGAATATAAAAATGCCTAATGCTAGAAACATATTGATGCAGTACTCTGTTACTGGGGTATTGAATTCTTAATAATGAGTTTATATAATAAAGCTTTCTTTGAAAATGATGACAAATCCAGTTACACGGCTTTGACATACTTCCCAATTAGTCAACAAATTAACGAATAAATAAGAATATGCTATAAAAATGAGAAATTCCCCCTACTTATGTCAGAGATTTATCACCCTAGACTGGTAATTGAAAGTTAGAGACACTCTTGTTTGGTTTACTTTTAGCATGATTCAGCTTACAGGCATAAGACTACCAAACAAATACAAACAGAAAGTGATTCTGAAAATATCATTTGACAAGTAAACAATGAGATAAAATCACAAAATATTGACCTTGATGTGACCATCCTGACCAATCAACAAGTTGTCTGGTTTCAGATCTCTATGAATGACATTCAAAGAGTGCAAATACTCCAAAGCAAGAACCTGAGAAATAGTAAACAAACTATTTGTACCATTGTGAGAATTTTTTATCAAGTTAGCACAAACAGACAAATCCGCGAAGAATCATAAGTGTGAATATGACAGATAAATCCGTGAAGAATCATAAGTGTGAATATGTCCTTACAAGTTCTGCAATATACACACGGGCCATATCTTCGTCTAAACAACCTAGATTTCTTAGTAGAGAATAGAGGTCTCCACCATTTAGATATTCCATCACCAGATAAAGATTTTCTCTGCATGTGAATGAGTAGAAAAATCGGACCTGTTCATTGTGAAGTCATGGTGAGACATCAGAAAGGTGAGATCTGCATCTTGAAAAGTTAAAATGATAGCACATTCTGGGATCTGCTTACCACAAAAGGATTACGAACTGATATTAGGATATTACGCTCAGCCAAAATACTTTCAACTGCATTTTTACGAATCATATCAGCCTTCTTTAAAACCTGTAGAAATGTTTTACCAAGTTAGTTACTGCAAAGATCATCTCAGTTAGACAAGCATTCATACATAACCGAGCACATACAGCCAGTGATTACATTGTTGTTGAGATAATCGGACCATAGATAAATCCATTCAACTGATCAGACATATAAATGCTATCCTTTGAACAAAAGATAGGCAAGTAACCACTAATACCAGTTATGCTAAGCACCTTCATTAGAAACTTCATATAGTTTAACTTAAAGCTAATTTGTGTGGTTACTGAAGACTTTAAAATTAAGAAATCTATTGCATTTTTTTAATTTGTACCCTCTTCTTGAATACCAATCTTAACTTAAGCTTCCTCATAAAACAAAAGGTTGAAGAGTTTTTAATGCACATTTTGTACATTTTCTCTCTTTCTGTTTAAACAGCAGCACCAAAATCTCTTTCTCTGAGGGTAACGTCTCTATAGTCTCAAAGATAATACTCATTAGTCTTGGCCTCGCCATTGAATAAACACCTTTGGTTGACTTCTCTTCTTAAAGAAGAATGTTGGAAACCTACATATATTCTCTTTTTCTTGGCAGTTTTAAGAAAAAATGGTTCAAACAACTAGTCATGAGCTACAATTCTTTTTCAAAATCATGTATCCTCAGATAAGCTTAACAAACAATTGGTATCCTGAAAAAACAACTTAAAGTTATATTGTAAACCACATTAGTATAAACAAGACACAATTTGATAATATGAAAATTTAACCCAAACTGAATCGACTATTTGTGGTACAGAGTGTGTCTAAGATCATAACTACTATAATAATAAATATATGTTCAATCACAGAGACTGTAAAAGCATAATATATCAGCTTTTGTTTTATGCATCAATCCAATTCCTGGAGGTATATACTGACCTTTATTGCGAATAAGTCGCCAGTTGCTCTTTTTCTGGCAAGGAAAACTCGCCCAAATGCACCTTGACTGATTGGTTTTATTATTTCAAAGTCTTCTATAGATGTACGGTCTTTAGAACATTGATTGATAGGGCTTGTACGCAGACTACGAACTGTATCTTCATCCATTGAACTCTCTTCTTCAGTCATGGCATTTGATGAGTCTAACTTTTCATCTTCTATCTGCCCACAAAGATTTACATATTTCTCCCTGAAATTTCACAATATCATATAAATGGAACTAGAGATATTATACTTAATCTTAACCCAATCGTTGGGAGAAAAAATAAAAATGAACTGACAATAGAAACTAAGTAAATCAGGATATCTTGTTGTTAAATATGAAGAGTTTCAATTGAACCAGAAAGAAATTTGACTGGTGAACATCACATTTTGTATAACAGCAAGAAACATGCTAAGAGCAAGGTATTTTAGGAAATAAAAAAAAATAGACTTACTGAAGTAGGTTCTCTATACGCCTTCCAAAAGTTTCCACAACAAGAGCATCCACCTTCCTATCCTGGATGACATATTTGAGTTCTTCTAGACGATCAAGCATATGCTCCATTGTATTATAGTCACAGTCATTTACACTTGCAATGGATCGACTTATATCCAGTAATTTGTGTATCTGTCATTCCAGGATAACAGTGGAATATCAAAATTATAGCAAAAATCCCTTGAATTTGCAACAAAACCAGCCAAATGTTATCAGGATATCCAGCAGAGGTTCTCCTGAAAAATTAATACAGTATGATCGTAAAACAAATGCAATAGCATACCTGCTGAGGGTTTTGAAGCTCTGTTATTGTTCTGTGTCCATTCACCAGCAATTCAATTTGGCTTGTCCGTGGCGTTAATAATGGTGATCTTGGTGTCAAGCTTCCCACTGATGAAGTCTTTGCACCAATATCAGCAGCAGTAGATATTTTGTCACAGGAAATTTCAGGCAAAACATTCAGATCTTCAATGACAAAAGCATTATCATCATCAGGAATATGATCAAGCATTTCTTCTGAGCCTCGACGAGACAAGCTATTTTGCTTTGTCAACATCAGGTTTAGATCATCATGTGTACTTGATGTTGACAGTCCTGTAACTTCAACACTTGCCCTGGGAGATTCACCACTTCTTGGTGTGCTTTTCGGTGTCCATGAATCCAGAATTTTTTCAAGAGTTTCAGCTACTCTTTCAAGACGTTCATTTACAGTTAGACCTTTCAAATCACATCTATCAGCAATTGTACATATTCGAGAGTGCTCCTCAACATGCACAACTGGTATTTCAACCTCACAAATACGGCAGATCATCGAATTTTCACCCCAAAATCCCCAAGATTTTGTTATTCTCGAGGATGGATGATGGTACAAACCATCCAGATTGTCATTACCATCATCACTACCAATTTTGGGTTCATCTTTATTTTGAAATGGCTCTGTTTTATCCTTGGGGGGTGTATCAGCAGCAGCAGCATCAGAACCTTTTTTTCTCCGAGACCCAGATGGAAGTCTCTTCCAAGAAGACATCCTATAGCTGCTTGTTGTTGAATCAACGCTTTTGGCCGTGCCAACCTCCACATTCTCAGCTTCATGTTGATGAACTTGATCTTCTTTCAAATTAAGACTTCCCAGTTCCTGTCCATGTGACTTCTTCCTCTGCTTCTCATTCACTACCTTCCCCCCAGTCAATGGACCACTAAAGTCCTGCTGCCTAATTTCCAAAATCTGTTCCGGATAAACCCCAAGATCACTAAGTTGGTGAAGACCCAGAATGTGTTCTTCTTCATAACCTGTCTCTTTCTGGAACTGAACAAGCCTAGTGCATCGCGTTAGAATAAAAAGAAGGCGAGTATGAGCTTGTTTGAGAATTCCCATTGGTAGCTCCTGACGTCTATCATCTAGATTCAAAACAATACCTTCACATTTCACCCAAAATTCACTAGCTGACATCGTTGCACACTTTCGAGCGATCACCAGCAAATCCTCCAAACTCTCCTGCCATTCAGGATGACAATCTGAACTCTTTTCAAGTATACCCACCAAATCTCCTGCTAGTACTCCTAAATCACAATTAACTTCCTCTTTCAACTTATCAAACTTTGCTCTGATTGCCACCATAATCTCCTGTAGAATAATTAACAAATATACATCGTGAACCTTATAAAAATATAATGTAATACTCTATTTACATAATTAAAACCGAATATAAGTTATTTTTGTCCCAATACTCACTATGAGAACATTTTCCTAGCGTGTATCTAAAATTACTCGCTTGATTTCTATTTGCATTAATAAGCTCAAGGGAAGGAAGACATACCTCCATGTGACCAAATGCACGAGACTTCCAAACGGGAAAAGGCCGTACACCTTTGGAATTGAGCTCATGCGAGAAGCTCTTAATTTCTGGGGCTTTCTTCTTCCGCCCACTTGTGACACGCAGTATAGCCTGGAAACGAGGCGACTGCATCTCTTTGGCAAATGCTGCATGACTAACCTATTTAAAAAAAATCACCATAAAATTATGAAGCCCAATCACCTACATTCCTTCAACTAATTACAGGTAATTAACCCAAAAAAAAAATCTTATTACCTCCAAGTCTGGATTCAGAGGTGATGGAAATCTTAACGATTTTGATTGAGTCCATTGCACCTTTTTGCCTATACACAACAATCACACAATCTCAAAGTGCACAACCAATTTTATTTTAACAAAAATTATTTTGTTCCCTAATTATTTGTAATCATTCAATTAATTTCACGTGTTAATCAGCAGAAAAGAAATGCATTAATGCATATTGATTTCGAATCAAATAACAATTTAGAATAATAAAAATAAAAATAAAACCTGATTCCAACGACGGCGTTTTGCTGCTGGGAGGAACAGCATATTTAGGCTTGGCATCAGCGGCAGCGGTATCAGTTTTATCCTTCTTAGCCTCATTCGTGAAACTCAAGGGCGTGCCAGCTGCGGAGGAGAACCTGAGAGGCGACGGAGACGACCAAACGGACTTGGTTCGGATGTGGTTCAAACCGAGAGTAGAAGCTAAGAGTATGGACGAATCGTCGTCTTTGTTATCGTCTCCTCTCGCTTGTTCCACATTACTGTCGTCGTGATGATGACGTTGATGTTCAACTTCGGAATGATCATGCTTCCCGCGCCGGATCGGGATCGGAGGAATCTTCCTTAGCTTGGTACGTGTCGTCGGAGAAGGCGCTGACGCTGGCGTCGGTGATAACGGATCTAGGTTCTCAGCAGAGCTCGACATTGATAATCAATTCCGCTGCATTGTGAAATTGTCTTTTTATTTTCTATATTTTTATATTTATTTAGTTTTAAAAGATAGAATTGAAAATGGAAGTCTCGAGGGGAAGGAGGTGAGAAAGAGAGAGAGAGAGAAGTGTGTGAGGTTTTCGCGGGAATGGAGGGTTTGAGGGTGACACGAAGATTAGAACAAAAGAAGAAAGGAAGAAAAAAATATATAAGTAGTTATTTTGGTTTGGGAGAGGAGATTGTTTTTTGTGTTAATCTTATTCTTTCTGTTTTGGAAACGTGCATGCATGCCGCGAACTTGAAGCATGTATTGTTGGATCAGATGTTAGTCAAAATGTCACCTGCGGTTATCGAAGATTAAAAGACGTTAAGAGGATCCGTCACAGCGTCACTTTCTTGTGACTTCCTTTCCTTAATTGGGCTGACCCGGCCCATAGAGAACTACACACAACCGGGCCCGCATAAGACATGGCCCAGTATAACGCCTATCCCGACTTAAATAATTTTTAAGCGTGGTCTTTCAAATGCATTGATTTAATTTTGCGAAAATCTTTAAATATATTAGAAGTAATACAATCAGTTAATATATTTACATGGTATGGGTCTTTTATTTATTTATTTTTAATATCTAATTTTATTTTTACTTACGGGTCGATGAGTTGAGTTTAAGTTAAGTGAGTTAAGGATTGTTAGGTTAGACCAAGTCTTCTGCAAAGAATTAATTCTTTTTCTATTTTGTTAGAATTTGATCAATAAGTTAATTTCAGCTGTACTTGATAGTTATATAAACCATGAAAGTCATGAATGATTAGGCAATCATTTCAAACTAAACCAAATTGTGTTGATGAGGCCAAAGTTTCTCTGTTAACTTAAAACTCTTTGGGCTCGTTTTATTCGAGTATAAATTGATGGAATTGGATAATTTTACCCTAAAATAACTGTGGGATAAAATTAGTGGAGTCCACCATTTAATCCAACACAGTTTCATAATTTTATAACAAGGAGGGGACGTGGGATTTGTGAGGTGTAAGCTAAAATTTGGCTAGTTACCATTCACAAGATAAGAAAAGAAAATCTGAATTTTCTCTCCATTGCTCTCAACATCGAAATATCTCTTCTCAAAGGCAAATCGACGCCGAAATATCTCTTCTCAACACCAAATCTCCTCTGTTCATATAGTAAATCTCCTCAAATCTTGACTAAAAAATTCAATTTAAGTTAAATTTTTTTCATTCTTTTATTTATTTGTTGTATTTATTTAATAGAATGAACTTTCATGTTATTTACAGTCCAGTGTTTCTCAGATTCTATTAAATTTCATGTGTACGAATCAATTTTGGAGATTAATTGTTTGTGTTGGGTGAACTTTTTTTTATAGATTTGTTCGTAGGAAAGCGTATCTCCATGAAGGAAATTTTTTGGGTTTTGACTAAAATTCAGGATGAATTAAAAAGATACATTTATGTAGAATTTCTTTTATTTTTTCAGATACGATAAAGGGATTGTTCATAAGCTAGAAAATCTTGTTGTCAATTTCTAGCCATGTGGTCCAGATTCTTTATTTACTTGTGTGATTTGCTTTTAATTAAAGTTGTATCTTGTTATTTTGTTCCTTAGTGAATTTCTTCTATTTTTTTTTTAAAAAAAGTAGCAATTTTGGAAATTGTTTCTTGAGCAATTCTAGAAATTTATTCTTGGCTATAGTGAATTTCGTTTGTTGCTTGCTATCTAATAATAAAACTTTATATTTATGCTTCTGATTAAAGTTGTATCTTGTCATTCTGTTTTTTATTAGTGAATTTATTATATTTAAAGGAAAAAAAAAGATTAGCAATTCTGGAAATTGTTTATTTCTTGAACAATTCTGAAAACTTGCTCTTGCCTATAGTGAATTTACTTTGCTACTTGCTATCTAAACGACCAATTAATAGAACTTTATGTTTATGCTTTTAAGAATACATTAATTAAAGTATGTCTCTTATGTTGATAAGATTTAGATATATGTCTCTTATGTTGATAAGATTTAGATATTTTGAGAACAAAATTGTTCGTTTATAAGTTTCTTGGAGTTGAGCCAGTAACTTGTTCACATGGAATGTATCTTCATTAGTTCCTTATCTGTCCAGTTATGGTATTTCTTTATGTTGATATCTACTTCACTTACTGTGATATTCATATGATATGCTCACACCTATATATATTAAAATAACTAAATATGGATGAAAGGGAAATGATATTATTCTCTCTTACACACGAGTTACGTTTACAATGATTATGTTTGTGTGTCTTGGCGGCTATACTTTGGTATCACAAAAGTCGACAAAACGGAAGATATACAGTTGCAAATCACACATTCATTAGGCATGCAACACACCTTATTTATCTAGAAAGTATTATAGGCAGTGACATAAAATGTGTGAATCAATCACGAATGGATAAGAGAATATTTGGATTATAATGTGATCTACTTCGTATAAATAAGAGCTTGAAGGTTGATGGTATAGTCTCTATTGAGGAACAAGTATGCATGTCTCTACATATATTTGCCCATCATGTAAAAAACAGAACAATTCATAGTAGATTTCTACGTTTAGGGGAGACAATTAGTAAATACTTCGCCTTGGTCTTAATTGCAATTTAACGATTGGAAAATATCTTATTAAGGACGCCTGACCTTGTAACTAAAAATTGCATTGATGGAAGATGAAAATTGTTTAAGGTACTATATTATATCGTACTTTTTTATGTTCGAATAGATTAATAGAACTGTTTGGGGCATTAGATGGTACATACATCAAGGTACATGTACCTAAAGTTGATAAACTACGATATAAAATAAGAAAATATGAAGTTGCAACTAATATCTTAGGAGTTTACTCATGAGATATCATGTTTATATATGTGTTTCCTAGCAAGTGGTTCAACTTCAGATTCAAAAGTACTTGAAGTTATATTATCTCAACCAAATGAGTTGAAAGTATCAACTAGTAAGCTAATAAATAAATAATGCATAAAATGAATTATATATATTATTTTGAATATAATGCTTTATTATTTATTAATATATATAAAGTTGACTTATGTTTATTAACATTTTTTTTAACATTTGATAGGATATTATTACCTTGTGGATGTTAGGTATGCAAATACAAAACGATTTCTTGCACTATATAGAGGAATAAGATATCATTTTTCGGAATGGAAAGATAGATGTGCCCTAGTTAATCATGAAGAGTACTTCAACATGAAATATTCATCGGTAAGGAATGTAATAGAGCATTGTTTTTGGACTTCTTAAAATTCGTTAGGCAATTTTAAAAAGCCCTTCTTTTTATCCATTAATGACACAATGCAAAATAATAAATGCTTCTGTCTTTTACACAGCCTTATTGGGAGAGAGATGTCAATAGATCCAATAGAACGTGAGATAGACCAACTTATTAACGAGTAAAAGCCATATTGACTATAACACTATTAATGAAGTTGGTTCATCAGAACAATTGTCTACATAGAGAAGCAATTTAGCTTTACAAATGTTTAATGAGTGGAGAGGAAGTCTTAGAACCTAGGATTTCTCAATCAAGAGTTTTTTGTTTTTATTTTAATATTATTGTTGTTTTAACTAAGGGTGAGCATTTTTCGGTTCAGTTCGGTTTGGTATTGAAATCGAACCGAACCGAAATCGATTGGTTCTCAAGAATTCGAACCGAATCGAACCGAATTTTAGAACCAAACCAAATCGAACCGAAATAATTTAGTTCGGTTCAGTTCGGGTTTAAAATTCGGTTTGGTTTAGTTCAATATTATCTAAATTTTGTAATTTTGACCTAATGTTACTGGATTTTATAATTTTTACCTGATTTTACTAAATTTTATAGTTCACACCCATATTAACTAGTAACTACACAGTATACTCTACATACGTAATAAACAAATATAAAGTCCTCAAAACAAAAGCAAAATAATAAAAGTCACAATATGAAATAGTCACAATTAACAAATTCACATAAATTTTAAATCTATTACAAGTTGTAAATTCATAACCACCTAAAAAAAAATTACAAGTCCGTAATCGATAAAAAAAGTTCACTATAGCACACAAGGCACAACTACGTCTACTATCCATATCACCTACATCAAAATTCAAAATGAGACAAACACTCAATAATTAAAATAGATAAAATAAAGTATTTAATAATTAATAACTAACAAATAAATTTATATAATTTTTATTACCTAAAAAGTATTTATGTTGAACTTCAATTTTCAAATTATCGTTGACATGCCAAGTTGATCACCCGTTGTTGATTTGCGAAGTTCTATATAAAAATAATAATAATAAAATAAACAAAGTTCATATTACTTAAAAAATATATTAAAATTAAACAAATTGCATAAGGTTCATATTACTTGAAAAATAAACTTAAATTAAAATTAAAAAAATTGTATAAGGTTCATATTACTTTAAAAATAAAATTAAATTAAAATTTTACAAAACATACCTTCTCCAAGTTGATCTATAAACTCATTGTCAAATTTTGCTTGACAATTGAACATAAGAAGAATCACAAATGAGGTCTTAACTAAATCATGACTGAGGCAAAACAGTCCAACATTTATCATTGCCATAGTTTTTCTTACAAGGAACAAATGTTGTGGGCAAGCAAACCATGTAGAGTTCAAAAGTTTTGTATTCTCTCCAGGAAATTTTTTAAGAGTCAAAACAACATAAGCTACTAGGTAAAGTGGTATTTGAATTTTCAAGCAGTGTTGATGTTCCTAGAAACTCTTACAAACCATTTTCATCCACTTTCATGAACTCATAAACACTTTGAATGCTAAATTGCCAAATGAAACCATGAACTGGTATCTATAATACACAATAAAAATCATTAGAACAACAATCCATTTTGGACTTATATATGTCATAAACGTTGCTAATGGAAAATAACTCTGATAGCATTATACTCAGAATCAGAGGATACTAACCTATTATGAGAAGCTGCAATTTTTTAAGCTAAGCTCTATATTATTGACATGCAAATAATGATGAAATTTCATGTAGAGTAAACTTCAGGGACCTCTGTTATACTTACAAAAAAGAGCCAAGTGGTTCAAAATTTTGTCAAAAAACTCTCACATTTCTGGAGTTCATAAAAAACCTTCCAAAGAATGTCATCGGCCAAAACAAATAATTAACCAATACTATTTATTATTAGACAATACTAGAAGGAAACTAAACAAAATTTGTTTTCATTTATACCACAACCGAGTGAATGTTAAATCGCCTCCTATAACATCAACTTCAATTTAATTGTGCTTATTATTTAATTGAACTAAGACATTAATTCAGCATACTTATAAGTAGTGATACCTAGAATTCTGAAAATAGAAGAAATTAACAGTTTTGCAGCATTTGGATAGCAGAGATCGTTTTCGTCACAGAATCACAGTGATAGCAGACAAACGGAGACCGACTGAGTTCGTTTTTGTCACGGTGTCACCATTTGCGGCGACTGTTAGATGAGGGAGATACCGAGAGAGAAGAGGGGTTGTGGCGCTGCGCTCGGCGACTGGAAATTAGGTTAGAAGTTTAGGATTTAGGTTTTATCGTTTTAGATTTTAGTTTTTATATTTTAAATTATTTTTTTATTATAATTAAAACCGAACCGAACCAATAAACCGATCCGTTCTTAAGATTTCAAACCATTTGATTTTTACTTACCGAACTATTTGCCCACCCCTAGTTTTAACATATAAATATATATTTGTTTTCATATTTATTTCATATATGAATTATTCATGAAAGTTATTTCTTGAAATTTATTTAATTAGTGTGTTGCAATGTTAATCCCAAAATGTGTTGAAATCCAACTGAGACATTCATTCCAAAATTTGTCTCTTTATATTTATAATTTGGCTTATCTCGTTTTCGAGTTCGAAAGAAGTGCCACTTCTTTGACCTTGGCGATGTACCAAAATGTTAGGAATTTTGTAGGTGAAGTAGGATCACAGTTAAAATGAAATTGGACAAAAAATAAAAAACAAGCACACACAAGGACACTAAAAATTACATGATTCGACTTATAGCCTACATCCACGGGCGAAGACAGAAGGAAAATATTTTACTAGTGATATGAGGATTACAAGTATTGTAATATTTTGGCTTACTTTCCAGAACTCCAATACACCAAATCTCTCAAATCCTAGACATATAAGAGTACTAGAACTTTTGAGCTCTCATAAAACTCTTTCTATCTTTCAAAACAAAGAAGAGAACTTTTTTATAAAAAAAAAATGAGATATCAAAATGAGGACGTGCATTCTTCTATTTATAGTTAAAATCATAAATAAAATAATTTTTTTTTCTTTTCATTTTATCAAATGCATTGCTTGCCAGCAGCCATTTTCTTTATACATTTCTTGTATACTGTAAGTAAGAAGATACTCAAAGGCACTTTATATTGGCATACGCTCTTCAACAAAATAGAGTGGTGGAGCGGATAAACAGAACTCTTATAGAGATGATAAGAGCTATATTGAGGATTGTTGGTCTACCTAACTCATTTTGGGGTGAAGCAATCAAAACTGCATGTTATATGGTAAATTATACCATCATATTTTTATTTTAACAGTACCAATACTAGCGATCTACAAGGCATGGTCATCGCTCATGTACCATCATATGTGTGGAACCATTCTCTCCGAGAGGTCATGTGCTATATTGCTCCTGAGTCTATAAGTCAGACGTCAGCTAACCGCTTCCTGCCTTCTGTAACAGCTGCTGCCTCGCTATATAGAATTTCGCCATCATCCAAAGTACTAGCCACACAACCCTGAGCATTTGATGACTCAGGTGCTTTACCCTCTCTACTATTCTGATTGCTCAAACACTCTTTTTTTGTATGGCCTTTATTGCCACAATTATAACATTTCACATTCTTCTTACTTCTGGATTTTGATCTACCATGATTGTGACTCTAACTGGGGCCATGTTCCATTGATCTCCCTCTCATTATTGATAGTGCTTCCGCTTACTGTGAACTTGCCAGTGTGTCTTCCTTGCTTTTTCGCCTGCTCTCCTCATTTAAGATGGAGGCTGCAACATCATCGAAAACTATATTATCCGTCGGGTGGTTGTCCGTTATATTGATGATGAGTTGATCGTACAAATCTGGTAGAATTTAAAGTAAAAGCTCTGCATGTTCATTTTCTTCTATTTTGTGACCCAACATTGTGAGTTGTGAAAATATAGTCTTCAAGGTTTTGATATGGTCGGTCACTGATGTAGATTTCGCTATGCGAGAAGTATAGAGTCTCCTCTTTAAAAAGATCTTATTGTGCAGCGACTTAGCCTCGTACAATTTTGTGAGAGTATCTCATATTTCCTTTGCTGTCTTTTTCTCTGCCATACTGGATAACACCTCGTCTGCAAGTGCCAAGTGTAGATCAGCAATTGCATTGTCGTCTATCTCGTTCCACTTGTCATTGGTCATCTCTACGGGCCTTTCTCCAATTGCTGCCAAGTAATTGTTTTTCCTCAGAATAGCTTTTATCTTCATTTTTCACAACGAGAAATTATTCCCGTTGAACTTCTCGATTTCGAATTTTGCCGCCATCACTTTCACCACGAACTGCTTTTGCTTAGGATCGACTCTCACTGTTTCACATGAATACTAACCGTATATATGAACAATAACCATATACGTGAATAGCAACTGTATATGAATAGTATTTATATACGTGAACAGTAAATGATTAGTAAATAGTAACTATATGTAAATAGTACACGTACCGTATGTATGAACAGTATCCCGACTCCGGAAATGCAACCATGCTCTGATACCACTTTTAGGAATTTTATAGGTGAAGTAGGATCACAGCTAAAATGAAATTAGACAAAAAATAAAAAATAAGGACACCAGAAATTACGTGGTTCGACTTATAGCCTACATCCACGGGCGAAAACAGAAGGAAAATATTTTACTAGTAATATGAGGATTATAAGTATTGTAATATTTTGGCTCACTTCCCAGAACTTCAATACACCAAATCTCTCAAATCTTAGACACACAAGAGTACTAGAACTTTTGAGCTCTTATAAAACTCTTTCTATCTTTCAAAACAAAGAAGAGAACTTTTTATGAAAAAATGAGATATTAAAATAAGGATGTGCATTCCTTTATTTATAGCTAAAATCATAAATAAAATAATTATTTTTTCTTTTCATTTTGTCAAATGCATCACTTGCCTGCAGCCATTTTCTTCGTACTTTTCAGCTCCTTATGTGGCTTCTTCTTCCTTGTCAAACTATGCTACCTTCTTCTTTAACAATCTTCTAGATTATCGGCTTCTAGATGGGTTGGCTTCTAGATAGTCATCTCTTTGACGCAAAATTCTTTCTTCCATTGCCTCGGTCGAGTTAAGTAAACATTACCACTTACTTTCTCATAAGAGCAGGTTGAAGCTTATACACAGTAGCTAAGTGCTAAGAAGCTATTGGCTATATGCTCAACACATGGAAGTAGGACTATGTTTTGGTTTACCAGAAATCAGATTTTGATTGATTTAAGGATTCTGACCTTGAATTATAAGATATTTCGTTAGGCAAACCCATAAAGAGAAATTAGGATGATGGAGACGTGATGTAGTATTTTTTATTGGTTAGTTATATAACATGGGTGCTATTGTTTTGTAATATATTTTATTTTTTTAATATTATTATTTTAATGAAGAGTGACTGAAATTAACCTTGTATAGGAATAGAAGATTAAGGTGGTAATGCTCAAGTCAATGAAGAAGACAAAAAAATGAGCAGGCGTGAATGGGCTAAGGAAAAATAAGCTTTGTTGGATGTGTTGAAGGAAATAGTGGCAAATGGTGGGGGTGTTGATTGTGGGCAGTTTATAGTAAGAACTATAAAAAGAAAATGAGGTGAAATTACAACAATTGCCTCTGAATCTGGATTGAAGGCTAGCCCTTATATTGATTCCAAAATGAAGGTTTGGAAACGACAGTGTTCAGTCATTTTTTATATGCTAAACACAAGTGGATTTGGATGGAATGATGAGAAGAAGTGCATTGAAATTGACAGTGATAAAGTATTGGAATCTTATATGTAGGTTTGCAATAATTTTTTTAACAGATATTATCATTTAATTTGCATTATTTTTAATTATGTTTCTTGATGTATTTATTTATTTATTTATTTTTTAGAATCATAAAGATGCAAAAGGATGGAGAAGTAAACCATTTCTTTTATATGAGAGGTTTGCTAAAACATAGGGAAAAGATCGTGCCAATGTAAGGGCAACAAGAAATTCTAATGATACGGTGATGAATGCTAATGAGAAAGGGTTTTATAGTATTAAATTTGATTTAGGCATGGGTTTCTCTTTACTATCACCAAATCAAATAGAAACATGACATTTTATGAATCAAAATGAATATCAAACTATTGGTAAGAATAGAAAGCAGTTAAAAGATCTAGTTGATAGTGCATTTAAGAATTTTGTTGTTGTATTTAAGGATGTTATGGAGAGGTCAAAGCAAAATGTGGCACAACTAGTTCAAAGTATGACCAAGGAGAAAGAAAATGAAAGCAAAAAAAATAGCCAATCAATTGGAGAGAACGGGGTTGCCATTTCATGATCAAATTGAGTAAATGAAAAGTTTCTAAATGAACCAAAAAATACTGAGATTTTAAATAACATTGTGTATCGACCATGACAAAATGGAATTCATTATGTCAATTGTGAGGGATGGGTTTCATGGTTGACAAAGTTAGTGTTGATATATAATTATTTTGTAATTATATATGTGGCTAATATAAATGGATATCATTAGGAATGTGCGTGGATCAGATTTTACAGATAGGACATTAATTCATATCTAATCTATAATTTTTTAGATTCTAATATTTCAATCCAATCCAAGGATTGGTGAAGTTCAATCTAAATCCAATCCATATACTTGCAAATTGGATGCAGATTTGACTTAATCTATATTCAATCCATCAATTTACGAATTAAAATTTTTTAATCATATCCAATACATGAACTAATTAAATAAAAAAATTTAATATAAAAATAATTTTACTACTGATTAGATTTAAAATTAATTAAAATTTATATAAATTAATTGTTTAAATAAAGGTAGAATAATACATTCAAAATTTCAAAATATAACCCTAAAAAGAAAAAAAATCTCAACTGTTTAGATTAATACATGAAAATTAACTAAATATATGAATATAAATCTACATAAAATTGAAATTTGAGAGTCAAAATGTCTACCTCCAATTTGTACTTCGTATTTTAGTCTAAATAAAATAAACATAATTAAAATAAAATACAAATAAATATAGTTTATTTAATAAAAATAATTAATAAATATTTACCTTTATTATCCCATTAAATGCTATCAAACTTCTTTAAATGTATTCTTGTCAGGTCTTAAAATCTTTGTATGTGTAAGACAAAAAAAATCAATTTAAAAAGGTAAAATAATAATTAATAAATATAATTAAAGGTATTTTACTTTTTTTAATATGTTCAATTTATTTCATTAAGGTTTATTTGAGTTGAATGCAACAAATTTTGTATGCAAATCACTGTCTCCACCATCCTTGTAGATAATGAGCAATGATGTGAACCAAGAACGCAACCATTAATACTAAATGCTAACTCAAATGCTACAGTGAAGATAGGCATGACTAAAATATCTCAAGCAACATAAGACAAAATTGGATATTTGGAATAATTAATCTTCCACCAATCTAATATTTCAAATTTTTCATTTTCTAAATTCTCACGTGATTATCTCAAGTAAAGATCCATTTTTGTTTTGCACACTATATTAGTATTATTTTTTAAAATCTTCATATAACCCGAATCAAATAATAGCCTAGTCTCAACATCTAATTTCTTTTAATCATCCACATCTTCCATTACTTCTACATCATCACAATAAAGCAATTTATATTTATCATACAAACTATTTAAATTATTCTGCACTTTGACGACTAACTTATTAGCTTTTAATTCACTAAATAATGATACAAAATAGTATCTCAAAAAGTATTATTTTTGTTGAAGATCAAGTAATACAGAAACAAACAAAAAAGAGTTGATTGTTTCATAATTTCTTCAATACTTATCATATTTCTTTTTTATATTTTCAACCATTATCTTCAAAAATAAATCCTTGTTATCCCTCTAAGCTTGCAATTGTGTATTAACCAAACATAATTGGCATAAAAAAGTATTAGATGTCACATATAAAGAACTAGAAATTGTCACAGTGGCATTATAAAAAACCTTCAAAATTTTAATAAATTAACGAGCATATTCTTAATCAATTGAAGAATGACACGTTTTCGGTTCACTCAAACAAAACTCATAAATGTATTGTGCATCATAAAGCTCTAATTGATCAAAAACATTTTGATACTTTTCTACAGCCTCTAATATGAAATAAGTGAAATTCCATCTAGTTACAACATCTAGACACATAAGCTTATTTGAAGAAATTTTTTCTTGCTTTGCATATGTCTTAAACTTTTGTGTTCTAGAAGGTGAGGATATGACAACATTTTGAATTTTAGCAATTGACACATGATAATCTTTTTAGCCCTCTGCAACAATGAGATTTAATATATGTTTATTACACCTCAAATCCATATTTTGACCCTCCAAAATTGCACCATTCCAATTGTTTACAACTTTTGATAAATACAAAATAGACCTACTATTATAAGAAGCAATAACAACCGTTACTGTAAAACTCTCTCAATGCCTCAATCTAATAGATATGTCTCAATTTACCTACTAATTGTATCACCTTTATGGTTAGCAACATGAAAAAAATTCAATATTTTCTTTTACAATATCCAATTATCATCAACAAAGTAAGCTGTAAGACATATATAACTAAGATTTTGAGCCGAAGTCCATGTGTCTTTAGTGAGGCAAACTCTTTGATGACTACTCACAAAATAATGAATCAACTCTTTTTTTTTGATTTTTTGTAAAGTTACAAAATATCACGGGCAATAATAGTCGACATGGCACTTTAAATCTATTTTTCAAAACTTCTAACATTTCCCTGAACCATTTACCCTCTACAACTCTAAATGATATCTCTTCTTTTATAACAAATCTAGCAATTGCTTCTCTACAAGCCTCAGCATTATAGGTCGTTGATACAAGGTTACATGGCTTTTTATTTTTCGCTAGTTGGTAAGACAAAGTTTTTTGTTTCTTATCCACTTAAGTCTAGCCAGGAAATTTTGTACATATTTCTCTTATGTGATTCAATAGATTAGATGTTCCTTTATGAAAGCCACATTTATATTCATTTCCATAATATCGACATTTGGATATAACACATAATGGATCAGAACTTAATTATATTAAATGCTCCAAAGCTTTTTAAGTAGATCTACTAAGCGTACCTTCAGGATTAATAGAAAATTTTGAACTCGAAGGAACTGGATCTACAACAATGCATTTGCCTTTATCAGGTTGAGAACTCATTTATACATTAATATAAAAAATTGTTAAAATTAATTACAAGAAAATAACATAAAGAAATTAAGCTTGAAAGAAAGTGAGAAATTAAGCTTAATTATCGTGAGGTCTCTGCACAAACACATAAAAATGCAGAGAAACCAAGAAGCTAGAAGAGAGGGTTTGTATGGTAGGGAAAAGTTTAGGGAAAGCATTTGACTATTTGTTTACTAACTTGTTGTTTGGTTAATATTTTTTATTTTAAATAGTAATTTTTGTTATGGTGTTAAATGTTGGTGATGTGTGTGCTGTGATATGTTGGTGATGTGTGTTAAGTGATAAAATTTTGTTTAGTTAGTATTTTTTTATTTTATGATTTTTTTGAATTATATTTGTAAAAAGTAATTATTTTTTATTTTTTATTATTATTTGATAAAATATATTATGGTCTTAATATAAGTATGTAATCATATTTTAGCTTATTTATTTATTAGTAAATAATAATATCATATTTACAAGTTTTATTTTTTAAGTTAAATAGATATTTTTTTTTTGTGAATTTGCAAATATTTGTAGCTTTACAAAAGTAAATTCATATCCAATCCATCAATTCATAGATCAAATTTTTACAAATCAGATTAAATTTTGCACATCCTAAGATATCATGCGTTAAATATACTGCATATGACTTTTGGGAAACTTAGTGATAGTTTAACTTTCTAGCATCTTTATGTTGTAATTCCATTTAGGTGATGGCTTTTGTTTTGTTGGTATGTCATCATCCAATGATAGCATATATGCCAAGATCCTCTTTAATGTTAATGATATGTAATACTTTCATATATATAGCTAGTGACATTATTATGTAATTCTTTTTATTTATGGACTTATATTCTTATATTTGTTGATGATACTCTTGTTATATTTATGATGATATTATTTAGAAAAATATAAGTTTAAAAACTATAACATGTTAGGCTATAATTGAGATTAAGGTGCTGTAACTTTTAAACTACAGTTGCTGTGGAAAAAAAACTGTAACTATGAAACAAAAGTTAATAATATATAATAAGTGTAACTTTTAAGTAATGATTTTGACAAAATCATTAAAGATATAATAAATGTTTCATCATTTAAGTAAAAATTTTTATCAACATATCTTCCAAGCTACAAAAACTAGTGTTTACCAAACACTTTAGTGCTGTACCTTTTATCTCAATCCCAAACATACCCTAAATAAAAAAAAAAAAAAAAGATTTTGCATTGTTTTTAATAAATTTACCAATAATTATTTATTTAGGTTAGATTAGATTCCATGTTATTTTAAAATAAACCTAAAATAATTTTGATAAATTAATATATAAAACATATTATTAGTTACTAGTCAATCACATGGCATACCAAACATAAAACATAATTATTTATAATCCAATCCAATATTGCACTAAACACAACATAGTATTATATATAAAATCTAGTATTATCCAATCCAATCCTATGTTATTTAATATGATTCAATCCAATCCAATTAAGAATACCAAACAAGCCCTTAGTTTTTAATTCCCTTCATCATAGTATCTAATAAACATAAAAGATCTAATCCCTAATACGTGCCACAATAGTATCAGATAAAGGGTATGGATTCACGAGTGGAGAAGTTGGAGAATGATGTTAACTCTCTCACTGTAGGTCAACAATAAATCTCTGAGAAACTCAATGAACTCTCTTTCCAACTTACTACATGGACCAACGCACAACATGATCAGGAAAGAGAAAATCCAATGGCACCGTTTCAGAATCCATTAAGATGATTCAGCAATACTGATGGCGCACACCAAAATGGCTCATAATATGTTCCCAGACTTGTTAAAATTGATTTTCTAACTTCAAAAGAGAAGAAGACAAAACCAGTTAGTTCTGCAAAGTGGAGCAATTTTTTTAACTTTAATCATACAGTAGAGAAATATCATGTGGCACAAGTATCATTTTATCTCAAAAGTGATGCTCAGTTATAGTATAACTATTTAAGCAAGAGAAAATAGAAATTACTTGGCAAGAATTTCAAGATAGCTTGAACCAAAGGTATAGAGCTACGAATTTTCAATATTTGTTTGGGGAGTTAATCAAGTCAGTTAGTGAATATCAAACTCAATTTAAGAGTAATGGCAATGTGGTCCCAGACATTGCTGTAAAAAATTATCCATGATTCAAACTTGTTTCAATGATAGCAATGCTGACAAAGATATAAAAGTTACAACTCCTGAACCACTATAGTTACCACCAGCATTTGAGTTCTTGAAAATTAATAGTCTTAAGGACAAGTTTATTTTTTTAAGAAGGGGGGAATTGTTATGGGCCTTTTGTTTATTTATTTTCAATATTTTTTTTATTTTTAATTATGAGTATGTGAGTTGAGTTTGAGTCAAGTGAGTCAAGGATCGTTAAGTTAGACTAAGTCTTATGGGGAGAATTAGTTTTTTGCTTGTTTCTTTGAAATTTAATCAACAAGTTAATTTTAATTGTACTTGATGGCTATATAAACCATTAAAGTCATGGATAAAAGATTAGGCAATTATTTCAAATTAAACCAACTTGTGTTGTTGAGGTCAAAGTTCCTTTGATAACCTTAAACTCTAAGTTTTTAATTCCCTTCACCATAGGTTCCAACAAAAATAAAATAGTTAATCCGTAGTACGTGTCAATATGACATGTATAGTTGAATTTTATATAACCATTAATTACATTTTGGTTTTTTGATATATATATATATATATATATATATATATATATATATATATATATTATAACATCATTTATTATCATATGGTTGACATGGTACTTTATAAGTATATTTCTCTTAATTTGACATGAACATATTTTATACAAAATAATATGATAGAATTGTAAGTAGTGTTATACCATAAACAAAATAATGATAAGAGGCATAGATAATTTTACAAAAACTAATGTGACATCAAGATATTAGCTTAAAAATAATAACAATTATTTTTTTAATTATGTAGACTCATAATAATTTTATATAATCAATATAATTATGCCACATTACTTTGTATAAACTTGTTTGTACAAGATGATTATGGCTCAATTGTTATTCTAAAAAACTATGTCAAGAAATAAGACATGTGATAACATGCTTAATAGTTAATACCTAAATATATAGATACTTTAAAGAAAGGCGACTGCTTTTAAAGTACTTGAGTTAATCTTTATCTTAAGAAAATATGTGAGACGAATCTTTATTGAGCTCTACCCACTATTTTATATTTTTTCTTCAACCAATAAGGTTATAGTAAATCTTATCAAAAAATTTTAATAACAAATAAAAATTGGACAAATTTCCAAAATGACCTATGGATAAAGGATATGGAATATGGCATAAGAATATTTCTCTTTCTCTACAAACAAGATAACAAATAAGTCTTTTGACTCAAAAAAAAAAGGGTGAACTAGATAAATCACTTGAAGAAACTAAATGGATCATTTAACCTTCAGAAAAGTGGCTGAAACAGGGAAACACAACTCAACTATATAAGACTTCTCATGTGCATGGTAAAAGTGTCCTTTAAGTTTTCTATCTCTCTCCCCCCACCACCTTCACCTCCCACGTGCACATTTGCTCCCTAACACTTATCTTTATTCATCACTCTCTTATTCTCATCTCATCTCTATATATATGATTAAGCTAAAAAACATTATAGTTTGTCTAAAATCTAGCATAAACCTTAAACAAGTCTCACTGTTGACTTGAATGTCGAAGTAGACTCACCAGCTAGAGCCGTTGTCTCTCTTTGACCATTTTGTTCTTCTCATTCTTAGGACACTAAGGTCAACAATACTTCGATATATAACACTAAGATAACTGAATAGATGATTGAAGAGAGAGAGAAGGATCTCGCCAAACTCTGCATTGTCACATATCCACATTAGTTAGTGACTGACTTCAAAAGAGTTCTATGAGAAGAATCTCACCTCTTCCTTTATATTTCTACCATGAAAGATTTTATCATCAAGGTAGCAGAGATCAAGGTCAATCTATAAAGAAGGGAACTACCTTAGCAACAATGTTATATGTTATTTCCTTGTTGTATTTAAATCATTGGATATATTTTGTAACTATAAAAACAAGCCAAAAGTTAGCACCCACCTTTTCCATCACTGAAAATTTACTTAGGGACACATAGGCGATCTGGCTCTTCTATTAGTGCATAAAAATTCTTATATCAACTAGTAGGTCTCATGGCTCCAACTTACACGGGATCCTATGTGTCTATTCTCTAATATTCAACTTTTTGTTTCCCAGTACACATGCACAAGTTAAATATAATATGTGTCCATTACACAATATATAATCTTCCTCTAAGTATTATAAAATGTTGATCACTAATTTGAAGCATAAATCTTGTAGTCATAAATTGAGAAATTAGAGATTTGAAAAGATCAAAACTGGGGGCTAGATAGAAACTCTATTATTCAAAAGAGTAGAGTTTTTAACACACTAAAATTTTTGAAACGTCCATTTTGAATTTATTTTCTTAAATAACTTAAGTTAAATTGATAAAATATAAATTCATATATTAAAATTAACCATTTTCCCATAAAATTTTACTTTAAAAAATATTTTTAAATTGTATAAAAATCTTAAAGTATTAAATTTATCTTATATTTTTTATTATATAATTTATATTTTCATAACTCTAAACTCTTATAATTTTTTAAAATTATTTTCAATTAAATTTTAAAATATAAATATAAATTATGAAATGATATTGGTGTAAAAAATTTGTTAAAAGAATAATTTATATAAATGTTTAATTGAATTTTCAAGAATTAATTTATATTAAGTTATTTAAGTAATTTCAAATAAAGAGGGGGTTTATGAGAATTTTTGAGAGGTGTCAAACGCCATTCTCTATTCAAAAACTAATAAAGTAGGCCTGCTTTAGCGTTGGCCCAAATTTTCGCATTTCCGGACCTAGTATTAGTAACCCGAATCCACTCCATAGTTTCAAAATTTCTCATCGCACACGTTTTAACGTTATCACGTCGGCGCAGCACCAAATCAAATGTGGACCCTAATCCGCAGAACCGCTCCTTTCGTCCGTCAGAAATCGTGTTATTCGGATCTTTCCACGACCCGCCATCTCCACACACGGACCGCCAACGGAGTCCCTACCGGTCTCTACGGTTTTGACCACTTAAAGTCTCCCAATGGCTTTCAGCGTTTCGTCGATGACGCCATCGAGAGGTTAAAAAAAAAAAAACAAAAATCATACAGAACAACTATGTGCACATATTTATCGCTTAATTAGAATTTTCTTAAACGGTGAAGATAGTAAAACTAAAAGCACAAAAGTTTTGAAATACGTCTGGAAATTTTGGATTAGAAAAAGTTAATTTTGCAGCCCTAGGATGTTGAATGATTGATTATCTGTTATTTAATGTATCTAAGTTTGAGTGAAGCAAGTAGGAAGTTAAATTTTTCAACTTAAGTGATTTGTATTAGTGTTTGATTCATACATGATGCTAGTGTTGCTTTTTAGTTCTTGTTTTTGTTATTAAAAGTCATTATCTAAATTGATTGTTGTCAGGTCCAGTGAATTGGTTAATTATATATCTGGAATTCCTTCATCTTTGGAAATTATTCGGGCAATGGATGAAATTTCGGATGCAGTTGGTTTCCTCTCTCTATACACATCTTCTGTTTGCTGTATATCCATTTCTGTTTTTTCGATTTGTTAATTCATTTGTTAAGAACCCTCGAGTAATTGTCGATGTTTTATTTTTTAGGTCTGCTCGGTTGTTGACTCTGCAGAACTATGTAGACAAACTCATCCTGACAGGTAGTTCTCTAAGTTCTGTGCCGTTCTTTCTTCCTAGTAAGGCATATGGTATTTTTTTTTCCCTTTTTAAGATGCCAATTCTCATTATTTTTACAGGTATTTATTATAATTTCTTTTTGAGTGTATCAGAGAATTTGTTGAGGAGGCTAGTAAGGCATCAATGAGAATCAATGAATATCTACATGTGAGGTGACCAGTGATCCATTTAGTTTCCAGTTTTTGATCAGTGGATGAATGCAAAGAATAATTTTATACAGCTATTGTTATTTTTATACCGCATTGTACGTTAGGATATATTTGTATGAGCCAAAATGATCGATATTTCCCATTTGAGGGGATTAAAATGTGAACCAATACTCAAAACTAACTGCTATGAAGATTGATAACCAGTAGTCTATACCATGAGAAGGGAGTTGTCATGACAATATATTGTTAGACAAAGCATCATAGACTATGGTTCCTTGGCATAGCAGAAAATATCAGTAAAGTAGAATAATGTGCAATTAATAGTCTGTGCCTAGAATTGGAAGGCAGATCTTGCATCACATTGCCCTTTTTTTTTTTTCCCTGCTGATGACTAGTGATCAAGGCCGGCCAAGCAAAGCCTGATTTGTTATAGAGTTGTTAAACTGAAAGCAAGGCAGATTAAATTTTGGTACATTTCTGAAATGAGTTTCTTTTGATACTTTATAGTATGTAGGTTAAATGTGTGTGGTTGGAACTGCATGAAAGTTTTTTCAACTCTGATGCAATCAGCTGTGGATTTGATTTTAAATATGGTATATAAAGTTGTTTTGTACCTCTTTCAGACCAACCTCTGTGAGTTCATTAGCTGTTGGATTTAAACTTATTGGTGTGTTTGCTGGCATACAGTATCTGAATACAAATCATACTCTGTATGATGCGGTGAAAAAAGCGGAGCTAGATGATCGTTTGCTTACCGAGGAAGCTTGTAGGGCTGCTAATAACCTACGCATTGACTTCGAAAAGGGTGGAATTCATCTATGTGTCGGTATCTATTTCATGCCTATAATCTTTTGTTTCTGTCACCAGACAATTTTCCACTTTCAGAAAGTAAACAGCCTACTTACTCTGCAGATAAACTAGATCGTGTAAATCAACTAAATATGGATATTTTTCAGCTGTGCAGAGAGTAAGTATTATGTTCTTCCCCGGATTTGTTATATTCCGTAACATATAGAATTGATAAACCGTGTCTGAATAGTTAACTAATTGTTTGTGATTCACATTATGCCTGCAATGTGAACGGGTCAGGTTCAATCAAAATATTATCAATGATCCAGGTCATGTGGATATATTTCCAGAATCACACATCCCGAAACATATTCACCATCTCCTTAAGCCTATTTGTCGATTGACATCCGGACCATCAAGGGAATCATTAAGATCATGGGATAACAAGAAAGAAAAAGGATTTCGCATAACAACTGATGCACGCACTCTGCAGTCGATTCTGCAATGGACATCAGATGATGAGGTAGCCTTTAAACTTATGCAAATTTCTTGCTGTCTTGTTTCCAACTTTCTTGTAAACATGGGATATGTTGATTGTGGCTGTTAGAAATTGTGTACTGGGTGGATACTTTTCACCATTGTTTGTGCAAATGAATGTGCTGACTTAGTAGGATTTTGTTCTGAAAAAGGGAACAGATGTCAGAATTTTAAGTTGTTAACCATCTAAAGTTATTTACTATTGCATTTAGTATTAATAATGTTGTTGCCCCTTTTTTTTTTTTTCTTTCTTTCTGCAGGTCAGAAAAATGGCATATATTCAAGGGCACTCTGTCCCGCAGGCTAATCATGAAGTTCTTGATAAGCTTATAGCTGCCCGTCATGAACTTGCTCAGGTTGGTAATTATAATATGAGTCTGGAAGATTTATATAATGCAATGAGACATTTAGATATTGAGAGATAATTGTTTGATCTGATAAATTCTCTGTACCTATGTCTGTATGCTTTTCCATAATGGATGTACATCTTATATTCTTTAAGTTTTTGACATTGGAGAAGTCTCTCTAATTTTCTTGGGAAGTTCATTTGCTGTATGTATTTAGGGGTGACACACTCATAACTAATAAATTATACTTTCATTGTTGGATTATCGAGTGATATTACACATTTTTTGTTGCTCTTTCTTTGGGAAAATTATTGGTGGAAGCTACAAAAATAACTCATCCGTAAAGTATTGTGAATTAAGATTAAAGGCATAATTCACAAAATACGAACTTAATCAAAGTAACTTTCATCTATGTTTGTGTTTTACTTAAAAAGTACATTGCAGTTGCATATATATAAGCATTTGGGTACAAAAAACCAATTGTATGCAAGCATTTACTGTTTTGAGTAAAAAGATAGTGGCTCATATGTATTTTTTGGCTGCTTGCCTCCTTACTTCAAATCATATACTATATTTGTGCCATCTTTTATTTTATTTATTTATTTATTTATTTATTTTTATTATTCATATATGAGGTATGCAGATAATGGGGTATAGATCCTATGCTGATTTTATCGTGATGCCAAACATGGCTTCATCTCCAGAAGTTGTGATGTCCTTCCTGCTTGAGATGAGCAAGATGATCAAGCCAAAGGCTGATGAGGTATTATATTCTTTGCACACAGTTGTGAGGTTTAAAGTGTTTCTACTTTCTCATTTTAGTGTATATTATGATGCAGTTATAATTTTAATGAGATATACACTTCCTGTAGGAGTTTAAGGCAATTAAGAATTTTAAGAGGAAAAATTGTGGTCAGAGATACGTACATGTAGAGCCATGGGATGAAGCATACTACACTGCAATGATGAAGTCATCCACTTACAATTTAGATGCTTGTGTAAGTAAAATTTTTTTACTCATTCTATGTGTTGAATGTAAGCAGAATTTTTTTTTTCTTTTTTACAATAATATTGGTCATACAACTGCAGATGGTGACTTATATTTTGTGGAATGGTGTTTCTTCCTTGCTGAGGAACTCAATTTTTTTTTGTTCTTCTGAATGCGATGATTTATTTGGCAGGTTATGGCATCATATTTTCCCTTAGCACAGTGCATCGAGGGTTTGAAAATGCTGGCAGAGTCATTATTTGGTGTGACATTTCATAGTGTCCCCCTTGCTCCAGGAGAATCATGGCATCCAGATGTGCTGAAACTATCTCTTCAACATCCTGAAGAGGTGTGTCCGTGGATGATAAGACATGAAAATTTCTCAATATTTAAAAAAAATTTTGACTAAAATCTTAAATCATATTGGATTTGGTCGTAGACTCCATTGTATGTATTTCCAAGCTTTGGTGTAGAATTCAATATTTTGGGTATGCTGTATCATAGTTAATCTTAAATCTATCCAGCCACTTGAT
This sequence comes from Murraya koenigii, assembly GCA_025617385.1. NCBI lineage: Eukaryota > Viridiplantae > Streptophyta > Magnoliopsida > Sapindales > Rutaceae > Murraya > Murraya koenigii. The sequence continues at coordinate 24,463,505 of CM046818.1, forward strand.
AGTAGAAATACACTCACAGGCACACACATTTGTGTTTGAAGTCTTCATGTCCATTGCTTTCCTCTTTATCTAAATTCAAAAACATTCAGAATCTTGCTTTGACTGCTATAAATCCTTTATACTTTAACTTCCTTGCATGTCTGATTATACTTTTGGCTTCATTTTGCTGTTCCAATCTTGATTTGAATCATTATACCCTTGCTTTCAGGGTGAGATGGGGTATTTGTACCTTGATTTATACTCAAGGGCCGGCAAGTATACTGGTTGTGCTAATTTTGCAGTTAAAGGTGCGCGAAGAGTATCTGAGACAGAATACCAGCTTCCTGTATGTTTTTATGGATTCAACAGATATTGACAATTTGATGTTTCCTGTTATGTGCTCCTGCTGTAATACAAGATGGTTCCAAAAGTAGTTTTTGAAGTTTGACTTTCTTTGGTAATTAAATGATCTCTAGTCAGATTTTGTACCTTGAGCACAAAAGCTTTTCCATTAATATCTTAGTCCTACTGAGCCTAACAGCTAAGAAAACCTAATTTCTCATGACATCTTCGTTTGAAGGCATGTTCTGGATAAGCCATTCAGAATTTAAGCTCCTGAGCAGCCATGCTAGATCTGATGGATGTTTCGTTTTATATTTTCATTATAATACTGTAAATTACCGTGAAGAACATAATTTCTGAATTTTGGTACTTTTTTAGGTCTTGTGGTACTCTTAGCACAATGGGTAACATTTTAGTAGTTATTCAATGACTTTATACTCATTTATTTAACCATTAAATGTTAGCATGCATGTGAGAGTATATTAACATTATTTTATGACTGAATGTCTTTCATGACTCATGAGAGCTGGAAGATCAGTTTAGCATTTTTCATGATCAATTTGTAGTGCTTTTACCAAATTGTGGTCTGAGGACAAATACGTAGATATAATCCCAGTTTCAGCATTTTAGCATGAGTTTGTAGTTGGTGAACCTGTGAAATAAGTAGCCCTATTTTAGTCTTCTTGCCTGTACAAGATCCATTTATGACAGTATGTGTGTGTTTGGAGGAGAATAAACATGAATGCATTGATAATCCTGAAGAATGCTTTTGAGCTGAAAATTAGTTCCTTTTTTTCTTAAGTTTTATTTTGGTAATGCTGCAGGTTGTCGCACTCGTATGCAACTTTTCAGGTTCACATAATTTATCTGTAAGGCTCAACCATCATGAAGTAGAAACTCTATTTCATGAGTTTGGACACGCTCTTCATTCCTTGCTCTCAAGAACGGTATTTTATTAATATCTTACTACTAAGTGAACAAAATTGCGATTTGCGTGCATCTGATTCGTACGTTGCAATATATGTTTTAACTATTCTGTAGGATTACCAACACTTTTCTGGCACCAGGGTGGCTCTTGACTTTGCAGAGACACCTTCAAACCTATTTGAGTGAGTAGAATGCTGCAATTTCTCCATGACGTTAGAACACAGTTTATATTTGTACACTGAACCCTACATGAGATCATGCTATTTTTCTAGTCTCTTCTCATATCCCTGAATGTCCAATGCCAACCCTGTGATAGATCTCCCATAAAACAGACAATGGTTCACAGACTCATAGATCCAATTCTTGATGACCTTACCTGACAATTTATTGGTTTAGCTGTCCAGATGGAATTGATTCAAGTTACTACAAAAATGCTGAATGAAGGGGAGAGATTAATTACACAATTACTTAGAACTCGTACTGAAGTATAAACTAGTCCCACCCTTTCAACTATAATTTGCTTCCTTATTTCCCTTGATTATCAACAGCTTCTTCGTTTTACTATTTGTCATTTACACGATTCTGTCAAATCCAATCAAATAAAACTTGTAGAAATGACTTGACATTTTTGCATATATTTTATTTTGTAGCTTACCAGTATCTAGAATACATTAAAATTCCAATTTGTTTGGCAAAATTGTTTATCATATTTCTCACTCATTTGTGTAATGTCATCCTGACATCTTGTTTGGTGATATCCACAGGTACTATGCATGGGATTACCGAGTTTTGAGTAGATTTGCCAAACACTATTTAACTGGGGAAATAATACCCGAGGAGTTGGTGAAGTCAATGCAAGGTGCCAGAGACATGTTTGCTGCAACTGAATTGCAACGTCAGGTCCATTGTGAAGGCCAAGATTTTGTCAATAAATGTTGCTTACAGTATTTTATTAACAAGAGTAGATAGAAGTATTGACCCATGTTTTTGTTTGCTTGTTTGGTGTCCCATCAGATATTTTATGCTTTGGTAGACCAAACACTATTTGGGGAACAGCTAGGTCAAACCAGAGATACAAGTTCTATTGTTGCAGATATGAAAAGGCAACATACCAGCTGGAATCATGTTGAGGGCACTCATTGGCATATCCGATTTAGTCACTTCATTAATTATGGTGCTGGTATGTCTGAGATCATGTATCATCATGTGCTTAATCATTATCCAACTTTGCTTGTCTGTGGTGGTCTGTCTAAACAACATTGAGGTGTCATGTTCAAGCACTAGCCTGAATTGCCCAAGTGGTTGATTTGCTTAAATCTAGAAATGTTTTTAATTTTTTTGAGCATTATGCAGAACAACTTGTTCCAAATTATGATGATTGTTCCTTTAATTCATGTAGGCTATTATAGCTACTTGTACGCCAAATGTTTTGCAGCAACAATTTGGCAAAAGCTATGCCAGGAGGATCCACTGTCATTAACCACAGGAACTGCTCTGAGGACAAAGTTTTTGCAGCATGGCGGAGCCAAAGAACCTGCTGATATGTTGATTGATCTAGTAGGTGATGGGATTCTAAGGTATTGCAGTGGAGGGATAGTTCCTGACATTACAAGCTTTTCGGATGAAGTGAAGCTCATGGAAGATAAGCAAGAGCAGATTCTCCTATAGCTAAAATGGAGACAGAATTATAGAATTAAAGTTAGAGATGAGAAATTGCTGAAAGTAGCTAAGGCTGTATGAAGCTTGGTGTAAGTTCTAATTAAGCAAGCCCCCAACTACTCGCTGGGATATTTACATGCTTAGTGTGAGCAGAGACCTAAGCTCCAAGTGATTGTACATTTTAATAGCTATGCTTTTGCCTAGAAGAGAAGAGGGCTGGCCGTGATGCTAGTTTTTCTATTTATTTTTTTGTTTCAGACTCATTCGTTATTCATTTAGCCGGGACTGGTTTTGCAGAGTAGAAGTTGGAACTTTGTTGATTTGCTAGAAAAGCAAATAATGGAAGAAAATAGTAACTATTCTTTTACTTTCTCATTTATTCAAAAAGCTAGCTTATGGAATTTAGTGTTGGAAGCAAATGAAAGCAATCGACAATCATATACAGAATAAATGATGGCTGAATTTGCAATTCTACAAATAACATACAATCTAAGTAGATGACTCATAAAGGTAACCATCAGGTAGAAAGGTCACCATTCTAACTCTAGAATCTATAAAGCAATCCCTTCCTCGTTTACTACAAAAAGCTCTCTGCTGGTACTTTACTTCCAATAGTCATTATCCATTCACAGATGATAGAATTCACTTCTTCTGGCTTCTCATCATGGGGGCAGTGGCCTGTAATGCACCCAGAAATTTGAAGAGAGAAAAAAGTAAGAAAAAAAGGAAACAAAGTTTGAGAATACAGCAGTATAATTACCAGCATCCAATTCCCTGATTACAACCCCAGCGCAATGTTCTTTAAGCATAGCCACTTTGGACTTTGAGTTGGATATTGGGTCTTTGATTCCCTAATAGCAAACGAAAATGGTAATAATTAGCAACGAAAAATGAAATGAGCAATCAAGCCACCACCTTAACAGATCGGGCAGATAAACAGATTATATTGATTCTTCAGCATGTGGACGGTATACAAACCTGTATAATTAGAACCTTTTCTTTGAATCCTTCTAGAAGATAGTTAAGAGGAAGTGAGAGATTGAAGCTAAAAATACTTTCCAACACCACTAGCACACCGGGATCATAGGACTTCAACATGTGTTAAGGTGATTTTTCCCTTCAAGATAGACCAATTATTCTGCAGTCCCTAAAACTGATTCCAGACAAATCTATGAACTTAATAAATGAAAGATTGAAGAGGATACAGCTCTTAGCATTTCACTGATAAGCCAACCATCAGCTCGTTCTGTTCTCTGCAAAGTGAAAGAGAAAGTGCTCACCATACAATATCCAGAACCAACATAAAAAAGGATGGAGGCAGAAAAAGGGAAAAACTTACTGTTGGGTAGCATTGTTTTACAAAGTTGCTAATATTCAATCTCAAGTAGAACAAGAGGAGCCGAGCACCTAGCTTAACAGGTCCCGAAGTCTCTCTCTCCTGAATATTTGTACCTCACTTAGATGAATGAATTTCATAGATCATAAAAATAAGCAATTGACCATTACCAGACATTCCAGGCACCTTTAGAATTAATAGCTCTGCAATGCAGATCAAAATCCCCACTACTCATAATTTTAGTGCAACAAATTAATACTGACACATGAGTTCTTGGAAATTAATTTACTAGCCAAATGTAGTGCGGCTTGACATGTCAATAGATTAGGGATTTGCGGAGCAAGTATTGAAGACTTACATCGGAGAACTGCAGCAATGAATATTCAGGAATAACATTGCCAGCACTGTTGATAAGGACAACAGACTTGACCACTGCAGGCCAAAGACAAGCAACAATGGCAACAAAATAGCCTGCGTATAATACAGTGACAATAGATAACTGATGGAGAGCAAGAAAGCATACAATTTGACGAGAGGTATATCTGCAGGTTGATAATTAAAACATACCACCAATTGAATTCCCTATGAGATGCACAGGTTCACCCACAACTTCAACAATAAAATCTCGCAGCAGTTCAGACCACATTAATTCAGTGTAGACAATATTTGGCTTTTCTGATTTGCCAAACCCTAAAACTGTAATTGCCCATACACGGTTTCCACCATCAGCAATGTCATATATGTTGTCCCGGTATTGCTCAAAGAACGCACCAAAACCATGCACAAGCAAAATGGCAGGACCTTCTTTACCAGCAACTGTATACTGCAAAATAATTCCCTAGGGAATATTAGTGAAGTCAACTTAATCTTGTTTAAGTATTTTTCCAGAATTAAAGACAATAAACCTCCTACAAGAACAACAAACTACACACCCCAATGATTTTTAAGTAAAGTAATTATTAAATACATGATCAATCTTCAACTGTGAACCTGTATTTTATAGCTATTCCATCTCCAAATCCGTGTAGGATACACTCCTCCATTACTTCTTAAACTTCTTAGAGATATAAGCCAGTACCACTGCACTAGAAAAAAGCTGAAATTTTTAGAAGGCTCTGTATGAAATCCATAGATTAGAAAAAATTAGAAAAAAAAAAAAAATTAAAGGAGAACATTGCCTAACAGTTAGTGACCAAAAGAATCACACACAAAAAATCATAGCACCAACTGTGCATCACTGTACCTCCATTGAGCAAACAGTATCAGCTGCTGCAGCAACAGTGACAGCAGAATATCCAAAGGGGGATAAAAATCCAGCATTTCGTTCTTTCTCGTACTTGATAGCTTCAAAGTGCACTCTCCTTCTAGATATGATGCCAAGACAAAGGGCTGGGCCAAAAAGTGTAGCAAATGAAGCTCCATCACGACTTTCGGCATTCCTTAGCTTTTCATGTAGCCTGTTACCAAATCAAGCCAAAAGGAAATTTCTTGGAATGTCAATCATATTTCAATAGAATCTAATAAGCATTAACAAGAAATTTCAAACACTAAAATTTATAACTTATTTGTTAAACATAATTATGCTTTACACTACAGAATTCGTGAGTGATAAAGGATGCTAAAATGGGCAGTAGGGATTCACGATGTGAGATTAATATATATTAGTTTATTCTAATAAAGTAAGAATAGTGCTTGGCAGAGTCCTACTAAGAGATTCTCAACACATCTTAAAAAATTTATTGCATGGTCAAAATAAACTAGCGTATCGCGTCACCACATACTCTTGCCAATCATCTCGACCTGTTCCCTCCAAGTATCTCAAATATGCTTGCAATGCATTCAATACAGCATTTGTCCCACCTCCCACAGTGTTTCCTTTATATGTGACAAAAAAAGATTTATTTGGTCTCTTCCTTGGAGAATGTTGGTTATTCAAATTTCTTTTACTTCTTTTCCCTGACTTTGATAACTTGTCTGTCAATATTGTTTCAGCTGACATATTGCTGATCAAAGTCCAACTCTCTTCTAATTTCCATGGATTCTCATTCACAAACTCCTTCAACTCACCAATTGTCAGTAGAGGACCTGATTCATAATTCAATCATCATTGTCTAGGGTTAACCAAAATTGCATATCATAAGCTTTCAGACACTAAACCTAATAAAGTTAAAATTGAGATAAGAAAATATTGGCAAAGAAGTAGTACAAGGTAAAGTTCAATTAAACTGGAACCTTACCCCAGTCGGCTTCTAATTTTGCACCAGGTAATGTTGGAGGCAAGATAGGTGACGTAAGAGGCCATTGAAGTTTTCTAAATTCATTGTAAGACACAGGCAGGTCATCCAGATTCTGCGTGACATATGAATATGTATGACCAAATTACACATCCAAGTAATCACATATTAAACACTCATACAAGGCAAAAATGGCCACCTTAATTTCATAAAATGGAGTCCGCCACAAACGAATCTTTGGTTGCCCATCCACAAGAGGGACCTTGGCCAAGGTTTCATCCACAATGGCCATCATCTGGTGAAGGTGGTACTCAACCTCCTCTTCAGCAAATACACTGGTAGCTTTCACCTGTTGCAGTCCTTGTTGACAAATTAACAATGAGTGGATGAGTACTACAACTTGACCCCCTTAACATAAAATCATACTAAACAAATATAGCATGTAAAAACCTCTTCTACAAGCTCCCGAATGACATTCTCTACTCTCCCAAATCTAATCATCAGATCAGACCCCAGTTCCTTCAATGACTTTCTCAAGTCTTCCAAAGCAAAAATAACCAATTCTAGCATTTCATTGGAATAACCTGCATAAATTATCACATGCGTCAGCACAACAAAGAAACAAACATTAACTAGTTTATTTTCCCATCACCATAATAGGCTTATGCACATGCTCGGTACTCGGTTCAACATATGCAGCATTTCTTGAACAATCCATCATTTTAAGCATCATTTCTTCAATAGCCCATCATTTTATGAAACTCAAACTGTTGCCGGCAAGAATCTTCCTTTGTCCTTACAAAATCCAAATTTGAAAACCCGATAATAAAATAAATAAATAAAAGAAAAGAAAAACCCACGTACGAGAAAGAATCCTGTGATCAAAGACATATAGAGGAACAACAGCCTCATACTTAGAGGCAGCAACAAGTCCAAGATGATCGCCCACGCGAAGATCTTGCTTGAACCAAATAACAGCGGACCCACTTCTGCCTTTGCTTGTTACTGCTACTGTTGGAGAAACACAACAACTGCATTTGTGTCTGCTTCGGAGAGACCGACGATGATTGGACTCCAACAGTCGGGAAAGAAAGCGCGGGAAAGAGACTACGGCCATCAACAGAAGTGGGTTTTTTGATAAAATAAAATCTGTGCATTTTCAAGGAGAGGGGAGTTGGGTCAAGTGAAGCTGATAACACACATGGCGTCAGAAAATATTGTGGAGGAGAAAATTTGGCAAATTTGTTGAGGAGGGAAATGGACCACGACGCACACTCATGTTTTGTTCTTTTTCCCTTCGTTTATAAACTAGTCAATGGCAAAATGTGTAATTTAACTCTTACTAGTTCAGACCAAAGAAGATAAATAGACTGGCGCAAACGGGTCTCAATAACCAACTAAACTGAAAATGGCGCTACAAATTCACTCTCCATCATCTTTGACCACCAAACCCTATCGTCTTCTTCACTCCAAACCCAAATCAAATCTCACTCTCACTCTCATCAAATCTCAAAACACTCCAATCAACACCGAACCCACCGAAGACTCAGCAGCAGCACCGGCCAAGAAACCCAAACCGACTTCACCAGGCCAAGGGTTTGGCTCCTCAACATCTTCTTCTTCTTCAACTTCTGGGAAAGTTAGTGTGGCTGATGGGAGTAAGAAGAAGAAACAACTAAAGGGTAAAAGAGAGAGGGCATCGGTTGTTAGGCGGAAACCCGTTGGGAAACTGAGTGTTATGAGCCAAGAAGATGAGGCTAAAGCTAAGGAGATGATGAAGAATGAGAGTGCTTTTCTTCTTGCTTGGTTGGGTATTGGTGGAATCATTCTTTTTCAAGGCATTGCTCTTGCGGCTTCGGGTATGTTAGTTGATGAAAATTGGAGCCGTTATTGTTAACTTTTGTTGATGCATATATAGCTATGCTTTTTGCATTCCTGATTAGTAATTTGGTAATTTAGTTGATTTTTTGTGAATTTTTTTTCTTTTGGCTGGAAGTTTCCTTGAATTGAACAATTAGTACACTTGATTAGATTGATTATAGAGACTAGTTAGTAGTTAGAGATTAGTTAGTAAATTTAGAGCTTAGGAGCAGACTTGATTGTTCAAGTACATGGAATGAAGACTAACTTTTTAGATAACAGCTCTGCAAAATTATAGACCTTGTTGCCAATCAGTTGCTTTTGCATGCTATTATAGAAGTATAAGTTTAAGCTGCTGTAGGAAGTGTCTGGTGCTAGGGTATTACTAGAGTATATTTTCCCTTTGTTTCTCCTGACAGCTGAACTGAAGTCCAAACAAAGCTCTATTTAATAGCTAAGATATTTAGGATCTTGGTCCAGTGAACCTGAGACCAACCTCAAAGTCCACACAAAAGTGCAATCGCTTACACACATATTATGAACCAGTTGGTTAAATGTATAAAACCTTATCTGTCAGCCTAACTTTTAGGTGCATGATCATGTAAATATAATCAGGCTAGCTGTCTTTTGTAAAATTTGCTGGCCCTGCAAAACAAACCACATTGAAAGTTGAGTTCTTAACTGATGTGCATGTGTTACAGATAGGTTTCAGAGATTTTATGAAGCTTACTATTTATAGCTTTTTATAAATGTAGTAGGATCATTAGAGCTGAAGCTCTTACTCTCAGATGCCCAGTGAACTGATGTCACTTATTTGGCTGCCTCATAAAGCTTTTCAGTTGCAAGTTCTTCAATCTAACATACATTGTCAGTGCCTGCTTAGTGGCATCCTAGCTCAACTATTTGTGTTTGAGGACAGGTCTTTCCCTACAGATGCCCAGTGAACTTATTAGAGGGTTAGAGGGAGTGGATGAATTGTTTACCTCTCCGCATATTGCATATTACTGTATCAGATGTGATCATGTGGAGAGTTTCTATAGCAAAAGTAAAATAGGCAGGTTGAACTGAGATATTGAAAGCCGTAATTTATGTTGCTTCCAATTTTTTTCACTTCTACAGGCTTCCTACCAGAAGAGCTGGATAAGTTGCTCGTGAAGTATCTTTACCCAACTTTCACTCCAACGGTTGGCTTGTTTGTTGCTGGAACAGTAGCATATGGAGTGTTGAAGTACCTGCAAAATGAGAAACTCAAAGAACAAAAATGATTTGGTGTATTGAAACTGATAGTTTTGTTTGTAAGAGGTGACTTCTGCTGGATGTCAGCGCTATATACTTATAATTTCTGATGAAAATGACTTTTGCTTCTTATGTTTGGTGGCTGATGAAGAAAAGTTGAATGTGGTAGATGTATTTGCAGCTTCTTCTACAAGTTCTTCTGGACAGTATGAAGTAGGATTATGCTTACAGTAATATTGCTCCAAGTCTTTTCCTTTTGTGATAAGGTTGTAATTACTGGGTCTAATATGATGGCTGGAACCTTGTTTCCTTTCAAATCCTTAACACATATATTACCAATGAATGTGCACTTTTTCATTTTGATGATTTTCTCCAGAAATGGAAAGGTATAAATTTCTGAACATGATGACTTCTGTTTTTGTTAATCTTTCACCCTGTATCACACTTCAGTTTGACAATTTGCCATGTCTTTTGGATCAAATAATGATAAAGATGATGTCAAATCAAATGTATGAGTCAGCGCTCAATATTTTACATGCTGTTTTTGTACTTCTCGGTGGGATGTACTTATTCATCTCTTCTGTGCTATGGCAGTGAAGAAGCTACCTTTCTTGCATTTTTAACACTTGTAAAGCTCTGGAAACTATCAAATCTATAGACAAGAATGCTGCAATGTGAATTGCTTTGGAGGATCCTGGTAAGTTAATAATACTGTTTCTGAGTTATAATTCTGGAATTTATCTTGAAAAGGTACACCCTGTTAAATATCATCTCATCAGTCATCACCAAAAAGATGCTGTCAGCAAGCTGTTTACTTCAAAATCATGCTGTAGGAAATAATCAAAAACCAAAGAACATATTTCGATGGGGTCATTGTGGAGTCTGCTGACCCTCAAGAAAAAAATTCAACTGAATGAATCTTTTGATTTTTCAGATCCTATATATCTGCTTAGCTTGTAGCTACATGAAAGTAAATCCCTGTGGCATGGTCAACTTGACTGTTAGCGACTCTCTGATACATGTTTCCACACTGCATCCTGCCATGGACTGGAGTTATCTGCATGATTGTGACATGCTCGTTTCACCTTCACTTCTTGCCCTGAATTACTATCTACATTAAGATGTTTAATTTTAATGCTCTGCATTCTTCCTGAACAGTGGCCATATCTCATGTGAGGTCAATAAATGTTCTCATGAAGTAACATGAAACTTATAGATTGAGAATGTGATAGGCATGTCCATTTATTATTCTAGTTTAACACCGATGCTCCAAAGATAAAAGCTTTGTTGTGTTAAGTATGTGCATTTATAACTAAACCAAAAAAGAGTAACAACAATAAAGAAAGACGGATTGTTCATTTGTTGAACCACCTACTATTTATTATTTGGCTTTGATGAATCCATCTGAAGCATAACCTATTTTATATATATATATATATTTTATGTATTGTTTGTTGTGGTCAAATATCATAAACTTTTTCAAGTTCTTGAATTGTCAAATGTTGTCATATCTTTGGATTGTTCTCTTGGACCACCAGAATACCAGCTAAGCTTGCTACATCCAAGTTGGTTACTTGATTTGAATCTAATATTCCAAAGTAAGCTTTATTAACTGTATAGAAGTTGTCTGAAAATGAAATGACTTGGGCCTGTCCCCTCTTATTTCCAATTTCTCTTTCACTGCCAACCAATTTGCACCAACTCTTTAGTTTTATATGTTCTTTTGGCTCAAATTTCATTACCAAGAGATTGGCTCTTAGTCTTATGTACTACCCTTGTTATCTACCTCCCCAAAGGCAAAACCTCAGTGCTATTTGATATGTAATTGGTTTGAATTAAAGCATATTCTGTAAAAGTATCCTTCAATATTTTTTGTAAGCATCTTCATGCTAAGGGCAAAAAATGCTTGGACCCATGGCATTTGCTCCAATAGATAACTAGACTCTTTCCATCTCAGAAATAGATTTTGAGACCTCCTTTCATTAGTGAATTCAGTCGATTTGGATAAAGATAAAGACAGCTCACTATTTCTATTTAAATAGACAAAATTCACTGACATAAAAACTCAAGACGTCCATTTCTAAAACATCTTGATAATCTAGTGGACAGTGAATTGCAGCATCTTCGATTCTCTAGAGGTGTTTTTATCTTTAGCTCACACAATACACAAGAATGCTAGTTTGCCATCTCAAAGCATTTTTGGTATTGCCAAAAGCGTTTTCAAATACCAAAAATGCTTTCTTCTTTTTATTTTTTTTATATATCAAGTCAAAGAAACACCCTATTTCCAAATTCCAAATATACTCTTGGTCACTAAATTGCTAACAGAAAAGACAAAAGCATAAGCATAAGCAGTAGGATTATTTTCTTTATCCAGACAAGGTCTTGTGGGTCAAAAGAATCAAAGCTCATCTCATGCGCCGGTTCTGCTTTTCCGCCGCTTCAAGTCACTAACCAGCTTATAAAAATGGTTTCAACCATTCGATTATTTATTTTATTTTTACGGGTAATCTATCGAATGCTTCGTATTTTTATATTCGTTAAGCTTCCTCCAACCAATGTTTCGTGTTCTTTTACAAGATTCTACCAACTCTCAAAACGATTTTGTATGCCTAATGGGGTCAAAAAACGTTAAATGTTTCTTTTTACTAAACATCTATTTCAATTTTTTTTTAAAAGAAAAAAAAAAAACAACATTTACTTTAATTGAAACATGGATCATCAATGCCACCCAAATTGGAAGCCAGCTAGCCAATTTTTTTTTTTAAAAAAAACAAGAATAAATAAATAAATAACTTGTCAAATTTATTTATTATTAGGACTTGCAAAAAAAAAAACATCATTAGATTGAAATCCGGTGGAAACTTTTCTTTATTTTTCAATTATTATATTGCAAATACAGAAATTTGTTAATTTATATGAATTCATATAGTTATTGCATAATTTAGAAGCCAATCATTTAACGTAGTTCATAAATTTTTATTAAATAATTATAAGATACTTATATATATATATATATATATAAAAGATAAGAATTTTAAGGCTTAGTTTGATATTAAAATTGAGTAATCATAATTTAAAAAGTATAATATTAAAATATTTAATAAATATTAGTTATTATTGTTTTAAAATTAAATTAAATTAATTTATTATTAATATGATAAATAATTTATAATATTTTTATTAGGCAAAGAAACGAAAAACAACGAGAGACAAAAGAACTATTCCTGGGATTTTGCAATATTTTACTCCTGAGGTGAACATTTCAAGAACTTTTGAGTTCGTTGGAATTCAAGGTGGTGGTATTGCTTTCGAAAAGGCAAAATTGAACAAAAGAAAGAAAAAGATACGGTACATTTCACATTTCGTAAACATAGAACGAGAAAGAGAAAAAAAAAACAGTGCATAATAATTTTTTTAAAATAAAACTTGTTAATATCTCGAAATGAGAGAAATATCTTTTACAGTGAAAAAACAAGAAAAGGGCAAAAAGCTAAAGAGTACATCATAAGCCTCGGATCACAGATCCCAATAAAGTTCTTGATTCGCATTACTCTTGGTTTCGTGAATCTTGGCAGTACCCGCGATTTTTTACTCTTCTACTTGCATCTAATGCTAAGTCTAATGCTAAGTTACATTTGACTTATAATTTATATATAATTCAGTAAATTTTATTAAATTATTATAATTTTATATGAATTATAGATTATAGATATTAGATAATGTAATTTAACAAAATTTCATAATTAATAATATAGAAAGTGTAGTTAAATTATAATATTTATAATTTATAATCCAAAAAAAATCATAATTCACACACAAACAATATACGAAATTTATTCTGATATCTTTATATTATTTGTTTTTACGTAGATGGTAATTATAATTATTACAACTTAACAAATCTCTAATATCGGTAGTTAATTACTTCAAAAATGAACATTTATCGGTTATAAGTTCATTTTCATCCGAAAAAAAAAAAAAAGATAAATTTGCATTGCATTTGATTGATTTGTTTCCAACAAATTTAACGATAATAAGTAAATTAAAATAAAAGACTGAAGAAGGTCAAATTATTCAATAAAACATCTATCCATTAATAATCAAATCTTGGCAACTTGAAATAAAGGCGGGAAGAAACACCGTCTATTTTGTATACAAACAGTATACCCATAATAATTAATTAACTAATAATTATTACAACATATTTAACAAACTTTTAACTACCTTACTTAACTAATAATCATCATATCATGCTTCACTTCAAACAACCACAATACCCTTCACCATGGCATAAACCGAAACCCCACCCCACCATACATACCTCCAAAAAAATAATAATAATAATAATAACAAAATAACAAAAGAAAAAGAAATGGGAAATCAAATTACCAAAAAAAAAAAAGAGAGACAATTCAAAATTACTACTGATCAAGGGCATTGGGTCCAGTACAGTAATTGACCACATGATTCCACAGCCACTGAACCAAGAACCTACGCCGGATCCCATTCATATTATACGTGGCACCATCTTCACCGTCCATCAGCTGCCCCGTGTACGACCCTCCCCCTCCCGTTCCATAAATACCCTCGCACAAATCCGCAATCTCCACGGGAGCCACCGGGTCGGGCCCCGCGTACCAAGCGTTCACCAGCGGGTTCGTCGCCAGCTCGGCAATCTCGTGGCCAATCACGCTTATCATCCCATCCACCCCTACGTCGCCGTTTGGAGACTTCACGGCCTTCAGCCCCGGCATGTACTGTGACACCGCGAACGGGTACGCACACACCCCGGGGCACAGCTTCGCCGAGTTCCCCACCCACGCGTACGGCAGTGTGTACCCGACGATTGAGGGGAAGGTGAAGTAGTGGAACCCACACACCTGCCCGCAGAAATCTTGTACGTACACGTCCGGTGACGTCAGCAGGAGGTAGACCCCGCCCTTCGGGTTTATCGGCAGCGGCTTTGACCTCGCCGTCACGTGGCTCTTAATCACGGACTGGATCGACAGCCGCGTGAGGGACTTCCCGTGGGAGTAGAAGCGGTCGTTCTTCTCCCGGCCTAAACGCACCGTACGAGAGATGTTCGCGCCGGTTTGGTCCGTGTACTGCTGTACGGTCTTCCACCAGCCGGCGACCGAGGGGTGCTTGGAGTCGACGGCGGAGATTGAGTTGATGAACTCGCGGATGATCCTCTTCTGGCTCTTCAGCCACGTGCCGTACCAGATTGTGTGGACGGTGATGTTGGCGGTGAGGACTGGGCCCATGTGGTACTTCAAGTGGACGAACTCGGATGAGCCCTCGTATTTTTTGGAGTTGCCGTAGACGTATTCAGAGTTGTTGTGTTTCATGTTGGGCCATGGGCGCCAGGCGATGGACGGTGATACGGTGAGGAGTGTGGTAAGTACCGTAAGGCTGAGGACCACCGTAACCGGTGACATTTTTCAGTTACTGAGTGAGTGAATGAGTGAATGAGTATGTGTAAGTGCAGCGTGCGAGTGCGAAAGTTTTGAACGAATGAAATTTGAAACGCCGAGTGTCGTGTCTGTAAGGTAATATATAGGGGGAATAAATTATTACCTATTCAAATTTTGGGGTTTAAATTATTCCGATTTCTAATTTTTATTTTTTTGAGGAATTTCCTTTCTTTTTTGTTTTCAGAGGCATTGATTTGCGGGTAATGGAGGACAGTTAGATTCTTAAAGTGAAAAGAGACTAGGAGTGAAAGTGGGACCTACGAGTCAGAGACGAAGTCAGGGTGCATCATCATCATCATGGTGTCGTCGTCTCTGATCTGATATGTTTCTGCAGCGCGGGAAAATGTTGTTAGGAGTAATTTCGTAATTACAATTTGTACTATTGCGTACATGAACTTTGATCTGATGTCTTGCACTTACAGTGCGCGATGGAACGCGAATTATGATTTAATTGGCTTTATTGACGATCGTAGGCCTCGCATTCTTGCTAGTAAAGATTACGATACACGTCACATCACGCATCATAACACATACAACGGCACGCATCATATCAGTCCTCTTGCATACATAACACAACCGTGGTTACACAACTTGGTTGATATCTCATGAGCAAGTTGTTGGAGATTGATTAGTGACTACCCATCTCATTTATAATTTTATCATTGGTTCTTATATATTGTTAAAGGTCTAATTAAGTTTTTTTTAAAGTAATTTATATTTTTATAAAAAATAATAAATTTTATTATTTTGTTATTATTTTTATATTATTTTATAAAAGTTATAAATTATTTATAGAATAACTTAGTAATTACCTATTCCTAATCATTTAAATTTTCATTTATATTTACTAACAATAACTCTTCTTTTCTGTTTTTCATATGATCAATTAAAGTGCACCTATCCATCTACTAAATTTATATGATGGATCTAACCAATTGAACGAATATATGAAAAAAAATTTATAACTTAAAGTCATAAGTGGGCCCTAATTATAAATGTAAGTTTTTTTTTTAGTGCATTGATATTTATATTATAATTAAAAATTTGCCAATATTAAAGGAATGTCATATTCCACCAATATTAATAAAGTAAATATATATCCTACCTAATTAGTTTGAGAGGAAAAATAATTTCCAACCATTATTATTGAGACACAAGACACCTATATTCTTAAACTTAAGATCATGGTATTGTTAACCTGCTTATATTATGAATGTCACTGTTAAACAATAACGATAAACATGTTATGGACGATAACAGGAAGTAAATAATATAATTATTCTAGAAAAACATGGGATTGGATGTGTAGGTTAAAGAGATAAATTTTGAATTGATTTTAAATTGTACCGTATACAAAGTTTTACAAGTCTATTTATGGGCTATCTCAATCAAATAAAATTAGTCATGTATATAAATACTTTTTTTTAACTAATTGGTTATGTTTTCATATGTAACTTTGTTAATTGACCTCATTAAACTTTGTTAATTGACCTCATTATTTTAAGGGATTTTTATATGATGTTGAATATATTTTTACAGCATTGATAATGTGATTAGTATGGACTCTTAAATATAAGATTTTTAATCTTAATTGTTCACTTAATATAATGGATAATTAAATAATTAATTAAAATATATCAAGTAACTTACAAGATATTGATAAATACTAATTTTTAGTCTTAAATTAATATTAATTTAAGAAAAATCACTCACATCCCTAGGGTCTGTTTAAATAATCACATTTTCTCTTAGTTTCATAAATGATCACACAAATTATCTTAATTTTGTAAATGACTATTATGCATTCCGATTAAAATAACCTAAATAAATATAAGTATAGTAATATGATAAAAATAATACATAAATAAATAAATATCATATGATACAAATAAAAATGTTAAAATAAGTATAATTAATAAAATAATGTGTACAATAAAAATTTTGTTAATATTAAGTTATTACTAGTCTATCTCGACAGATTAACTAAAATATATCAATTTAATGTTTAATTAAACATTACTATGAATTTTGTGCAAATAAAAAATATACTATTCAAGTAAAAATTATGAGAATATTTGAAATTATAGGGGTGGTTACTGAAATTTCTCAAACATCAAGCAAGAGCTCGATTAAAACAGCTTATTTATTCTAAGAATTCTTTCACCGATTTGTTAACCAGTTATAAAATTTTTAAAATAATTAAAATTTTTTATTAATATATATTATTGATTAAATTTAATAGTATATATTTCTTACACTGTAAAAATAATTACAGTATCAAAGAAAGACCCTATTTTAAGTCTTGACGGATAACTTATCGAACTCACCTAATTGCTGTAAGTCTTCGTATATAACTTAACTAACTGGTCTACTTAGCAAAGTTCTATCTACTGTAAGAAGGCTTGACATTTATGTCATTTAACAAACATGCAAAAGCCATGGAGAGAAGGATAACGTCCTCTGGTGCTTCAAAATGACACCATACACAGCACGCATAAAATGGTCCGGCTCTGCATTGTTCGATTCACGCATAAGGATAAAGGACGGTAGCCCTTTCACCTAATTTACGATAATACCCCTCTATTTGGCTTTTCTCGCAGTGTGAATGCAGATGGTGACAATAAATAGGACCCCTCGGTTGCCTTCCATTTTTCTTTCGAAAGGATGGTACCCTTTTGTTGTCTTCTCACATGGGGACAATCCTTGAAATTGGAGGGCGTTGTTGAACTTTCACATTTTAAAATTCAATTCTGTTTCCGATTTCAGTTTCGGCTATCGGGGAAAAAAAAAAAAAATTGCCAATGCAAAGTGGATGTAGACCGCAATCACATGCTCCACAATCTAGACCGTCCATGTTTGGTCCCTAGATGAGGCATTATAGCTATATATCAAATCTTTGCGCGAGAGTAATGACTGTTACGGAACTAAGATGATAATATTATACAATCAAAGACTCAAAGTAATGCATGACTGATGATATTGTAGCGAATAATGATTAAAATGAAATGTTTAAATTAACTTTAATAATATGAAATCTACCTCCTTTTCTTTGGTATGAATGTCCATTTTCGTTCACTGAAGTTACAAACTGTGGCCAAAAGTCCCAAAAAAAACACACTCATTGCTCGACTGAGATAGGGGATGATGGACTTGAGCGTATGTGATCAGTCCACCTAGTGGAAGAGAGGCACAGGCACTCGAGTGAGATGGGCTGATAGGGGATGATGGGCAGCGCTACAAGTCACGGAGAAAATTGCGCAGCTCCTAATCATGACAGATTGCGCCAAAAGCCAATAGCAATCGCACAGCTCAGATTGAGATTGCCCCACGGCAGGACCCAGTGTCCCCAGCTGTCATCACGGGTCCCACTCGCCTTCAATCTCACACGAACGATTGATCAACGGCCCCACCGTTGAATGTAAGGTCACACACACCACCTCAACCTTTCTTTCTTTCTTAGTTTCTTTGTGAACACAGAGGAATCGATCGCAGAGAAACATAAAAGAAAAATGCTTATACACGCGTGCGTCCGCACTGACATATGTGTCTCACTCACGCTCTCACCTAGCGCGCGTTTGACTGCTTTAGTGAGACATCGTCGCGTGAACTTTGGGGTGTGTGGCGGGTAATTGGGAATTCGGGATACAACTTACAAGTCCGCGGGTCGGCGGACGATTACTCTCCTCGTTGGCGCGTGAACAACAATTGCCGGTTTAATTCAAGAATCTTGTAATGGAAGGATTAGGTGATAGTGGGACCCCCAACGATACCAGAGTCCTGCTGGCTCCTGCTCGCTAGTTGCTTGCAACTTGCAAATTGATTTTTTTCTATTTTAATGGTTCATTAACGTACAAAAACTCAATTATATGATCGGGTATTGGGTAGCAGTAAGAATATCTCCATGTCACCATGATGTACATATTACTGTTAAAAATTATATATGCAAAAAACCAGTCACTTTTGGGAAATTTATAAAATTAACTCAAATACTTTAGAATTTTTTACAAATAACTCCTCTAACTTTTTCCTATCATAATTACCTAAATATAAGTATTTAACCCTAAATTATCCTCTTTATTTCTAACAAAACTTCTCTCTCTTCCCCAAAGTGTAACCAACTTTTCTCACTTAAATCATCATCGACGGCGGCAAACGACAACGGTAATAACAAAAATAAACTCCGATCAAATATACTTAAATTCATCTTAATCTAATATCAATCTAATACAAATTCAATAAATTTAAAAAAAGATAAAAAACATAAATTATCAATTTATGCAACAGGCATCTTGTCGCACATATCAAGTACGACAGGCACCCTATCACGTGCCATGACCAATAACCCATGGCATAAATTTGGTGTGATGTGCAATATATTGCACCCAATCCCTGTGATGGGCATCCCTCACCCACACTACTACCCTCACTCATAACAATAACAACACAAAATAGTTTAATCCTCCGCCACCATCACCAACACAACACAAATAACAACAACACAAAAAAAAAAAATGAAAGTAAAAACTTAAGGTTTTTTAACAAACCAAAGATTATAGAGAATTTTATCGTGATTTTGTAAATATTCGGCGTTGGGAATGAACTTCGACGTGTTGTGAGAAGCAGTCTGTAATGAGTGACCGATTTAGGGAGAGAGAGTGTTTGGTGAGAGAGAGAAAGGTCGTTGAGAAATGAAGGAGATATTTTTATCATTTTAGAAATTGTTTGACTAATATTAATAGAAATAGATTTAAGGACTTATTCATGAAAAATATAAAATTTTAGTGATTATTTTGATAAATTTCCCGTTACTTTTTTACATGAATTTCCCCATTATTAAGAAGTGTATGCCGTGAAATGAAACTTCCACTTAATTTTATTGAGGAGGCCTTATCAAACTTTTGATTACACAAACTTGCTCGTCTTTTATCAAACACCATGAGAAACCCGTGAATGAATGAAAGCGACAGTGAACGAGGAATTCATTGCAATGCAACAGTTAGCTTCTTTTTTTGTTTTTTTTCCCCCCAATGTAACGTATGATGAGTCTTTGACAATGGTTATGAATTCCCAACTCATAATATCTCCACCGAATTCATCACAATTATTTGAAGCCATTCGCTAACTGTGCGATTACCCTTGTCGTGCAAAGAGAGTGCTTCAACCTGCAGAGTATGATAAAAGTCTTTAAGTGTTAGGTAAGAAAAATCTACGTACATACTTTTTAAGTTTTTTGTTTTGTATGGTTCAATTTTTGTTAGTAAAACGATTAAAGGGTGTTGAGAAACTATTTATAAGTTAATGTAAGTTACATATCTTATAACTTGTTGGTGTATGTTGTTTATCATTTAATATATATATATATATATATACATCATCAATTTCTCTTCCAATTACTGGTCCAATTGTGAAACTGTAGCCTTGACTTCGACTCGTCAGTGGTTTTAGATATTTGTCAGGAGTAACCATTTTATGATTCTGTTTCAAGAGCTTGAATGTTGAGAGTTGAGTCAAACAATGGTAGGTAGATTTTTTCTTGATCCACATTGAAAAACATTGATATAATTAATTTGTATGATGTACAAGTATGTCTATGTGGCTCACTCTTCCGATGAAATTTTGTTAAAAGCTCTAAAGCTGCTACTAGGGGTCCATAGACAATATAGACAAAATATGGGTAAAATAAACTCTGCAAAAGTCACCTTGGTCCCAAGAGGTCCATGCTGCTGTGTCGATAATCCCTCTTCATCTCTTCTAAATAATCGAGTCCTTGGCCGGGTTGTAAAAAACACTCCTTTCAAATGACGGACGATGGACCGAAGGAATTCAATTTAAAAAAATAAAAAACTTAAATTTATGTATTTTTTAATATTTATATATTTTTAAATATGTAATTATGTATAAATAATATTATTTAATATATATATATTTTTTAATAATATTATACATTTTAAATTTTATATCTTAAATAATATAATATTCAACGATTAAATATTAAAATAAAATAATTAATTTATTTTATTTTTATAAAAAATTATTAATTAATTAATCAATCACGAAATAGTTAACATTAACTTTTTAAAAGGGGGTATTCTCCGACAAAAGTAAGTAGACTTGTAAATGGTATTAAATGACCGAAGTCGTTGAACAAAATTTTGTCAGTAATCTATTCTTAAAAGCCTATACGAAAATTATGGGCAAAAACATTATAGGCTTTATAGGAAAATGACTTTGATTATGACCCATTTGGCTAAATGAGAAATTCAACTTGGTAACATTTATTAAAACTTCAATTTTATCCGACAAGGAGATCAATTAATGGTTCAATAAAATTTCAAAATTCAACTAAATGATTGGATTAGATCAGAGATTATGTCGTGGTGACCACTTATTGATATGGTGGCAGTGTTTAGAAGATTTTCTTTCAATTATTCGGATGTAAATTTAGCCGGCTTTGGACTTTTGAGTCTCGATCAATGAATTATGTTACAATAAAACTAGAAGCTAGGTTAGTAACATTTCTTTTTAGATAGGTTGCACGAGAGAATTATTAATAAGAAAATTAAAGATATTACACTTAATAAGTCTCGTTTATTAAAATGTTTGTATACAAATAAAATAATTGAATTTTGTAATTGCTCCTTGATTTTAATTTCAAAAACTTAAAACTCTTGATGGAGAAACATAAAATGACAATAGCCGGAGGTTGAAAGAAGCTATAATAGAATTATTTAGGTAGGTCTGTACCGGCACCTCAATGCCCGGCTCCGTTAACTTTATTTTTTTTTGTTAATTTCAATTGATTGATAATTGTGATGAAGGGTTAAAAAGAAACGCGAACGTGATGATGATTGATGAAAAACGAAAGTTGAAGCAAATACTAATCAATCAATCAATCAATCAATCTAATAACTATTGACCACGGTGGTTGGAATTTCTTATTATGGTAATGAATTGCGAAGGTAGGCAATAAATTGTGTATACACAAATGAAGAAACAAACAGTACAAATGAAGAAAAGCTTATATATTCATGTGCAAATCGATTGGTTTACTATAGCAAGGAAAATTTCAGAATTTTGGAAGCAACAGGATCGTATCAAGTAATTTAAGAAGCCGCCAACAAAACTCAATTGCATTAATTCTGAGTTTAAATTCCATTCACGTCAGGGTTTAATATATAATTAAAAATAAAATAATATTATATATTTTAAATTTTTTTATTTAAAATAATTATTTTAAATAAAATAATATTTATCAATTAATTAATAAAATAATATAATTAATTTATTTTAATTTTATCAATTAATTAATGAATGCTACATTATTTAAGATGATTATTTAAAATAAAAAATTTAAAATATATAATATTATTATAAAAAAAAGTCATAATTATATTGAAGCAGCTTTAATATAAAATACAAATTACATTCACATGTTTAAAATAATAAATAATAATAAATATATTATAATTTTAATCATATAACTATAAAAAAATATTTTATTATAATCAAATTCTTTAAAAAAATATAATAAAATATTAAATACAACTGATGAGAATCGGTTTGTTCTCTTATATTTATATTTTTGAAAAAAAAAATCAAAAGTGTATGTATGCCCCCATTTTATTGTCTCTGAATTAACTCAACAGAAGAACGATATTTTATGCAAATCATATTTTACCCTTCTAAGACATTTTGATGGAAAAAAAAATGCTTTGATATTTTCGATGTTACATATGGCCGCAAGGGAAATTATAAGCTGAACATCATTGTGATTTTATAGGGAATCACGTTGAGAAAAAGCTCAAAATTGTGGTCCTATGATTGAACAGAAGGCTTATCCGCAGAATGATGCTGGTGAAAGAAGGAATCAATCAAAGTGACCAAAATTAGCGTCCTTACGAATCAAAAAAAGAACCGAAAGCAGCCATAAATCATTGATTATGTATGGATAAAACACAAAATCCAATCAGTCTAATGACGTTTTGGAGACATTAATGATTACAGCGACCTCATGTAAAACCATCATATATATTCTTGAAAAAAACCATATTCTAAAGATATTTTAGTTGTTTTAATTCATTTAATAGAGATTACTCAGCTATGGGCTGTAACTTCAATTCGAGTTTCTTAGGACACTCATAAGTCTTTCCACATAATAAAATTTAGATGAAAGTAGACATTTCCACCACATGTCTTTATCATAAAATAGATGTAGTTGGTACCAATGGTATTTTACAGTCCAAACCCCATTCAAGCTCTTAAATAAAATTATTTTCTTGCTGACTCAAGAAGTAGGATATTTTGATTGTATTTCTCTAATTGCTACGTGCAATTAGATTGTTTATGATATTTTGGTGAATCAAATCATCTTAACTTGTCTTTGTAATTATGAGAATAATTTTATTTTATTTAAAGTTGAAAATAAGATAAGGAATAAGGATGAGCAATATGGACTTTTTTTTTTCTTAAATTTATGAGTAAAAATATTTTCCTCCTCATTCAAGAACTAGGATATTTTGACCATATTTATCTAATTGCTATATGTTGAATATTTAATCCAATACTATTGGATCCTTAATTCAATATTATTGGATTCTTAATCTAATGTTGTGCTTATATGTACATAATTATATATTGCAGACTGTCATATAAGGTTAAGCTCAATTAAAAGTAATCTAATTAAGTTTTCAATAATTTGGCTTTAATATATCTAATAAGTTGTAGACTTTTAATGTGTAGAGACCTATTGATGCGCTAATTCTATGATGGACTGAATTAGAAATATCCATTGACAACATGAATAATTGTTTGTACTAGTGATTATGATCTCTAGATCACATATACCTTTTCTATTCTTTCTAATATCATATCATCAGAAAGAATGCACAGAGAAATTAAATGACTCTCTAAGATATACATATTAATCTGAAAGACAAACTACACTACTCTACTCCAGAGGACAATTCAACATTATAGATTCAGGTATGCTTCTGCATATTTAAAATTTTAGTTTTCTCAAATCTAGTATCATTGAATTTGAGAACAAAATTATGAAATTCGGTTATAATATATTCAATTTTTAAAAAAATTAGAAAATTATGCTGTTAATTATTAAGGAAATTCGAAATTAGAATAATAAAATTAGGAAATTTGAAAATTGGAAGATTCAGGATTTTTGCATTTGGTTTCTTAAAGTTAAGCTGGCGGCTGCCATGAGGTTAATGGCCATTAGCATTACGACTTCAGGCCGGACATGGCGTGGCCTAAGGGCTGCACCAGCAAGTACACAACGGCCAATGACTATGGCCTTGAAGGAAACAACTCAAAAAAAAAAGAAAAAAAAGCTCGATGATCGTGGCTATTAGGTCACACCAATAGCCAAGCCGTGACATACAGCTTAAGAGCAACGGCTATGGTCACTGCATAAGGAAGAAGAAGCGACCATGACTACCTTGCATAAAATAAAAAAAAAGAAAAAAGGCTTCCAACCTTTGGCAAGGTGCATCCCAACGTTTGTGCCATCAGACAAACTAGGTTGTGAAAGCGACGACCATAGCCACCACTTGAAGAATAGGAGGAAGGAAAAAAAAAGTTAGGGTTAGTTTTTGGATCCGGGTCAGTTTAACCCGATCTGATAAAACTCTGACTCGAATAATCACTGACCCGGTCAACAATTGACTGTTCTAAGTTTGGCCTAAAAAATATTTTTTTAATTCATAAAATTTTTTTGTACAATTTTAAGTTTAGATATTGGTATAGTAATATATATTTTAAGATAAATTAATTGAAGCAACATGTTACCAAAGTGACCATCTCTTATAAAAATTAATTTGCTTTGAAATATAAATAGTTTTGTATATGTAATTTCTGTAAATATCGATCGACTTAAAGAAAGTTTCATATTTAAAAGAATTGCATGTACACCTATAGTAATAAACACGTGATAATTATTCGATTTTACATGTTAATAATAAATTAGCCTAAATGAAGATTTGTTGTTTGGTATGTTCTTATTATCATTGTTGATTACTGCACCAAAATATCACTTAGAAGTTAATGTTTGTCCAAAGATAGGATATTAATGGAGTGTCTGATATCTTGAGATGAGATTTACCTTTATTTGAATTTAATTTTATTTAGAGACTTATGAGAGCTTGTTTTATTTGTTTGTTGTTCTCTAGATTCAGTTATGTCTGCTGCTAATATTACTCTCAACATAAATTCAATTCCTATGCTAAATGACTCAAACTTCAAGTCATGGCAAAAGAACCTTTTAGTAGTTCTCACAATTATGGATTTTGACATTGGGTTAAAGGCTGATTCTCTTCTACCTCTTACGGATGATAGTACTTCTGATGACAAGAAGGGTTTGGAAATGTGTAAAAGATCAAATCGCATGTGTGTAATAATCATAAAAAAAGCTATTCTGGTAGCATTCAAAAACTCTATATATGAAAAAATAACTACGACTAAAGATTTCCTTGAAGAAATTGAAAAGAGGTTTGTCAAGAACAAAACGGAAGAAATAAGTACGCTCTTGACAAATCTAATAAAGGGCAAGAAGAGGAAGAAAATATAATGAAGCTACAAATACAGTACCTCAAAGAAAACAAAAAAAAAATTGGATGATTCAGAAAGTACTAGTTATTTTTTGTATGAAGCTGAATAACATGGTTTGGTTTATTCTGAGGTTAATTTAACTTCGATACCTAGACACATGTAATTGATATATTCAGGTGCGGCCACTCACATCAGTGTATCTATGCAAGTTTACCTAAACTACCATAAGCCTAATGATGATGAAAGATATATCTAAAACAGTAAAAGTTGAGGCAATTGAAAATTTTATATTATTATTAAAGACTAAATTTTATTTAGATATTTATAAAACATTTATTGTACCATCTTTTAGACGGAATTTAATTTTCATTTCCTCCTTGGATAAATTTGGTTATTTTTATTCATTTACAAATGAAAAACTCAGTTTATTTCATAATTTAAAATTGGTTAACTCCAGTTCTTTGTCCGACAATGATAATATTTACTTAATTGATATGATTGTTTCATTTAATGAATCACTGTAATTGAGTACACGAGGTATAAAGAGAAGATTAACCAATGAGAATTCGGCTACGTTATGATATAAGAGATTGAGTCATATCTCAAGACGGAGAATAAAGAGACTTGTCAGACAAAATTCTCAACCCCTTAGATTTTACAGATTTGGATATTTGTGTTAATTATATTAATGAGAAATAAACTAATATAATGAAATTTGAAGCCAATATGACTTTGGACGTCTTAGAACTCATATTTACAAACATTTATGGGTCATTCCTTACTGATGCTTGGAATGGTCAACAATATTTTATGACTTTCATCAATGATTTTTCTAGATATAGTTACATATATTTTCTTCATGAAAAATCAAAATCCTTGGATATGTTCAAAAATTTTAAGACTGAAGTTGAGAATCAACTCAACAAAAGAAGCAAAAGCGTCAGATCTAACCGTAGTGGTGAATACTATGGTAGATGCGACAGTTCCAGTAAACAATGTTTATGACCATTTGTTAAGTTCCTAGAGGAATGTGGTATCGTCCAGCGGTACACTATGCAGGACTTGCCCACTATGAATGATGTTGTTGAAAGATAAAATAAGATGCTTAAAGATATGATGAGGAGTATGGTTTATCATCTACTTTACTAAAATTATTATGAGGATAAGCACTTAAAACTGTAGCATATATCCTAAACAAGATTCCAACTAAAGTAACTACTAAAATCCCTTATGAACTTTGGACAATTAAAAAGTTTAGTTTAAAATATTTGTATGTTTTGGGACGTCCAGTTGAGACAAAGTTTTATAGGCCTAGTGAGACGAAACTAGATTCCAGGACAGTGAGTTGTTATTTTATTGGATACTCTGAACAATCTAAGGGATACAAGTTTTATAATCCTACAACTAGATCGATTTTTGAGTCAGGAAATGCAAGATTTTTCATTATGTCGAGTTTGCATGGGAGATACAGTTAAAGACTTTGTCTTTAAAGAGAAATATGGTAATATTCTCACATATATTATTAGCATTGATCAGAGTCTCATTCATGTATTTGTTCAAGACACAACAGTTCAAGACAATGTTGGAGAACCTCACAAACCAAATATTGTTCTAAAAGAACAAACTTTATTACCTCAAAAACCTATGCCATTAAGGAGATCCACTAGAGAAATGATAAGTGCAATACCAGATGACTACATTATCTTTCTTCAATAACATCATGCAGACATTGGAGTGATAAAAGATAATCTAATCAATTTCCATCAAGCCATAGAAAGTTTTAACTCTTAGAAGTAGTTGATGCAATAAATGAGGAAATAAAGTCTATAAAAGACAATGATACATGAGATTTTATCCTATTGCCAAAAAATATGAAACTTATTGGTTGCAAATAGATATGTAAGACAAAAAAGAATTCAAAAGGCGATGTAGAAAGGTACAAAACACATCTTGCCGTAAAGAGCTTTACACAGAAGAAAGACATCGACTATAAAGAGACTTTCTCTCCGTTATCTTCGATAGACTCTTTCAGGATTATAATCGCATTAGTGGCACATTTCAATCTTGAGCTACATTAGCTGGATGTAAAGATAGTGTTTTTCAGTTATGACATTGATGAAATGATCTATATGGTGCAACTAGAAAATTTTGAGTCAAGAAACTCAAAGAATATAGTTTGCAAACTTAAGAAATCTATTTATGAGCTTAAACAGACATCTCGACAATAATATTTCAAGTTTCATCAAGCGGTTATCTCGTTCGGTTTTGAGATGAATTTAGTCAATGATTACATATACCATAAGTTCTGTAGAAGTAAATATATTTTTTTTGGTTTTATATGTCGATTACATTTTACTTACCAGCAATAATATATATTTATTGCACGATACCAAGAGACTTCTAGCTAAGAATTTTGAGTTGAAATATATTGGTGACGCTTCTTTTGTATTAAGCATACATATATACTGGGATCACTCCCAGGGTATCCTTGGATTATCATAAAAGAACTATATCGAAAAGGTTCTCAAGAGATATGGTATGCAAGATTGTAAATCAGGTGATACCCTTGTGGCTAAAAGAGATAAATTTAATCTCAATCAGTGCCCTAATAATGATTGTGAAGAAAAAAAGATGCAAAAATATTTCTTATGCATTAATAATAGGAAGTCTAATGTATGTTTAAATTTGTACGCGATTGGATATTGTGTACGTTACTGGGATGTTTGGCAGATATTTAAATAATCAAGGAGTAAACTATTAGAAAGTAGTCAAATAAGTCTTACGGTACTTATAAAGAACAAAAGACTACATGCTCATATATCAGTGGTCAGATTAGCTTGAAATCATTGGGTATACTGACTCTGATTTTGTTGGATGCCAAAATAGTATGAAGTCCACGATGGGCTACATCTATATGCTAATTAGGGGTGCTGTTTCCTGGAACAGTGCTAAACAGTCTCTTATAACATTTTCTATGATGGCAACAGAGTTCATAATATATTATGAGGTATCAAATCATAGAATATGGTTGTGAAATTTTGTCACAGGGCTGAGCATAGTAGATGGTATTGATAGACCACTCAGATTATTTTATGACAATAAGTCAGCAGTGTTATATTCCAATAACAACAGAAGTTCGACGAAGTCGAAGCATATAGACATCAAGTTCTTAATTATTAAAAAAAAGAGTTCAAAGTGAACAATTGTCTATAAAGCACGTTTGCATAAATCCATGATTGCGGATTCACTTACTAAGAGATTGCCACCCAAAATATTTCATGAGCACGTGGCTCGTATGGGTGTTATGTCATTTAAGGATTTCAATTTTAGTGGGAGTTTGTAATTTTAGATACTCTTATGATATAGAAATTTTTCAGTTATTTCAGTTTATGATTATTTAAGGTTAATTTCTACAGAAATAAAGTTTTGGTTTATTCACACTTTGATTTTATTAAAGTTTGATATCAATAAGGTTTAAGGTGGACTAATTAAAAATATGCATGTTAAGATCACATTGCATAAAATTTTCATACTACACATTCACATCATGATCCATGTCATTCAATTGTATTGACTTAGTGATCATTGATGAGTTGAATTACGACAGTTCTAATAAAGGCCGTTTTGATCTTATGTTAATATAATTAATGAACCGGATTGGTTAGAAGTACATTTTGATAATGAAAGTAAGGTTGAGTTCATATGGTTATTTTTGTAAAACATAATTATAAGATTTCACATATAACCTAAGTGAAGATTGTTGGATATTCAATATAATATTATTGGATCCTTAATTTAATGTTGGACTTATATGTGAATAATTATGTATGTGGACTGTCATATAAGATTAAACCTAATTAAATGTAATCTAATGAGGTTTTCTGTAATTTGGGCTTTAATGTATCTAATAGGGTGTGAGCTTTTAATGTGCGAAAACCAATGGTATTTTAATTCTATGATGGACAGAATTAAGAATATCTAGTGATAACAGAAAAAGTTGGCTATATTAGAGGTTATGGTTATTAAGTCACATGTATCTTTTTTATTCTTTTTAATATTCCATCGTCAGAAAGAGTGTACAAAAAAATTAAAGGACTCTCTTGAATATACGTGTTGATCTGGTTGGCGAACTACACTACTCGGGGATCAATTCAGTATTATAAATTCAGGTACGTTTCTGCATATTTAATTATTAATTCTTGATGATACAACATAAATATTTTTGAATTTTAAGGTGATCGATTTCATCGTAAAGAATTTATTATTTCTAACACTTCATGCATTCAAACTATTTTTAATATTTTGGTTAATCAAATCATCTTAACCTGTCCCCGTAATTTTGGGAATAATCTTATTTTTATTTAAAGTTGAAAAATCAAATAAGGAATAAGAATGAGCGATATGGGCTTTTTTCCTTAAATTTTTATGGACATTCAATTTGCATCTCTTAATGGGTATGCCGGGGGCTTTGCAATTTGGGCATTTTATTTAGCAAAATGAGCCCAATATTATGTATGCTTTAAAACAACAATAATGCCACCCTGCTATTTCACCCCAAGCCTCAGCTAGCAATAAATTGCAGTAGAAAGTAAGCTAATCTTTAAAAAAAAGAAAAAAAAAAAAAGAAAAAGAATACAGAACTTGCTTATTCTGTATATATAATTATATATGCATATATTTAGGAAAAATTATCAGCAATCCACCTAAAATTAGCTTGTCATTAAAATTGTTACAAAAGTTCTAATTTGTTTGATTTTGAACTAATTATTTATCATAACTTCTCATTTATTTATTTCTCGATAGCACAGTTGAAATGTTCAATAAACTAACTAATAGCAAGTTGACGACAGAAACAAAAATAAAAGATGTGTTAGTTTTGTCACATAACCAGAGTTTGCTCTCATCTCCATATATTCCCAGAAAACCAAGTACAATGTTCAATAAAATAAATGCAAATTGATGAAAATCAGAAATATCAGAAGAATGCAGGATTTTATTTGTGTAAAAATTTGACATATGGGAACAAAAGATTAACATTATTCATTGGAAGACAAGACACCAATTTTAATTAGGTTTCAGGATCTGTGCTCTCAATTTGGTTTCACTCAGATGGAGATGATAAGTGGCGCTGGATATTTATTGTTGCTGAAAATTGTCCAGTAAAGTAAAAAAGATTTCTCAATAAATACATTAATAACAAAACCAAGTTTTAGTTTAACACATTATTTTACCATATGGCAACAAATTTTTTCACTCAACACTTGGCAAAGGTCTTTATTATGGGGTGGTGGATATGTCAACCTCAAACCCACAATTTCTATAAAATCCAGCCCATTAAAAGGAAAAAAAAAAGAAGAAAACATCTAATGGAAAAAAATCATGTTTAAAAAAAAATTAAAATAAAGAAAAAGTTTAAACAATTAATCAATTAACTAGTCTTTTATACATAAGTCTCTTTTTTATCACTAAAGATATTTTAGTATAATTTTAATTTGACTATATTATCTTTATAACAGAAAATGATAAAACTGTCTTAAACACATGCTTTTGTGCATGTTCTAACATTATTGTACTATTTTACCATCAAATTGTTAACCCTGTTAATAAATACTATCAAATCGTTAACTATATTAATAAATTATTGATGTTAGAAGAATATTTTAAAAATTTTAATATATTAAGTATTTTAGAAATTTCATAAGATATAATATTTACAATATTATCAATTAATTATTCTATATATATAAAATAATATTTCTTTGTATATAATTAATTTTATATTTTTTAATTATAGGGTTAAATTATACTTATACAGTTTAGGGGTAAAGTAGATTTTTTACTATAATTTTGTAAAAAATTCGGGGTTAACTTTAAGAATTTAGTGATAAAATGATAAAAATGAAAACATTAAGTGAAAAAAAGTAATTGTCATAAAACTTTAGTAGTAAAGTAATATGCGAGAGAACATTATGTGCTAAAATGATAATATTTTAAAATAAAAGTAATCATAATAAGTTGGAGTTCTATTAAATAATGGTATAATTTTTTAAACAGAACTTATTTGGAAAGAGTTTTTGCTAGTATAACTTATAAGTAGAGTTTTCATTAAAAAAAAAATTGTAATTGTTTGGTTGTCCATTAAAAATTATAAAATTATTTTAATAAGTAAATTTTTTAAATTATGTTATGAAAAGAATAAATAAGATTATCGAATAAGTAAATGATATAATATGTATTTTATATTTTAAAAAAGCTTTTCAATCACAAAATTTGACTTCTTACTATTAGAGACAAAATAGTTTTTTTAATCTCCAAAAGCTCTACTAAAAAAGGAAAAATACTATTTTTATTTATAAGGTTTGATGTAATAATTGATTTCAACCTTATTATTTAAATAATAGTCAATTTCGCCCTATTTTTTAAATAACAGCTCAAAGCATTTTTTCATTAATTTACTGTTAATATATTATATAATTTATTGATAGTAAAATAAGATTTTTAAATAAGAACATATAAATTATTTTAAAATAAAACTCTCAAATACAATTAAAAAATATAGATTTGTAAAATATATATTTAGGACAATATATATATATATATAAGATTTCACATGCACTAGAGTTCTTTTTTTCCTTTAATTTGTTATTAACTTTAATATAGCCAAGATAAATAAATAAATAAATTAGTTATGATTATTTTACCAATAATAAACATAAACTCCTTCATTTACTTAAGAAAATATACACTAAAGATATAAAAATACATATTAAAAAATATTATAGAATAAAATATATTACATCATAATGCGTATTTTTTTTAATATTTTAACTTATTCTTAATTTTAAAATAAACAATAATTTCTGATTGAAGATTATTATTATAATAATAAAAAAATTTAGTTGATTTTATTAACAAGCACATGTATACACAGTCATTCTCTAATATGAATGTCCTTATTCTTTAAATTTAACTCTCTTAAATTGCACAATTAAAAATATATATATGTACGTAAGAATTATTATATATATGTGTGTACGTTATTTTTTTTTTAAGTTATCCTTAAATTTTAAATTTATATCAAATATCATATGTTATTTATTTATTCTTGAGATTTTTTATTTTAAAATGATTTACATTTATTTAACTGAAAATCATATTTTGCTCTAAATAAAATTATAGAGTAAACTAATTGTAAATTAAATAAAGAATATTTTGTACTTTTTTTTAAAATAGAGATTAAATAAATTATTGTTTAAAAGATAATGATGAAATAAGTTATTAGATCAAACTTCAAAGGTAAAAAAGAGTTTTTTCCACTAAAAATAAAAAAACTAAATAATAATAAAAAATTAAAAAGAACTTATGAAATTAAATATATACTTATGATAATTAGGTAAATTATATCAAATTAACAATTAATTTTATTAGTTGGGATAAAATTTCAAACTTAATACTCGAAGATGTTACAAGTGTTTGTATATAAAATACTAGCAAATATCCAAATTGTACGTGTGTGGCAGTCTCATGGAACCAAAACTGGTGAATTTTAAACAGTGTTTTGACTCAAGTTAAGCTTGTCTTACCAGGCCTCCTGCTTCGTTAAAAGTCCACATTAATTTCTGTTTCTCTCTAACACACTCCCAAATAAAGAAACAAAAGCAAAAGAAGTTGAAGGTCACTCACATTGATCATTGATGTGATCAAACATGATCAACTAACATCACTCCATTACATTACGCAGCACTTTTCTCCTAATTTTCCCGAGAAAATTCCCGTCATGGACAAACCCATCTACATTCACCGATTCCGCTACCATTTTTCCCTGACTAAGCTCTTCTTCTGGGCATTCCTCTCCCTCTCCCTATTCTACTTCTTCTTCTTCCACCACTCCTCGTCCTCTCCCTCCGACTCCTCTCGCCGCGTTTTGTGGGGCGGCGCCGGCTGGGAGTACCGCGTCCTCCGCTCCTCCCGCCCCCGCTCCCGAGCCGGCGGCCACATCGTCCTCGTCACTGGCGCCGCAAGCTTCGTCGGCACCCACGTCTCGGCCGCCCTACGCCGGCGCGGTGACGGCGTCGTGGGGCTTGACAATTTCAACGATTACTACGACACGTCCCTGAAACGTGGCCGTGCTTCGTTGCTCCAACGCGCCGGAGTGTTTGTCGTCGAAGGTGATATAAATGACACTCTTTTATTGGAAAAGCTTTTTAATTTAGTGAAATTTAGTCACGTGATGCATTTAGCGGCACAGGCTGGGGTTCGTTATGCAATGAAGCATCCAATGTCTTATGTTAACAGTAACATTGCCGGTTTTGTTAATTTGTTAGAAGCTTGTAAAATTGCGAATCCACAGCCTGCTATTATATGGGCATCTTCTAGTTCAGTTTATGGACTTAACAAAAAGACACCCTTTTCGGAAAAAGATAGAACCGATCAGCCTTCTAGTTTATATGCTGCTACTAAGAAGGCTGGTGAAGAGATTGCTCATACTTATAATCACATATATGGATTGTCGATTACTGGTTTGAGGTTTTTCACGGTTTATGGACCGTGGGGTAGACCTGATATGGTGTATTTCTTCTTCAGTAAGAATATTTTGAAAAGAAAGCCGGTGATGATATTTGAGGGTCCTAATCATGCTACTGTGGCGAGAGATTTTACCTACATTGACGATATTGTGAAGGGCTGCCTGGCTGCTTTGGATACGGCCAAGAAGAGTACAGGGAGTGGTGGGAAGAAGAAGGGAGTGGCGCAGTTGAGAGTGTTTAATCTTGGGAATACGTCGCCAGAGCCTGTTAAGAAGCTCGTGAGTATATTGGAGAAGTTGCTGAAAGT
This sequence comes from Murraya koenigii, assembly GCA_025617385.1. Taxonomy (NCBI): domain Eukaryota; kingdom Viridiplantae; phylum Streptophyta; class Magnoliopsida; order Sapindales; family Rutaceae; genus Murraya; species Murraya koenigii. Next base: position 24,497,947 of record CM046818.1, read on the forward strand.
GAAGGCTAAGAAGATTGTGTTGCCAATGCCGGCAAATGGGGATGTCTTGTTTACTCATGCTAATGTTAGCTTGGCACAGAGGGAGCTGGGGTATAAGCCCACCACGGATTTGCATACAGGGTTGAAGAAGTTTGTTCGGTGGTATCTAGATTACTATTCAGATTCCTGGAAGAAGAGTGCTGTATAAATGAGTCCTTTTTGCTAAGGTAGGATATTATGAATCTTTGTTTTGACTTGATCCTTAATTCTTGAACCCCTATATAAGGGATTTAATGGTTGATGTTCATTCATTGCAGGCATTAACTGAATTGTATTGATAAACCAGAAGAATCTCCTCTTTTTTTTTCCTCCACATTTTTTTTTATAATTTGTCGTTTAGTTATTATAATCATGACTTGTTACTTTGGGAAGTTACTTTGGGACATATGCTGGTCGGCAAATTTCAACAGTCATAATTGGAGTTTTAATGACAACTTGTGTTTATCTTGGATTCTCATTTGATGTTTCACCATCTAAGATATTGTCTTCTCCATCTTGCTTTAAAAGAGGATGCTAAAATGGTGTTTTTAGCTTTACTCAAGTCATTTTATTTGTTGAATTTTGAGAGTTTCTTTTACTCAAGTCATTTTAATTCATGTTCTATGAATTAGCTTGTTTGAGGTGAATATAATTGGAATTATCGTATAGGTTTTCTGGAAATGTCTCTCCTGATGCATTGCAATTTTAGGTAAAGTATCATTGCGACAAAAAGGGTAAGCTAAAACATTTAAGAATTTGAATGCACTTTAATCAAATAGATGGATGAGTATTTGCTTTGGTTGGTTTTGTGGCGTTGGGGGGATTAGTTCTATGATTTTATGTTAATTGTTTTATGAAACTTTAACATACATATTCGATATTCTCCTTTTGCTTTCTTATTTCCCCTCCTTTGCATAGTGATTTGTGATTTCCTCGATGTTGCACAAATGTTGGTATTTCTACTAGCACCTTGCATATATCTTAAATAGTGTTCTGCATTTTTAGGCCTGCTGCAAGACATAAATTCCAAAAAATTTTTGTTGTACACATTTGTTTGAACTTTGAAGTGAGAATTAGTGGACTGCCATTCACTTAAGCGGATCTTTTGGTGCTTATGTTGAGATACTGCATTATAGAGTAGGCTGGACAAACATGGAAATGATAGACGAAGAAGGATGTTGATGCCTATGAACCATTCAAATTGTAAATATGCAAACTTTAGAGACGGTGTAGTGAAATGAATGAGTTGAACAAATACGGCAAACCTTTAGTCTTAAGGGAAATTGACATAAATAATTAGACTTAATTTCTAAATTTCAAAATTAATCATTCACTTTATATTCTATTAAATATAGCAAAACAAAATTCATATATCTTTAATTACCCTCGATATTTAATTTTTATTCCCTTTGACATATAAACTTTCATCATCTTGTCATCGTCCTGCAAATTTCACCATTCCCTACAACTAAAAACTAGATCCACTAGCAGTCAGCACATCATATATTCACACCCAACCGTATCTTTATCCAGCCACGTGTAAGGTAATATATTGTATTAAATATTTGTATAAGTGTTATGAATTTCTGTGGTGTATTCTGCATAATGAAATGTTAAAAATATCTGAAGAAACATTTGTTGTTCATGTGCCGCCGAGCATTTAGGGTTTATATTTTTGGTGAGACAGACAGCCTGTCGCACTAGTACACCATGTCGCACCTAGTAGTTTTAATATATTTTATTTTTAGTGATTATGCTTTCAACAGTATAATAAATTTATTTTCTTTAATCATGTCAGGATTAATGGACTTAGTTGTATTTGAACTATATTATAATGGTTAGTAGGAGACATCGGCAAATGGTCGGATGGATTATGTGAATGCTAAGAATACAACATTTTTTGTTCGAAAGGATTGTATGTTTCTTCAGTTTTTATTAAGAATATACGAGGTTTTACAAATAAATCCTAATGAATATAATTTCACGATGAAGACAACATTAAGGTCTAATAACACAAACCATCGTACATGTTCACTATCCATGGACATATGTAATAATGAAATGGTGAAGGTTGTATTACATTTAGCCTCTGATATGGCCAACTTTGGATGTATTTCTATATTTGTTACCACATCTCCTAGAGTTTTAACCCAAGATGTTCAAGATGTTGAGGCACTTGTAGAATCAGTCTCTGTCCCAGATGTTGAAGAAGAGGTATTACCAAGGGCAACATCGTTGCAGCAATATTACTCTCCAGTCCACGACAATAATGACATAATTGATGATAATGACATTGCATTGTGATGTTAGAGAAGAGATGTTACCACTAAAAACATCTTTAGAGCAACATTACTCTCCATTTTACAACAATTATTTTCGTGAAATGGTGAACCTATTAATAACATGGGTAACACAGAAGCAGATGATGTTCGTGTGGATGTGTATAATAGTATGAGGGCTACTCACCACAGTAGTCTAATTTATGATAAGAGTGTTGATCCTTTTGATATTCCTTCTAATAATGAGAATGAGTGTCATGATGACATTCGTGTGGAGGTGTATAATAGTACGAGGGCTACTCACCACAGTAGTCCAATTTATGATAAGAGTGTTGATCCTTTTGATATTCATTCTAATAATGAGAATGAGTGTCAGGATGATATTGTTGTTAATAATAGGAACAGTCGATCTATTGTTCCAATGGACTGTTCGATGAGGACAGTAGTTAATCTAAGGACATTAAACAGTATCATTGAACAAATGATCTAAACAGTACCAACATCTATTATTTATGAGGCAACAGTAACTCATATTTCCAACAATTTCCACCTGAGTCTCACCGCTACTGCGCCAAATTGTCTCAAATCTATGGACCAATCTTCAAGCTTAAACTCGGCAGCAAGATTTGCATCCACATGAGCTCACCCTCTTTAGCCAAGCAAATCCTCAAAGACCAAGATGCAAATTTTGCCAATCTGCGGGATCCTCCTACATCAGCTTTAATCTCCCCCCTTGGTCTGCATGATATAGAGTGGATGCCTTATGGCCCCAGCGGCGCCAGCTACGCAAGGGTTTTTCTCAGGAAATGATGAGCAGCTCTATTTGATGCTTCTTATGCTTTCCGCCGATAACCAGTAAGAGAAATGATCAAGGAAGTGTACAAAAAGTTTGGTTCAACCATCATTCTTGTTCAGCAAGCAAATATTCCTAAACTAATGAAGATGATATGGGGTTCTTTATTAATCATTGCATGGAGAAGGGGTTCTCCATTAATCATTGAAAGGAACAGTGTAGGAGTTGAGTTTAGGCAAGTGGCAGGGGATATTGTTGAAATGTTGTGAAAAGCTAACATTTCTGATCTTTTTCCTGCCCTTGCTTGGCTGGATTTGCAGAAATTGAATGAATAAAAAAAAGAAAAAAGAAACTTGTATTCATTAAATCAAATTTTTTTGAACTAAGCCCACGAATTGAAGTGTCTTCAACATATCGGAATCCTGAGGCAATGGTAAAATTCACAGAAGTTTCGGCCTTTAAAAGGTGATTATCAAGGAAACAATCTCAGATGTCTTCCATTTTGGTCAGGGGAGGAGGATGCGTGCAAGCATGTCTCTAGGTACGTAACATTTGTGTTGGCCACATTGCTGCATTCTCTTGAGTGGAAATTGCCTCGAGGAATGAAGCTTGATTTATCAGTTAACTTTGGGATCATTTTTTGAAGAAATCTTATCCACTTGTCGGCTATCGCCATCCCAACTGCAAGATTATATACTCCAGAACTCTACCATTGATGATGGGCGTAGATTTATTTCTTAATTTGGATTCGCTGTCTTCTTGTTTCATGCAGATTCTGCAAAGTTAAGGTGGTAGTATTAATAATCAAATTAACGTAGATATAGTAGCATTTTATCCTTGGCTTTGCTATTGCTTTTTTTAGTTTTTAAAAATTGGATTCACCTCCAATAATATAAAAACGTAAATTATATAACAACCCATTGTCATAAACTATTTTTTTCCAATAATAATATCATCCCGATTCGGTACAGAGCAACCAATAAAAGATTAGACACAAAATTTACATATTTCATGGATTATGTACGTAATTCAAAGTATTTCTTAACGTGAAATATGTGTACACCAACGACGCCAATTAAAGTGTTACGTATTAAAAAGGGATATTTATTATTTATTATTCATAGTATTACATATTCCTTTCCCACAAAAAAAAAAGAAAAAGTGTGTAGCATATTATTATTATTATTATTTGCATGTAATTTATGTGACATACATATTCTACGTCTGTTAAAGTTGGGATAAGCTCAAAATCCGGCCCAAATTCTCAATGTTTAAAAACAACCCGGAACGGCCCATCATCCAGCTGAAGCCAATTGAGATTGAAACAAAACCCTAAACGCTCGACACATATATAACACTCGCAACGTTTGATCGAAACAAGCCATTGTTTCATAGAAGAGGCAGCAGAAGCAGCAACAGCAGCAGCTCCCACTTCTCCCTTCTCTCGAAACCCTATAAGGTCTCTCTCTCTCGTTCTGAATCTCTGTTTGCTCGTAAACTGAATGTTTGGATCGTTCTGCTTTTATTTCCACGGCATGCTTAATTCTTTATATCGGTTGCTTTGAAATATGTGGATAATAAAACGAAAGTATAAAAAGCACTGACCCATTTGATTTAATTTAGTTTACGGTGGGTTTCTGGTGCTTCGTAGTCCCTTTTTTCTTTTTTTAAGATGTTGAAATCTAGGGTTTTGGGTTATAAAAATGTTTTTTTTTTTTAATACGTTCTTAAAAAAATATTGGGTTATTGTTTTTCAGGAAAAACTAGTAGAAGCGAGAAACAATGGCGTATGCAGCAATGAAGCCCACCAAACCGGGTTTGGAGGAGACCCAGGAGCAGATTCACAAGATAAGAATCACTCTCTCTTCCAAGAATGTTAAAAATCTCGAGAAAGGTATATCTAATTCATCATTAGATAATACCCATATGTTGGTTTTTTTATTTGACATAATTGTAATTGTATACTAAGAATGTCTATGTTTGGTAGAATTTCGATCATTTGATGCTCAGTTTGCCAGCATTTAAATATTGGACTTATATTATTTTGATCTTCTAGACTGTAGTTTGTTTATGGCAGGCGTATTAAATTGCTTGTTAGGAAAATGATTTTAGATTTTGTTTTGGCGACTAGTTGCCGTGGATTATCCTTATCACACAATGAAGGGTGATTCCTGTCAGATAATGGTCTTTCTAACTTTTGCATATGCCTGGATTCATTTCATATAATTTTATGTTTGCATTGTGTGTATTTTGTTTTGTTATTCTGATGGTTATGTTTTTGTTTATCTAGTCTGTGCGGATTTAGTTCGTGGTGCCAAGGACAAGAGACTGAGGGTCAAGGGTCCGGTGAGGATGCCTACCAAGGTTCTTCACATCACTACTAGGAAGTCCCCTTGTGGTGAAGGTAATGATCTGAAGTCTAATTAACTAGCATTAGTCATCATTTGAATTTCTTATTTATTTTATTCAAGTCATAAAACTGTACTCTTCATGTCTGCTTTCTTATGGTTTTGTTTCTTGTTTGCAATAAAAGAAAATAAACCTGAAAAGCTGTGATAAAATTTTTTTACGTATATAGTTGTGTTTTGTCTGACATCAGGTTTTGATGGTTTTGTATCACTATAGCTCTTATTCTTGTTTCTATTATTAACATTCCTGGGATTGCATAATCTGATTATTTTTTATTAGAATTGATACTTGAAAGGTGAATAGTGACTTAATTGTTTAAATGTCAACAAGGGCCTTCCACTTATTCTTCAAATTTCAACAGGGGTCTTTCCTTTGTTTCCTATGTATGCTGTTTTGGAGTAATAGGGTATTTGTACTACTGTCCTTTAACATGTACTCGGAATGCTATGAAAACTGTAATGCTGAATAGCTAATGGTTATTTAGTCATGAAAAGCATTTATACTCTGGTTTGTAGGAACCAACACTTGGGACAGATTTGAGCTCCGCGTTCACAAGAGAGTTATTGACCTCTTCAGCTCCCCTGATGTGGTGAAGCAGATCACTTCCATTACTATTGAACCTGGTGTCGAAGTGGAGGTTACCATTGCTGATTCTTAGATCCTTGGCACTTTATTTTTGTCTCCATTTAGTGTTTAGTGAATCAGAAGTACTCTTCCCTCATGGTTCTGTTTGCTTGAAAGAATATGTCAAGAATTTAAGACTGAACAATGGTTGTAGGGTTGATGTTAGTTTGTTTTTTTGTCATACTATTTTGCAAGCTAAAAATTATGTTTTGTGTTCTTTGGTGAGGGATTTTGTTTACCGATCATTTTCTATTAAGCAATGTTTGGATATCTGTTTGGGATCTCTAATTGACATTAAATATCATAATTTTCCCACAAGATCATTCTTATTGAGATATTGTTGGATTCTATGGATATAACTGTGGCTGTGTCTGGACCGTGTCTGCCCATTGCTTCAAGAACAAAAAGTACATGAATTTGCATGAAGATGCATCATAATGATTTGGGGATGAACTTAAATGGTTTTAATTCGCATCAACTTTGAGTCAATTTTGTTTTTTAATTTATTGTCCAAAGACTGCAATTTCCGTGACACGAGATTTTAACTGATATTTATAAATTATTAAGATTAGTATACATGAATTTCTATACCTTCTAGTGATTTCTCATCAACTGATGGTAAATTCTCAGTTAGAGATTACATGGCAGAGCAAAGATCTTTTAGGATTGATGAAATTGTACATTTATTTGTTCCCTAGTAAGGTTGTATTCAAGACTATCGTTGATGGAAATAATATAGTTATAAATTTTTATATAAATTTATTTTGTATAAATTAATGTAGTATAATTAAATTAATTGGGTAAATATTCTTTAGTCCACTTATTCAGTTAAGTAATTAATGTTAAATTGATTTGTACAAAATAAATTTATAGGAGTCGTCCAGCAATCCTAGAAAGCAATCTAATTTTTCAGTAATCTAGGGTGATTCATGATTTATTTGAAAATACAGTTTATTACACCATGTTTGCAAATCTAAAACAAAATTAACACTAAATTACTAATGATTGCAGCTGGAATGGCAACCAGTGATTCTGATTTCTTGAACACCATTCCAAACTTATTGCATAAATCAAGCTTCTTTCCATCCGGCACATTCCACACATCTCTGCATCTTAGTATTCGTTTTGCAGTTTTATATAAAAGTGAATTTATGTTAGATTCTACTGAAATCTTGACAATAAACTAGTGGCGACTGGAATACGTGATATTTAATGTAAGGCAATCATATAAAGCTGACTTTCAATGAGGCTTATGAAACATGAAGTATCCTCCATTTTTATCCATCTTATTTTCTTAATCTTTTATTTACAAGAAGTGGCACGTCAATTTTCAAGTTTTTGTTTTTGTTGATTTTTCGGGAGAGGGGTTCAAAGTTTTTTTTTTTTTCCTGCGTTACGAAAGTGCCATAATTTTCTTGGTTTATTTGACTCGTAAGAAAAATAATGCATTAATTGTTTTGAAATCTTTTAACGTCTCGTTGATGAGATACTGATTATCTACATATAGGGAGTCAATGGGTATGTTGTCATTTGGTAAAGTATTCATATATACCAAACTCTTGGAGCTTGTATTAAACCGTACAAAGCTTCTGCAGCTTTATACTTTTACTCTCTGCTTCAGGCAGTGACATGGTGTGACTAAGCAGATGTTGGGGACATGTAATGTGGCTTAGCAAATGATCAAGAATGCTCTAGATCCACTGAAAATAAGCCGAAGATTGAAGTCAAGACGAATTTAGTTGGACAATGCACAGCGGCCATTGGATCAAGCTTGTTATAAATTGTGGGATTTAATTGTACTATGCTCTGCTTGCTTAGCAAGATATGATTCTTTATAAATTACATGCTAAAGAATGAAATGAATTTTGCTGTCCTGTGCTAATTGCTTTCATATATTCCTTGCAGAGGTGTAGTTCTTTTTATCTTGCATTCTATTTTTTCACTGAGCAAATCTCTCAGGATTGATGAGTTTGTGCACGTAGATGTTCCATCTTCCATGCTAGGCTGTATGAAGCTTGAGTGGTGAAACTTGGCTTAGCCAAACAGCTAAAAACAGGGAACAGAAACTGTAAAAATGTACAAGACGTTATATTCTTGATGGAAATCTAGAAAGCTCGTACAAGGGATGAACTTAACTGCAGAAAGCAATTTATTAGTAGCCTAGGAAACAACTTACTTCCAGAGCCAAAGCATGATACGAGATTTATTTGAAAACCATTAAAATTAAAGCTCTGAAATGGATAATCTTGCCGTTGGAATGTCCATCAGGGGTTCTGATTTTTTCAACACAAGTCCAAACTTCTCGGATAAATCAAGCTTCATTCCCTCCGGCAGATTTCACTTATTAAAATGATGCAGTAGGTTAGCTAACACATGAAGTATCATTTTTTCTGCTAGAGGAATTCCAGTACAGACCCTCCTCCCTGAACCAAATGGAAGATAATTGAAATTGTTTCCTCGAAAATCACCTGATTCACCATCTTTTAGGATCCTGTCAGGTTGAAACTTCAGAGGGTCTTTCCAAACCTCAGGATTCCTATGCATAGCCCAGACGTTAATATAAACTCTTGACCCCTTGGAAATGGTATATCCAGACAAGTTGCAATTTATACTTGGGCTGTGTTGTATAAGGAGTGGCAATGGTGGATGCAATCGCAGTGTCTCTTTAAGTATAGCATTTAAATAATGCAGCTTAGCAGTATGAACTTCTTCTACAATGTTGTCATTGCCTACCACTTGCTCCAACTCTTTGCATGCTTTTCTCATTATCTCCGGATTCTGTAGCAGTTCTGCAATTGCCCACTCTACTGTGGTTGATGACGTATCCGTGCTTCCGGAAATAACATCCTGTCTACATTTCAAAATCATAAGATGAAAAAGAGACATTAATTGTACAAGTATAATCCATGAAACAAAGGAATATATAGATATTTACCACGAACAAAGCCTTAATTTGGTTTATGGATAAGGAAGATTGCTCCAGCAGAAACTGAAGAAAGTCCTTGCACACTTTCCCATCTTTCTTGTCCTCTCCTGAGGCTATTTCATTTTTCATCCGACTGCCTATGGAGGACTCGAAAAGCTTATCGAACAACAGCATATGCTTCTTTGCTTTTGATTCAACTCCTTGTAAATCAAATCGAGCAAGTACGGGAAAAAGATCAGAAATGTTTGGTGCTCCTATCATGTCGACGATCTTTCTCACTACATGCCTGATTTGAACGTCATTGACGTCCCTACCCTCTCCATGAAGCGAAGTCCCCCATAACATTCTTGTGGTCACATTTAGTTGAGTTAGGAGCATTAGCCCACCTATATTGACGGGTGAACCGATTTTCCCGTACACTTCCTATTTAACATTTCTTTCACTTCTTCCTGACGAATTGCATAACAAGCATCCAGGGCTGAGTTACTCATCATTTCTCTAATGCAAACTTTACGTAATATACGCCAGTCAGCGCAATTCGGGCTCCATACTATGTCAATTCCGCCGTATGTGGCTTGAGATGCTGCTTCAGGTGGGTCACCGCGGTTGGAAAATATGCCATCATGGTCTTTCAGGACTTGTCTTGCCAATGGAGCTGAGCTTATCACAATACAAACTTTTCTCCCCAGTTGAAGTTTGAAGATTGGACCGTAAGTTCGAGACAGTTTTGCAAAGTAACTATGTAAATCAGGTTCAACAAATGGAAGATTTCCTACAAAGGGCAAGCCTCGCGGTTCTGGTGGCAGTGACTGAATTCTTCTAGTAGATTTCTTAATCCACCATGAACACCAAGAAACAGCAAATATTGCAGCTGCCAAAACGGCAGTGTGCTTATTGAGTAATTCCCACCACCGTGACCAGATTTCTAAGACTAACTCAACTAACTCGGAGAGAAACTTTAGAAGCATGTTTGATAACCGGAAACATAAAGCTTGCAGATCAAAACCTGAAGTGGAAGCAATGTGCTAGTTAGTATTAGATTGTTGGTACAAACTACAAACGGTGAAATATATAGTCCTATTAGACTGTTCGGTGAACAAGATTTTACAAATGTGGCTTGTTATCTTTGTGACGCTTGGTATACACATGCCTTGGAAAGCGTAATTGTAAGCAAAAGGCCACGTCGTTGCTGTTTTTGGCTTCTTATTGTGTGACTCTATGCGCGCGGCTATGTTTGTTGGCTGTATATACGCTGGCTTTGTTGGATATGCATCAATCGTTAGCACTCCTTGATAATGGTTCCCAAGTTGTAACTTGCCACAGCAGCTGATCTGGTTGCGTGCATAATTTTTGAAATTTGGATCTAATGGTTGGCCTTTTTTCAATCTACATATAAGCCCATTTTCTAAGCGTTGAAAACACTTCTCTAGAATTTGACAATTTGCATGCTTTTAAAGTGCTCTGAAGTTCTTAAGGTCCCTTCGAATTTGTGTTACTTACTCTTTTACGGATGTTTCTTTTTGTGTGCAATCTTTTATTCTATTGTATTTATGATTTTAGAGATGTTACAAATGCATAACATCAGAGTATTTTTACAGATGCTACAAGTGCATAACATCACAGTATCAGTGAAAAGAAAAAGTACACATACTCATACAATTTATTTTTATTAATTATTGAAATAAAATATAAACTTGTTTCTTGTCTGCATTTTGACCATATCCAAGTTGATCACTGTTTTTTCAGCCTCGGTAATCTCAAGTACTTTACTCATATTGAGTACATCCCATTCCCATCCCCAAGACGACTAAACCCACCAACTTTGTTGTTGAGTTTCGACGCCATGTTTGATACCGGGTGAATGAAAACTTGTGATAAAAGAAATGAACGGGAAGCAAAATATTTAAATAAGACAACAACTAAAATTTGCATAATTAATTCTTACCTTAGTTCAACAATATTAACGTGATCAATCATAGTTGATTATTGCATTTCGGAAAAAATTCTTCCTTCCAAAATCGTTGTGTTTCATGATCCAATTTTAGCAAAGATATCAATTTTTTTTTTTTTCTAAATTTGCTATAATTTCTAAAATACGTGGATGGAATCATGGAATTAACATAATAACTGTATAATCGAAATTATTTCCTTGAATAACACCAACTTCACCACCTTTCAGGAACCTGTCAGGTTGATAATCTTGATGCTTTTTCTATATACCTCGAGATTCATCGTTGGAAAAAATAGCGCACACTTGATCATTTTGAGTGGAACTTATTTGGTGTGGTCAAAGATGTTTTGTACGCTCTTCCTAGAGTACTTTGTATGCTCAACTTGATGCTTGGGCTTGGGTTAATGATAAATTGTCACTCTAAAGTGCATCCATAGAGTTGAAAAAAATTAAAGAAAGTGCATTTATCTCACGTGAAAAAGAGAACTAAGTGTCACGTGCATTTCAAGATAAAAGTTATCTAAGTTCAGCGTAGGTTGCTACACAAATATTTACCCTTTGACATAAGACATAAAAGATTTGTATATAATTATTCGTGTAATATGCGGGTAATAATATAAGTATAAATATTCTTTTTTGTAGGCACTCGCACGTGAGTGCAAATCTTAGTACGATTAGCTTACGTACACAAGTGTCAGCCCAACAAACTTTGTGAACTTTGCGCTGTTCCATATAAATTCTTAAATTCATCACTTTTTGAAATTATAGGATAAGTGAGTGTTTTTATTTTTTTAGTGTAAATAGCCTTAATGAAGAAAAAAAAAAGCCTTAGCATTTTTATTACGTTCATGACAAAAAAAATGTCATCATCTTAGAAACATGCAAAATCCAGAAATTTAAAAGTATGCACATAATTTTTTAATTATTTTATATTTTCATTTAACTACTTACTAGATTAGTTTCTACAAAAATGAATTTGATAGGAGTTGTAACTGTAATATTAATCTGTATTATCATAATATTTCTTTTATTTTCTTTTATGCATACCACTGTCATTGCCCATGGACTACTAGCAATAAATCTCCTTTTGACAACATTAAATAACAATTCTCTTTTATAAAAAGCATAAACAGTTTGGATCTTGCTAAATTACATCATCGATTATTGGTATGATCATCAATATGACATTATAGCTAGCTTCAAGGTAATTTTTAGAGTACAAATAGGCCATCAAACTTTTTATTAGACTAAATTAGAGCCAATTATAAATTGCGCTTAAATATTAAATAGATTTGAAAGAGATGTCTCCATATTTTTCTCATGCCAAACTTGTTGTTGTTAATTAATCATGTATTTTAACCGATGCATGAACATTTCTACCCCTATTTTTTCTTTTCTTTTATAATAATTCCCTCGTAAAAATATTTTCGGGATGTTAATGAAATAAAAACAAATGTTAATTTATCAAATTGGCCTCAAAAGTAAAATAAAAGTTAATGTAATTTTTTTCTTTTAGGATTAATTTTGTAAATTGATTAATTTATAAATAATTATTTAATAAGATTTTTTAAAGGGTATTAAACATTACTTAAAGTTTATTGATATTAGTTTATTAATAAATAATAATTAGTAAGATTGTTGTAAGGGTACAAACTACAAAACATACTAGCTCTTTTATATTCATATTTATTAGCTAACTTACTAATAAGTAATTAACTTTTTCAATAGGTAAAGTAACTAATGTCAAGGATATTATAGCAAATGCATTAATATTCAGCAAATGATCCAAGCTTTTAGCTAGTTTTGTGATAGGGATGACAATGGGTACCACTCCTATGGGTTTACCATTATTAAATTTGCATTCACAAAAAATTTAAATTATCAAACTCACTCACAACTCATAGTGAGTTTTTTTTTTTTTTTTGTAACCAAAAAAAGAGCTTACTATGGATTTTAACAATTATCAAATCTATCCACAACTCATAGTAGATTTTTTACAGGTTTTCTCGTTTAAAATCACAAATATTAAAAAATATTTTTAATAATATATAAAAACTTAAATTAAATAATTCAAATAATAAATTTATAACAATAGCTTAAAAAATCTGCATACAATATTCAACTCTAGATTTTATCAATGTAAATAAGAAATTAAATTTTCAACATTAAAACGGATACATAAAATAATTTTATTGTAGGCAAAACCATCAATACTATTAATCAATATCTTATTCCATCTTTTAATCAATATATAGGTATTTTCAACAATATTAATAAGTAAATTTTATACAACTACGGCTAACAATTAATTAAACGAAATAAAAGTCAACTTTAGTAAGCAATCGTTAAGTTCAAGTCATTAAAGTAAACAAACAAAATCAATTAAATTATAATAAAATATTAGTAATATTAAACTTGAAAATTATAAAATTTCTATTTATTAAGAGCTTATTGTATCTTATGCTGCAATAAGGTAAGTAAGTTTAGGAATTAGGAATTTTAATTTATGAGTAATAATATAGCTACAAATTTTTGTACAAACTTATTTTATACAAATTGATGTGGCATGATTAAACTAGTTGGATTAAATATTCTTTGGCCTACATGATTTATTTTTATTATTTTATATTTTTATTTGACAAATGAGTTAATGCCAAATAAGTTTGTACAAGAATTTATAATTATATCATGACTATTAATTTATATATATTTATAATTAATTTTTTTTAATGTGACTTTTATGATTAAAATTAAAAATATAAATAAATGAAATATAGAACGCGGGTTCGTGGATATCAGCATAGGTATTCAAACGGATTTTTTTTTTTTTACCAAGCCCACTCATAACCCACACCAGTTTTAAGTTTGAAATACCAAACCCGCTCACATTATGCAAAATTACCCAGAGATTTTTGCGGGGGATTTTGGGTTCATAGATAATTTTGCCATTTCTAGTTCCGTGACAGCATGTGATCTGAACTTGTACAGACTAGACGTCACCTTCCGTATTACAGACGGACCCAAGGAAGTAGCCTAACTGATTACTTGGACCACCTCCACTTCAACAAAGGTGCATGACAGGCGTATATTGCTGAATGCTGAGTATGTGTAACCACAACTTTCATGCTCAATGTTGGTGATTCATGGCTTTGAAGAAACCTAATTGTCCGATTTAAGTCGAACTACGACTGATTCTTGAAGATTTGGTGATGATGGTAGCTGTTTCTGTGACAGTTGATGTAGACTGCCAACAGAAATTGAGTAGAGGGTTGAATGATATGATTTTAGAATTCAGTTGAGAGTGGTTTTGGATTTGCTTCAAGACAAAATTAAACAAATCTCTGACAAATAATATATAATATTAACGTAAAATTAAATAAATTTCTGATAAAATTAAACAAGTCATCTCAGCAATTGTTTCTTGCACTCGTACTAGCACCCCTTTTGAGAGAAACAAGTCCATTGCCTCTACTTCATTTGTTTTACGGGCTTCATAGTATCAAACATGTTATCAAAACTTATCCATAATTTCGTGGGTTTATTCTTTGCATTCAATGAGCAGACAGTCACTAGCCGCAGGGTGATACCAATTCTTTTGGCAGCAACATTTGCAATTTCTTGTTATGCATGGTTCATTAAGAAACCAACCAGAAGATGCACACCGCCACTGCCACCAGGTCCGCAGCCCAGCCCTTAGTACGAAACTTTCTTTCTGTTGCACCAAATTTGCATCGTTACTTCGCCGAATTGTCCCAAATTTACGGTCCAATCTTTAAATTTCATATGGGTAGAAAATTGTGCATTGTGATCAGCTCACCTTCACTTGCCAAACAAGTCCTCAAAGAGCATGCCGTGGTATTTGCCAACCGTGATCCATCTGCAGCCGCATCAGTGGCGTCAAGTGGCGAGTCCCGAATGGGACAAGTGGCGTCAAGTTCTTGTTCATGAAACTAGGAGTAACACGAGCCTTAATGCTTGTTACAAGCAGTTTTAAGAGTAATGAAGGATGTGAGTGGACGAGTTGGCTCACCTATTAAATTAGGTGAGCTGATGTTCTTACCTACGCTAGTTGTAGCAACAAGAATGCTATGGGGGCTTCACGGTGCGGAGAGGATTGGAACATTGTGGCTGTTCAATTTAGGGAAGTAATCGAGGGAATGTTTCAGGTGTGGGTTCGGGAAACATTTCCGATCTTTTTACTGTTCTTACTCGCTTTGACTTACAGGGACTTGAATCCAGAGCAAAAAAGCTTACAATTCGGTTGGATAAGATTCTCGAGTCATTATTGAGAGCTGGTCAGACTGGACAGGACAGGAGTTAGGGGAAGTCGAGCAAAGATTTTCTACAAACCTTATTAGAGCTTCAGCAGCAAGAAGATGATTCCTTCCTTATCCCTGGACCAAATTAAGGCTTTGTTTTTGGTACATATCTTATCATCTTTGGTTGCTTTGAACTATTTTCCGTATTTTCCTCTTTTGATTTTGAATTGAATTGTCAAAACACAACAGGATCTTGTATTCTTGTTGTTGGAAGTACGGATATAGCATCAATCACTGTAGAGTGGGCGATGACAGAGCTGCTGCAGAAACCGGAGGTAATGAGAAAAGCCTGGAACGAATTGGAGCAAGCGGTAGGACTTGACAGCGTTGTGGAAGAGTTCCATCTTGCCAAATTGCCTAATTTGGAAGTAATTGTAAAAGAGACACTGCCCCTTGTATCCACCCGCGCCGCTTCTAACCTCGCGAAGGCCTAGTGCAACTAGCGACTTGTCTGGATATAAAATTCCCAAGGGCTCAACAATTTTCATTAACGCGTGGGCGATACAGAGGAATCCTGTGTTGTGGGAAAATCCTCAAGACTTTCAAACTGATATGTTCTTGAAAGATGGCAAAATAGGTGATTTTCGAGGAAACATTTTCAATTATCTTCCAATTGGTTCCCGGAGTTTGCTTGAGGGAACAAAGTTTGATCTTTCCGATAAGCTTTTAAGGCACTGAAAAAGTCAGAAACTTGTGGTCATCCCAACTCCAAGATCACTCTCTGCTTTAGAGCATTGCAATTAATTAATGTTGTTTTAGATTTCAAACAAATATGGTTCCATATTCATGCTTTTGTACTGGAAGAGAGCAAAAACTTGTTTTACAGACTACTAATAAATTGCTTTTGTTGTGCTCGTACATGATTTCAAGATTAAATGTACTCCTATGTTATTGTGGCTTTGCCTTGTTTCACCATTCTTCATGAAGCCCTACTGGGGACATCTATCTGCGCAGTTCAAGCTCAGCAAATCTGAAAGATTTGTCTTGTCTGGTAACTTCGAACCAAGAAATTTCTTAACCCAAAGTTGCTTTGAGGTGTCTGCTTGGCTATTTTAGGTTTTGATCTTGCCCCTATAAGCTCATTATAGGCAAATGAAGATTATTAATAGTACTCAAAACTCAACCCTCACCCTTCACTAATACCATCATCTCATACGAACTGCCTCAAAAGACAGAGATGTAGGATCAATTTACTGAATCAAAAACTTAGATGTAGGGATCAAAATAATGTAACTTCATTTCACCCAATAATTGTTCTAAATAAGCCAAGTATAATTTAATTGTCAAATATTCTTGGGTTTTAATTGTCAAATATTCTTGGGTTATATAGAATAATTCTTAGGTGGATGCAGGGGCGTGGCCGGGCTAAATTTTGTTTAAGTCCAAATATTATTGCAAATAAAAATAAAAATTTTAATGAAAAATTTATTAATACATAAAAGGTACATCAAATCTAAGAAGCAATACAATTAAAATTAAATATTATTATAATTATATATTATTTAAATTGTGTCTTACGATACTTTATATAATTAATTCATCTATTATTGAATTTGAATCGATAATGTCTACAAATTCTCTTTTAATATAGATAACCATTTAATATGATATAAACTCATTCACCGTCTTATTTCAAAGTGGTGTCTTGATACGATTTATAACTGAAAATGCTCGCTCGATCATCATTATTATCAAAACAGAAAGAGTCAATACTAAACAAATTAATTTGTATATCAAGAAGTACATATGAGATTTTTTTGTCTCAACTAATTTTCGATATAATTTAAAAAGTAAAAAAATACTCTGAAACTCAATAAGATAAAACATATCAATATGAAAACATTCTAATTGTTTTATCAAAGCAAGTATCTCAAATTGAGTAAAATTTCGAGGATAAAATCTCACTAAAAGATTACAAATATCATCAGTACTAAATGATTTGAAAAAATCAACAAGATTTAAAACAGAGCTCAGAGTAAGAAATTCTATTGTCTATCTGTAAATTTATTATTTAATTTCATCAACTGAAAATTTAACTAAACAATTAAAAATATGATTTTTATCTTTACTATCTGACAATTAATAAATATATTGTAGAATATTAAGTAAAAAATAAATTTGTTATACAATATTACCAAGAGAAAGAGATTAAATAATTGAAGAAGAAACACAACACGAAGAAGCCAAGAGAAAGCATATTTGGAAACATAAAGTAAATGCCTTTTTTTATTATTATTAGTATGAATGGTAAAGTTATAAATTAATGAAGGGCGCGGCAGTCGCACCAAACTTGTATTCTGGAATTTGGTGCGACAAGATGTCTGTCATACATAATTTGTGCTATAGGGTGCGTGCCACACTAAATTCTAATGTGACTAATAAATATTTTTTTAATTTATCATAAATTTTTTTAATTTTTTAAATTATATAATTGTAATTTAAGAATAGTACATTTATAACATAAACATGGCAGAATCTGAGTATGTACCAGCTATGATGCAGATACCTTACACTGATCATTTTCCTGGGCGTATTACAAGTATGTGTAAATTAGATATAGTCATAAAAGCTATTAAGGAAAATTTAACAAAACGACAGTTGTAATTATTCAAAAAAGATATACTTTGGCATTTCTTAGAGTATCGAACATTTCCATTAAGTGACGTCATTATGCATAATTTATTGCTTAGACAAGTGACCTGTAATGATCAATTATGGTTTAAAATTAGTGAGCATTTGATATGCTTATCAATTGCAGAATGGTATTTAGTTACGGGATTTTCTTAGGGTGAAGCCTCTGTGCCCAAAACCAAAAAAAAGAATCATATGCTGCTTAATATGTATTTTGATGGTTTGTTTCGCAATTTAAATTTGGGCGATTTCGACGAAAGATTTGGTAACTTAGACTTTGACGCTATGGACGACATTGATGCAGTAAAGATTACACTCTTTTATTTTGTAGATAGAGTGCTAAATAGAAGAAAAGTTCATAGTCAGATCAATTTCTCATTATTTAACGAAATGGATGACATTGATCACTTTCGAAATCGTCCATGGGGTCATTTGTCATACGAAACTATATACGACAGTATTGACAATGTATTGTATGGTAAAATGGAGAAATTTAAGAAGACTCGCTTGGAAAAGCCAAATCATAACATTGAAAAGTGTAATGTTTACGGCTTTACATCTGGAGTTCAGGTATGTTAAGATCGCGCTCTATTTAAATTATTTTGTTTGATAATTAATTTGATAATAGTGAATGTTTAATACTTTTTTAATATTTTCACTTTACTTATTGTAGGCATAGATGTTCTAAGTGATTGGAGGGCTGCCATCATAGTGAGTCGTGAAAACCAAAAAGAAGATTTCATGCATGGTGCAATGGAAGCCCATTGCTTCCTCTAAAATAAACTTCACTGAAATGTATTCATTGTTTAATAATAACTCTCGTTTTGTAAGTAATGTATATCGATAATTGTATATTACTACTTTTCATACTACTAAATAATACTAGATGATTATACTAACCTAAAATTTGGGTTGAATTATCTCAGGAAAATGTTTTACAAACCATCGAGCCAAACTCAAAGGAGAAAGCTCAAAAATATTGGCAGACTGTAAAAGATTATGTTCCACATATCCCAAGTTGGGTCTGTAATGTGAGTATCCTTTAGTGCTTCATACTAGTCCGAGTGGACTTTCGTACCAACAAAGTATAGATTTATGAATCATTGGTGACATTCCACGATGATAAAACGTACAAGGATCAATTTAGGCCATTTGAAGTCATATTCTCTCGATGGCTATACCATGTTGGATTCTGCAATATTCAACTATGTTGGATTCTACAATAAGAGCCTGGTAATGGCGATTGCGATGTATTTTTATTAATTTTTACTATGTATTTAATGTTTGGACTTAGACTTGATTTCAACAGTAGTCGTAGGGCGTATTTTAAGAAAAAGATTGTTGTATACATATTTAATAGCGATATTATACTATAAACCATTGTATTCATTCGAATGTTGATATATTGAATGTTTTTATCATTAATATACTTAATTACGTTAGAAAGTAAAAAATGGGTGTTACACATAATTGCAATAATAAATAACACTAAGTAAATTGTACCAACATATATTGTGCAATATAAAAAAACATAAAATATGTAGTACATTATTATTTGGAACAATGTAACTAACTTTGATTCGATATAATAGGATTTTTAATTTGTTTATGGTTATATCCCGATTCGTTGCACCGCCTACATTTCACAGTTTTTCAGTTTACATCCTTACCAATAAAAAGTATTTTTAGCTCTTTATGACGACCAGGTGGTAGTGCTTCTACTGATGGATAAACTTGCATCTCTTGGATTTCATCTGGAACTTCCCAATCTATTACATCGCCAACCGGCTCCACTGATTGTGCATAAGACTTTACCAATGATTCCTTGGTGTAAAATTCTGAATAAAGGCATATGTAATCCACTAGGACAATTAAACAAGCAGCAATTGCATGCACAGACGAGCTGATCCAATTTGAATACTCAATATGAGTAAGTTTTATTTTGTATGTCAACTAATCCCTCCTTTATACTAGCACCCAAAACATGGAATCGATGTGGAGACACAGGACGGAGGTTCATCCTTTCGACTCAAGATCTCATCTCAACGACTATTTCATCTAGCTAGGTTATTAGTCGAGTACTCATCAATTCAGCCACAAGTTTTCTATCATAAAACTATTGCTGCATTGTTTTCCTAAAATGATCAACAAGATGAGTAATCGAAAATTTTTGCGGTTCCCTCATAAAAAAATTCACGCTTTCCACGATGTTGGTGGTAAGAATATTGTATCTGCTGCCTTCGAACTCAGACCTTGCCCATTTACATGTACACACATTATTCTCAAAGTAATAGGCTGCATTGGAGTGGAGCATCCACAAAGCCTCAAGTTGTTTTCTAAATTCTTCGTATCCATATACTTTTGCAACTTTTATAAAGATAGGCTCGAAATCATCCCAAATAGTTTTGGGCATCCTGAATTTTGCTTTTATATTACCTTTCACATAGTAAAATAAACTCTATGAGTAGCATTACGAAATACTTTAAAAACGGCTCTCTTGATAGAAGTGCATCGGTCGGAGATAAATACTAAGTTTGGCATATCGCCAATTACTTCATGTAATTTCGTCATAAATCATTGTCAAGCATCATTATTTTCTGAATCCAAAATTTCAATGGCTAATGGATATAATTGATTGTTTTCATAGTTGCAACAAACATGCTTCCCTGATATATGACCTTTAGATGATTACTATCTACAACAATCATCGGTCTAATATACTATTTAAAACCGTTGACAGAAGATCCAAGAGTTACAAAGTAGTATAAGAAATTACCAACCCTATCTCGTTCAAAGTGAGTAACTGTATCCTCATTTCCAACCTTCAAAACGTGAGAGTATTTGGGTAGTAAGTTATATAACTCTATAGGATTCCCTTAAACAATTTCAAGACCAACTTCTCTAGTCCGATATACCTGCTGGCATGTTAACTGGACACCGTATTCTTGCTGCATGTCTACTCCGATATCATTCGGAGTGTATATCTTTTTTTCTTAGATATATTTATCCGCGATAATATTACCAACAACCCGACTCCTTACTTGGGGATGGCCGTCAGACAACACCTCATTATGACATGTATGTACATTTTTAATTCTCCTAACTACTCAATAAACATTCTGCTCGTTCGAAGGTCTCATTGCTCGAATACGCCATTTACATGATTTCAAAGAACAATAGGCCTCGAAACATGTAGTTGTGAACCATGCAATCTTGAAATCAAACTTATCCCGGAGGACAACTTTGCACAGTTCCAATATTAACTTATTTTTCTCTGCGAACAACTTGTCTACACCAATATCATCTGAATTGTAACATCTAACAAAATCTAGAGCAAACAAGTTTGAAGGCACAATTGGAGCAAGACTTATAAGAATGTCAACTACTATCGTCATCAAACAGCCTATTGGAGCAATAGATTAATTGTTCTTACTATTAGTAGTAATATCATCCTGACGCTCATCCTCGTTGTTAAAAGGAATATCGAAAGGACCAACACCCTCATCATCAATTGGACTACTGCAGCAAGTAGCCCTCGTAATATTATAAACCTCCACACGAATATTATCTACTTCTGTGTTGCCCATGTTATCAATAGGATCATCATTGTCACAGAAATAATTATTGTGAAATAAAAGTAATGATGTCTCTGGTAGTAACACCTCTTCTCCAACATCAGTCAACGCAATACCATTATTATCATTGGTGTTATTATCGTGGAGTGGAGAGTAATATTGCTGCAACGACGTTGTCCTTTATAACACCTCTTCTTCAACATTGGGGACAGAGACAGATTCTTCAAGTGCCTCAACATCTTAACTTGGAACTCTAGGAGATGTGGTGACAAATATAAGAATGCATCCACAGTTGGCCATATCCGAGGCTAAATGTAACACAACCTTGACCATTTCATCATTGCATATGTTCATGGATAGTGAACACGCACGACAGATCAAAGTTATCTTCATCGTGAAACTATATTCATTAGGATTTATCTGTAAAACCTCGTATATTCTTGATAAAAACTGAGGAAATATACAATCTTTTCAAACAAAAAATGTTGTGTTCTTAGCATTCACATAATCCATCCGCTTATCTGCCGATGTCTCCCACCAACCATTATAACACAGTTCAAGTACAACTAAATCTATTATACAGTAGAACACATAATCACTAAAAAATAAAATATATTAAAATTACATTTAGGTACGACTTACACCCTGTTGCACCAAACCTCATGCGACAGGGTGCCTGTCGCACTCACATTAGGTGCGACATGCACCTTGTCGCGCCAAACCTAGCCTGTTGCACTAAAATTTGGTGCGACAAGTAAGAAAGTGCCTAGCTTATCTCGGCGGCACATAAACATAACCATAATTATGCACAAGCTTCTTCGTACATTTTTAACATTTCATTATGCAGATTACAGGACAGAAATTCATAACAGTTATACAAATATTTATATAATTAGCTTAGCTTAGTTTACCTAGGTTTTTAATACACAAATACAAGGATGCTAGGTTTTTGCCGTTGGATTTCACTGTTTCATTTTAAACTGTTGATGAAGATTAAAATAAATAAGTTAATTATGGAAAGATGGATAGAAATTGGAAGGACTTTTATTATTTTGTTTTTTAGATCGATATGTAATTTGCAGGGAAGATGAGAAGGCTTACAGGAAAGATGAAGATTAAATGAATAAAAATGAAATATGGAGGATAATTTAGGATAAAATAATTTTGTTTAGCTATTTTGATCGAATATAAAGTGAATGGTTAATTTTAAAAATTTAAAAATTTTAATAATTATTTCTGCCAATTTATCAATTTTTGAAAATTTTGGACGGGCTACAACCCGTCCCAATGAACACGTAGCTTCGCCCCTAGGTGGATGTAAGCTATGTAATAATGTAACTTAACTATAGCTAAGGAATTAATAGCGCTTATGTTCTTATCATGACAGAAAAAGAAAAAGAAAAAGAAAGAAAAACAACACACCTCCCATGTGGGATCCAATTATAGATTAGTCAACAGCTGCATTGCCTTTTAATGATATCAACTTTTCTTTATCCAACTTTTCTGTATCCAATAACATGGAAAGTGATAGAAATTGGAAGGACTTTTATTATTTTGTTTTTAGATCGATATGTAACTTGCAGGGAAGATGAGAAGGCTTGCAGGAAAGATGAAGATTAAATGAATAAAAATGAAATATGGAGGATAATTTAGGATAAAATAATTTTGTTTAGCTATTTTGATCGAATATAAAATGAATGGTTAATTTTAAAAATTTAAAAATTTTAATAATTATTTCTGTCAATTTATCAATTTTTGAAGATTTTGGACGGGCTACAACTCGTCCCAATGAACACATAGCTTCACCCCTGGGTGGATGTAAGCTATGTAATAATGTAACTTAACCATAGCTAAGGAATTAATAGCGCTTATGTTCTTATCATGATAGAAAAAGAAAAAGAAAAAGAAAGAAAAACAACACACCTCTCATGTGGGATCCAATTATAGATCAGTCAATAGTTGCATTGCCTTTTAATGATATCAACTTTTCTGTATCCAATAACATGGAAAGTGATACTCTTCTTAAAACATAGAATGACTCGGAAGTAACATATTATACATGATATAGAGCTATGAGGAGATTCAGTAACAAAAATTTTAAAATGTAAAGGACATCTAAAATCACCATTCACGAGCAGAATAACATTCGCAAGTGCACCAAAAGTTCCGGCAAAAACAATTGTAGCAGAATTCCTATCAGCTAAAAGTGCCTGCACTTTGGCTATCGACAGCAATTAATCGGCGGAACCATGAGAAATCTTGACGGCGGCGTTCGATCGACTAGCCAAGCCACAGGCGAAAGAAGAAGCACCGACGGCAACGACTTATATACGGATCGATTATGATTTGATTATTATGTTGCAATTTGGCATTGTCTCTTTTTCCCTTTTAAATTCCCTAAACTTGATCATTCCCTCTTCAATTTTTGATGCATAAAGTAAACATCATCTGTTAGATTAAAATTAAATATATCTAACGGCACCAGACAAGCCAAACGGAAAACGTAACTTCAGAATTACCTAATATATAATTCTTACGGATGTATATTAGGATTTGGGGTAAAATAATAATTTTATTTTGTTTTAGGGAAAATAACATTTATACCCTTAAAATTTGAGAGAATAATCACCAACACTTTTAAATTTTTAAGAAGAAATACGAAGACTCCTTTTTATCGTAATACCCTTTATCTCTATTATCAAAAAATAATTGACTTTAAAATTTTTAATAAAAATAAATGTTATACATAGATAATGTAATTAATGCATTAAACTAATAATATTAAAATATTTTAATAAATTTAAATATGTGAATTACTATATTTATTTTAATAATATACTTTTATTTATTGTAGAGATTTAAAATAAATATTTGTATTGAATACATTTTATAATTAAAAAATTAACATGCTAATAATTTTAAAATTATTATTTTACATAATATTCAAGATAATTTAAGTTTAATATAATTATTTTAATATTATGATTCTATTTATTATAAAATTTACTTTAATATAA
The DNA here is from genome assembly GCA_025617385.1 of Murraya koenigii. NCBI lineage: Eukaryota > Viridiplantae > Streptophyta > Magnoliopsida > Sapindales > Rutaceae > Murraya > Murraya koenigii. Next base: position 24,522,489 of record CM046818.1, read on the forward strand.
TAAAATATATTTAATAGATTGTAAATTTTTAAAATAATTTTAAATATTATTATATATATTTTAATATTATATTTCTATTTATTATAAACTACTAAGGTCAGTTTTTTTAAAATTATAGAGATTAAAAATATTATGATTAAAGAAAGGTCTTGATGTCAATTTTTTAAAATTTAAAGATGATGATAACTATTTTCTCAAACTTTAGACCATCAATATCATTTTTCCTTTATTTTATGTGAACCAATGGGTCCCAAGTGAAGATAATAGGTAGTTTCTTGCTGTATATATACAAGTATGTATAGGAGTATCCTATTGCGAATTTGTTCATCTTTTTAAACCCTAAAACAACGAAGAAGAAAAGTAGGAAAAGAAAGAAATTGCCGGCATCGTACTAACTAATCTCATTCTCTTTTCATGGCAGCCTATTCAACAGTACTGATTAAACCAAATCCGTTGCTTTTACGGAATCGAAGAACAATCTCTGAGTCTGATGGCAACTTTTGTAGCATCAGATCCTGCGCTGTCTTTTGTGCAAGTTCCAAGTTATTCGCGACTCTTAAATGCAAAAGCTTTGCGATGATCTCGGCGGCCTCATCAAAGGGTAGTTTTACTTCAATGAGTAGCAAAAAAGATACTGCAGTCCCGTTTAATCACATTACCACTACCACAAGCTCTTGTTATTTAAAAGAAAATCATACTGAGAAAGATGGTAGTTTAAACAATGTATTGAAATTTATTATGGAGTGGTTGAGGATTCCTGTAGTGTTACTGATGCTGTTTATGACGACGTATGGTCGTCGATCATCGGCCTTGGCCTTTTCGGGTGGTGCAATGGGTGGATACTCGTTTTCGTCGTCGTCGTCTGATTCATCATCTGGCTGGCATTCATCGAGATCGTACATTTGTGCAGAATACCCTCGTCATGATAAAGATTCCGTTGTCTTAGTTGTAGTTTTTTTTATAGCGCTCTTTGTGGTGGTTGGCTGGATCATGTACATGTTACAGGATAAAACAAGAGTTTTCAAGCTTCAGGTATAATATATATATATATATATATATCTATGGGTAAATTATCTAATCAAGGATGCTTGAACTTATTAAAGTTAGTAATTGTTGGTATTTTTATCTATAATACCAAAAATATATATCACATGTATTTTTGTTTAAATTTAAGATTTTCACAATGATGTCAAAACTTTTCACATTATTGTAAATTATTTCACAATATTGTAAAAGTCTTTAACATTGGATATCTACGGGAGAGAAGGTCTCTATAAGTACCACTTTTAATTTCGACGTTGATCTTTTGTTTATCTTTTTTTTAACTTGTGTATATATATAAAACAAAAAAAATTATTTAGGTGGGCTTGCTTGTCGATGGACAAAGTCTTCAAAAGGACCTTAAAAGAATTGCAAAAACAACAGATTCATCATCGGAAGCTGGTTGGGGACATATGCTGGAGGGTAAAGCTATATTTAGTCGTAATTATTTGTTAGATTGTGCATTTCTATTATCTGCCGATCTGGTTGCTAAATCTATGCGATTCAGCTTATCTGTTTGTTTTTTGCTGTAGAGACAATAAGTTCTCTTCAACGGCATGATAAGTACTGGATCTCTGGTTCTTCATACGTAAGTTGATGATTAATGTTTACTTTGACATTTTGTTGTTTCCTGAATTAACACACACTTTTGTATAATTATTCTTTTAATTTTCTACTCAGTTTTCTTTTGCATACTTTTAAGGTCAGATAAAATATTTTAGGATAGACCGTGCCCGATAACGACACTTGTTTTGGATACTAGGGTCTCTTTGGAATCCCATAAAATGATTATTGGATTTCTGAGTTAATTACTTCCTCAATAGCATTAATTCGAAATGTAGGTGACAATGGAGTACAACGAGGAGAAAAATGCAGAGGAGCACTTCAAAAAACTTTCAAGCAAAGAACGGAAGAAATTCAGTGAAGAGACACTTGTTAATTTAGATGACATGGAAAAAGAACGCATCACTCGCACACAAGCTAATAATCAATTCAGCAGTACGTATATGGTGGTAAGCTTTTAGTCTATTTTTAAACGTAATATTTTCTTGGTGGCGAAATTATATATTAATCACATAAATATTGGCTACAAATGCTTGGCTTTTTCACCGAAATAATTTGATTATTCTTATCAGGTGACAATTGTGATGGCAGCCTCTAAACTGTCAAATCTTGAATCACATATACCCACCATTTTTCACCATGAAGATGTCAAAAAGGCCTTAAACGAGCTACTACGTATTAATAACACCAGCAGAATACAGGTGCGTACACACACACACACACACACCACAAGCTCTTCTTTCTCAATCGTGTTTTGGAATTAAATTGTGTCGAGTAATTTGATTCTATATGTGCCTCATATATATATGTGGTCAATTTGTGTTCGTGCAGGGATTACACATACTGTGGACACCGCAGAAAGAAAACGAAGTATTATCACTCAAAGAATTTCAAGAAAATTATCCAAGTTTAAAGGTATTGTTCCAATCAGTGCCTGCTCAAGTGCTTGGCAATGGCGATTGAGCCGATATCTCACAGCCTTCTTACAGTAGTATATAATTAATACGCACATTATTTTTTGTTATTTTAGTCCGTTGATCTATATATTAAAAAAATTTCTCATTTTTATTTAAGTGATGTATTATAAATTATAGTTTTTCCATAGTTTTAAGTTCGTCCTCTTTCCAAGTAATTAAGATTCTAGAGCTAAATAATTAATTCATTAACACTACGTTACTTAAGAACCTTGAAGTGGGCTGACATATCGATGGTGATTTCTTTATCGATTTTTGAAGCAATTTCTTTTCTTTTTTTGGGATAAATTAAGAAAATTTAATATAAAAAAAAAACACCAGAATATTAATAAAAATAAAATTATTTCTACTCTTGTCCACTTTAGTTTGCTCAAATTCGTTTGCAAATCATAAATCATAATTGATTCACCAGGACTTGTTATTCAAATCTCGTGTTCAATATTTCCCCTCTTCTATTTTATTTCTTTAAATTCAAGATTTCTTTTTTGTTTGAATAGTTTTATTCAAGATTTAGCGTTTCGTTTCTCCTCGCTTTCACAATCGTTCCAAAATAAGCATATTATTTATGAATATATAATTTATTTATTTGTGGAATGTATGTTGCGAAGTGTAATAACAACGTTATTAATATCCAAAAAAAAAAAAGAAGGGTTAATACCAATAATATTTTCAAATTTAACGCCTGTTACAAATGAACCGACCTGCGGCGAGTCCTGCAATTTCCCTGCTCAATAAATTGAATTGTCTTACCAAATTTTGGCATCAACAAAGAAATTAAGGAGTCATTTTCTATACAGGGGTGAGATTTAAAGAGAATTCTGGACTCTGGAGTGGTGTGACTAGTAAATCTCTTTTCTCCAAAGTGAAACGTGTTATAGCCTATAAGTGGAGTTGACGATGCATCTCAGATTACCAAAATTCTAAGAGAAGTGAATGGAATTGACCACAAGACTAACTGTACCCATAATAAAATTTGTTTATTCCTGCATTTGATCTAATCACAGTTGATTGCAGTTTTCAGATTTGGTGTCGAGTTAGCCATTTATTGACGCACTATTTGGTGCACTCTTAAAGTTGCAAAATACATTAGGAAATGCATGTATACTTACAGGAAAACATACGGCCGTGTAAACGACCAAGTCTTTGTATTGGGGTTAACTATCATATTTTAAAAGCAAATGGACAAAACTTTAATACACTGGAGTATTGTGGGTTAAATATAATTATGATTAGCATTGAGCGATATCTGTTTATTGTCCAAAATTCAGAGCGGGCATGCATATGAGGGTTAAAAATGCTAAGATCAAACTGTGTTTTTGCCAAACTTAAGAGGCACCCTAAAAGACACACAAGAGGAGTCCCCACCCTCTTTTTCCCTCCCTCCCCATAAAGGTAGAAAGTGCACATTAATGCATGATGAAAACACAATCTGACAGCATATCAATTCAAACTTTTGGTACTTAAAACACTAATCATTTAATATGACAAAACATTAGAATGTTAACAGGTGACTATTTCCATCTCATGCTACTCATTTTTAAGTCAGAAGTTGTTCACTCAGTGTACAGCAAGAGAATGGACATGGATTAAAAGAGCACACCTGACTCAAATTTGCCACTATGAATTTATGATGGTTAAAGCCTCACTGATGGTCACTCTCATTCTCCTGCTCCATCTCCTCTGCATCCTCAAAGCGTTGATCATTAATTTGAAGCTGCAGGAAATTTAAATATCGGTATCAATGAAGAAGGCATAGTTAAGGTCTATAAAAAGTTCCAGACAAATCCAATCTGCTGCATAGGTCGAAGATAAAAGGGTGAAAACCAGTAATGAATTCAATAAACAAAATAATACACAAAATATGAGGGCCAAGAATGAACAAGAAGAAAAATGGATATGTTAAGGCATACATGAAGCACATTGTTTGCTAGGTCAGTATCACCGTTGGAATGACCAATTGAGTTTGTTGGATCCTGAAAAAAATGCCAGCCAGGATCTTCCCCTAATGGACATACCAAATTATTAAAGAACAAAAAATTGGTCAGAATAACAGGAAAGAACATAATATTTTAAAAGGAAACCATGTTTGTCAGTCCATACCTGTACCCTCGTTTTCCAGCTGGTCAGCACTAAAAACCCAATTGTGCCCTTCTTCTTCCTCTGATGAAGGCACATGAGGATGCAGAAATTAGTGTGCAACTAATGAACAGACATAATAATTTGCTACTCGAACACTCTAATATTTATGTGAGAGTAAACTCACCTTCTATAGGTTCAGGATTAAGCTCAGCACACTCACAAAAAATCTCGAACAGATTATCCACTACCACACATCAATGAAGACAATGGTCAATGGTTAATACTTTGCATCAAACACAAAGCCAGGTACATCCAGAAAATATAGTAGAAAATATAGAAATAGCAGCATAAAAAACCACGAAAAGCATTCATCAGTCACAGACAATATAGAAAAATTACATTGGCTAGCATCTGAAGGAACAAGCCTCATCTCTGTAACCCTCGATAAGTCTAAAGGTTCAACAGATTCTGTATCTGACCCCTCATCCTCATCTTCATCATCATCTTCAGTCTCAATCTTTACAAAAAGCAAAACATTGATCAGAAATAGCAGCACCGAAAGCAAAGAAATTCTTCACACCAACTTGAAAAACTAGATTAAAGGGGCCCGATTATTTTCCAGAGTAAAATAACAACAGAATACAAATATAAAATGCACATTAGTTTCGACAGAAAGATGAACAACAATAATTCATGCAATAGGGCATTCCAAGGTACATTGACACAAATTTAATTTAAAAAAAAAAAAAAAAAAAAAAAAGAGAAACCTGAGTGTAAATACAAGGAGAGGGATAAGCCTCTGGATCCGTCGACACAGCATGAAGAGAAAGAGACAAGAAATCAACTGCATAACCTTTAGCTCTATCAACATCACTCAACCACAAAACCTGCCTGCAAAACCCAATCACCACAATTCCGTCTTTTGTTATACAATTTCAAAAACAGTATTTGTAGAATTAACACACAAAATCATTAGTGTTTTAACGTCAAAAACTATTTCCAGCTACCAGACACACGCAATTTAAAATCTTAAAAATATAATTAAAAAAGAAAAAAAAAAACTGATTTCTTGTTCTCAGTCAACGAAACAACTTCGTAAAACTTTACTGAACAGACCATACATTACAAACTCGATTTTTCTATTTTAACTAAAAGCTCAGCACAACATGGCAAACTGGTACCTTTGGAATATTAAATAGTGAACTAAACAATCTTTATTTTTTCTATTAAAATAATAATAATTCGCAAGAAGAGTGAAAGAGAGAGTACTTAGAAGTGATATAGAGAGTGCCGGGGGACTCCGGAGCGCGGGTTCCAACGACGATGGAGACAGATGGCTGAACGTGTATCATCTCCTCGCCGTTTTCGGTATCAATAATCGGCTCTCCGGCACCGTCGCCTGTTCTCTGAGTGAATTGTCTAAGCCCCACCACCATTTTCACTTGAACCCTAATTTCTCTTCAATTCCGTTGCTCAGGTTTTCTGCCTTTCTTTTTTTCTAATTTTCTCTAGTCGCGCTTTGCAAAACGCGCGCGCCTTTAGGGGTTGTGGTGTGTGGTTGACCTCGATCATATTAAGAAAAGATGGAAAGAAGCTGTGGGCTTGAAGAAGGCCCAAGGTCCAAGTCCTAACCGACCCACTCATTCATTTTTGTTTTATTTTATTTTATTTTTAAATGACATTTTTATTTCTTAAAACAAAGGGAAGTAAACCTTCCATCCATCTGAGATTCCTCATAGCCAATACTATTCTAGTGCACTAATGTAATAATCTGATTATATCAGCCTTCTATGTTATCTAGCAATATTTTTTAATAATGACTTTGTCTTAAGCCCTCTTAAATAGGTAGACTAAACGGCCATCTATACGTCTACATTTATTTTTATTTTGATTCATGATTCATCTTTCATATTCATGCTACGTTATTATTTATTTTATTTCGAGTTCCATTCCACTTTTTAAATCTTTTCTTCCCCTCTAGTAAATAATGCGTTGCGATAATGCATTTGAACATTTGAGGAGACAACCAGAAATGAATACTTCGTAACAACTTCTTCAACTTTTGAAAATTCAAGTATCTGAATCAGTACCGTATTAGCTGGTATAGGTTATCAAATTATTAAATTAAGTCTTCTAATTTGATAATACTTTTAAAAAGTAATAACCTATTGCATGTGCAACAACAGATGTATCTCTCAAAACAGAACATCTCTGTGCCGTAAAAATTCTGAAGTTTAAAAAGAAACAAAAGGTTAAGCAACAAAACCAAAACCAAGTCCTGATTTTATGTTCCTCCAAGACAAAATCTTTCCAGAAAAACTATGAATAAAGGTCTCACATCTCAAATTATACTAATCCATCATAAAATATCATCGGGCTCCTTAAGAGTGTTGTGATACCAACAAAGGGCATCACAAGCAACGCCTAGCATCTTGCTTAGCCTAAGCCACAAGTGTGCTGGCGGTAGTAGACTCGCTGCAAGACAAAAGTAGAACCAGTAAGTTCATGATAAAAGTTAAAATAAGAATAGTTAGGTCAGCAAACATTTACTTATCACAAAGAGAATCAATCAGGAGGAACCACGCAGGCTTCATTGCTTCATACTATGTTTGTTACAACTATGTGAATCAGGAACCACCCTTCAGTAAAAGTATAACATGAGTATTTGCGTAAAGCCATTTGCATAAGCACTCAGCCATACACAAAAATTCCATACAGTAACAACTCAACACTGCCTACCTCACTCCCTCCCTACACACAACACATTTCAGAAGAAGACATAGGCCAGAACAATATATGTAAAGAGTCCAAAGTGCAGTAAGTTATGAGAAATCCTTTTGCACCAAACTCAGAAACAGTAGGATACCAATGCTCATATAAAGTGTATCAGAGAATTTAGCATCGTTACTCCGCACACATCAAAATGTTCTAATGAACGGTAAAAGAAATAACACAACATAAAACAAGTAACAAGCTTCAAAACTAAATACCTAACCAGATTAATAAAAAAAGCTAAATTACATTTCCTAACCAAAGCATCAATTCCAACAAACTAAACAAACAAGAAGCATTCAGATATATACGCAAAAGCAAAACCAATGAGAAAACAATATATAATACCATAGAGAGCAAGCAAAATCACACACTTCTAAACAAATCAATCTACTAAAATTTTAAAAAATGCAGTGTTGCAGCAATGGAATATTTGGCTTACTATTTCCAGACAGGAGGAAGCTTCTTGGTTTTCTTGTAATAGCGAGCAAGCCTGTGAATCCTGCTTTCAACAAGAATCAAGCGGAACTTGGAATCCTTGTCCTTCCTGTTCCTTTCCAAATGCTTCCTAATAGCAACAGCCTTCTTGATGAGATGGTACAGGTCCTCTGGGATTTCAGGTGCAAGTCCTAGAGATCGAAAACCAAAATCATTTTAATGACAACTATTGTTGATCAATTATTGAAACAATTTACATATAGGAATCATTCACATTCTCATTTTGAAACCTCGGAAATAATAATCAAACAGAACATCAATCTGAAAAACTGAAAGTGATACTAGCAACTTTCCTCGGATTAAAAGTGCACACAAAATCATAAACCAAGTATATTTATTTTTATTTACCATGAGCCTTGAGGATACGCAAAATCTTGCTTCCAGTAACGCTCTTAACCTGAGCAATGCCGTGAGAGTCACGAAGAATAACTCCAATCTGTGATGGAGTCAAACCCTTCTTTGCAAACTTACAGATGTTATCCTCAACCTAGAATACAAAGATCATCATCATAATAACAAATTTCACAATCCCACACACAAAAAGAATAATTAAAAATAAAATAATCCCAGTTCAATTGAATATAAATCCAACTCACATCTTGGCTGGAAATCTTGAGCCAGCTTGGAGGGGTTCTCTTGTAAGGTAAAGCTGAAGCAGAAATACCCTTACTGAAACGAACAACCAAAACAAAAAAAGAATCACATAATCAGATTCTGCAAATGGTTACGTATTCATATGTTTTTGAATGTAGAGGAATAGTGACTAAAGAGGCCCACCCGCGACTGTGCATTCGACCCATGGCGACGGCGACGGAGGTGAAGCGGTGAGCTGTGCGTTCAACTTTGTACTGCAAATAGCCGCACCAAACCCTAGTTTCTTTGCAAGATGATGATAATTTTAGGGTTTATATAGTTACAACATTTTACACATATTCTTCCGTTTACCATTCTCCTTTTATTTAAATGACCAATATGTCCTCATACCCTTTAGCAGGTTTTAAAAAGCCCATGTATTACTTCAATGGGTTGGTTATGGTTCTCCTTTAGCCCGTCAGATAACCCAAAAATGGAAATTTTGGAGCCCATTTTGAAGTTTTTTGGACCAACACTTTTGACAACCACTCATCGAGTCGTTGAGTCTTGCCCATTTGTTGTGGGTGTGAATTCTGTTCCTTCGTCGAAAGCTTATTTTAAGCTCATGTTATTCCGTCGTATCAAAAATATTACTAAAATTTAACTTAAAATTATGATTTTATCTTTTCTTTTTAATTTTTTTAATTTATAACTTCTTTAATCTTTATTAATTGTGCCCTCTGACCACTTGTATTTATTTTCACGTATCACTGTATTACTTTTAAATTATATTTAAAAGTTTACTTTGTTTTCCAACTGGTGCAACAAAAATTTCATTTAACTTATGTGATGTAATGTTAAACAAAGTTATGAAAGCTCAAAATATAGCAAGAAAATGAAATTGAGGTTTGATTTGGTGAGATGGCATCAATCATCAAATACATGATAATGGACACAAAATCAATTTTACTTGGGAAATTTTTAGTGATTGTTAGTCATAATAAAGGTGTGATCTTCTTTGTATTAATGATTATGAGTGGCATGTTTCATAGCAAAGTGTGTCTTTCAACATGCTAACGGTGAATTAAGCTTTACAAAGCAAAAGATAAAGAGTAAGGGAATATGACATGAAATATGCTAACAATAATATTATTTAAATTCACCATATGAAAGGCTATATCTGCCAAGAGCATCTCCTCTAAGCTGCCTTTTTTCTGCATCTTATACCTCCAAAGCATGGACAAAGAAAGCCAAGAGAATCTCGTCTTCATATTTGCTTTGACAGTTTTGTTCGACCATTTGGCTTTGGAAAGGATAAAGAAAATCTAGAGACAGCATGGAAATCAAATGGAGCCAAAAGGCAGTGATAGACCCGAAAAAAAAAAAGGAGGCAGCTTCTACAGGATATCCCTAGCATATGCCATTGGTTTATTCTGCCTGCTGCAAAAACCCTAGCTAATTGCAGTGCTTATAAAGCTCTCCCAAAGGTTGACGATATGACTCAGAAGCAATTTCTGAAACTTAATTGTTACATATTCTGATCTATCATCATAAGCAAAGCAGTTGTAGGGCACCTCTTACTTGGCATCCAATTAATGGAGATTTATTGGTGCAATAACCAGCATTTTATATATTGATTAATTCTGTATCAATCCCATTGATATGCCAAAGGAGAGTTGCCCTCTGACTGCTTCAGCTTAATATATAACATCCTATGCATGCAGAAGTTAAAGAGTACCATGAAGATGATATTCCAAGGTTGAAGAAGACTCAGCAAACATAATGCTTCAGGTATTTTAATTTACAATCACTTCATTTATTGTCTCTTTTCCTTTTTGTATTTAATAAATTCGCTATTTGAACCACTGCAAGCTACATCTACTGATGAAATGCCATGCTAGTTATATGAATATACGATAAACAAGCGAACTTTGCAGCTGATGAATCACTTTCCAGCCAACAAATTAATCATTTGCTAAGCCATGTTCAGAATTAAGCAGCTTCAACCCTAGATCAAGATTATGAAGCACCCGGATTTGCTTTTTGCTAAACCATTCTTGATTGTCTGAATCCATAAACGAGTACACCTAGGTGATCAAATTTTTAATATGCTTTGCAAGTTCAATGCAACATAAATGGGGAATAACCACTTATAGAAAGCTTGGACGATGTATAATTGCTCAAATAATTAAATTAGAAATTTAGATTTTTTTTTGTTTTTTGAACATTACAATAAAAAAAAAAGAAAAGAAAAAGATACTTGTTTTATTAATTAAAAGAAAAAGAACAAGAAATTTTTTTTGAAATTAAAACATGTACTTTTTACAAAAATTAAAGCAAAATTATGTTTGAAACTGTGTCAAATATTATTAAATTGCAATAATTTCTGTAACGGGAGTAAAGAATTATTTAGTTTTGGTAAAGAAACAAGTCAATTGCTTATATAAGCTGCTCAAGATATTCAAGAACAGTACGGAAAAATCAAATGAAAGCAATGGCAATAATCAGCTTTCAGAAAAAAAAAAAAAATGACAAGAACCACTCGTGAGAATTTCTATTGAAAGGGAAAAAAAACTAGCTAGGTCAGCTTGAGAAATTACGGGACAACAGCTATAAACTATAACTGTAATAAACTTATGGCGTCAATCAGATGCATTGAATTCTTTTCTTCTCTGACAACTGCCAGAGCCTAAAACTTAAGTTGCCTTAGAATTACTAAGATATTTAATTATATATATGGTCCATAATATCCATGCAAGCACCAAGTTTTCTGGTAGAAAAGAACGTGAAATCACAATATTTATATATAGTTAGTGATAACACCTTTGTACACTAGCTATGAGGTTCCTGGTTCTGTTGTCTGTGGCATTAATGCCCGTTTTGTAAGTCCTCCTGGGGCCAAATGCAAGGCAATTTTTGAATTAGTGCAAGTAAATTAACTTTTTTAAACCATAATTAAATGCTTCATATGCATGCATGCAAATTCCTCAAATTATCAACAACACTACATAATGAGGCCGTATCATATGCAATCTCTAAGGCCATTAGGCAATGGAATTGCGTTCGAGCATTAGTGACACTGACATCTTTCTTGCTGTGTATTCCTAAATTTTTATAATCATTTTTTTCTTTTTTGTGGTTTTTTTTTAATTTTTCAATGAGCGTATATTATTATGTATAGGCCTGAAAATTCTAACTGTGTTATCAGAAATCGTTCTCTTTTATGTTATGTTATTATTGATTACTCTCACTAAAAGCATATGCAAGTCTCCATAGACCTATATATATGTATATCTTATTGATTTCCACTTAATTTTTTTTTTTTTTTGCCTTTTTTCTTTATTTTTCAATGAGCTTATAAATTTCTTATATATAGGCCTGAAAATTCTGGCCGTGTTATTGGAAATCGTGCATTTTTATGTTATGTTATTATTGATTACTCCACTAAAATCATATGTAATTCTCCATATACATATACATACATACATATATATACATATAGACATACATACACACACACACACACATACATACATACATATATGCATATATATATATATATATATATATATATAAATGCATAATCAGTGCATAAAACATTAAAATTATAACTTTGTAAGTCAAATTAATGCAACACCAAGCTTTTCAAGACTAGTAAGATTTGAATTGATTTACTAAATGCATTATATTATTAATCTTAAATTTAAAAAAAATCATTTTAGAAAATAGTCGATATACTAAGAGTAGAATCAAAATCGATTAGATTTTATAGATTAATTCGTACTCGAATCTTTACAATAGATTAGATTAGAATAATAAAAAAATATATTTGGTGTTTAAAGAAATGACTTATCATAACTCATTATATTCAACTTTCATATGTAATTTATTGTGTTAGAAACAATCTTCATTCATTTTCTCTATGGTTACTTTGTACTTCCCATACATTGCTTACTACATATTTTTTCACTCTCTGATCTCTTATACGCAGGACATGAGCTCTATGTGAGCTTTTTAAAATGTATGTACTGTTTTGGTTTTCTTCAATTTTTTCAATTAATTATTTTTATTGCGCAAAATAAATAATCATACCATTTGTAGTTAAAAAGTAAAAGAAGAATAAAAAGTAAATTGCAAAATGAAGAGGGTAGGAGGAGATTTTATGAACAGAAGGAAGGAACGTGCTTAACGGTTGCACTGTTTAATTCTTTCCTTCGTTCTTTGTTTTAGGGACAGTGGAAAGTGAAATTTACATGAATGACCCCAAAAAAAAAAATTATGTCTTGACAAGATGATAACTCCTTATGGAACTTTATTGATTATAATTTTCTTCTTTGTTGCGTGGTCCAAAAAGCAATAATTGGTGATAATGCATTAATGCCTCTCTTTGTCATAAACAATCCTGCATGGTATATAAAAATCTTATGGCTTTTTTTAAAAACAGTCATTGACAATAAGACCAGCTTCAAACGATGTGGGAATTGAAGAGAGACATTAAAAATTCTTCTGTAGTGTATATTTTCTCCTCACATCAGTTGAATTTTTCCAATAACATCAATTAATGTTATTTATTTGAAAGCGATTGATTGTTGGTATGTTAATTACACGATTTCTTATTCATTTTGTTCTTTGATTAGACCATTACTATGGGGAATTTGAAAAAAGAAAAAAAAATTTGAATCCGGCTGAGAGGTGTCTGAATATTAAGTATGAATCATAGTTCGAATATTATTTCTAAGAGCAAACTCCATGCGAATATGAAGCGCATAGATACAAATTATGCCTTGAAATGAAAGTTAGTTTATTGCTCTTTGATATTGGCTCTTGTAAACTTGGACATGGACTTACGCGATGCCGATCTTCTTTGACATCCTCAGTATATCTCTCTCTCTATGTGGGTTTTGTCTGGAATAGCCGGTTACAATTTGTTCGAGTGATGTCTGGTTGTGATTTGATCAGATTATATTGGGCTTGTTGTGGGTGCAGGCTATGTACAAGCCCAATATTGATGATTGGGCCTGATCTATGAAAGGGCTCGGGTCTATATATTTCTATTTTGGGTCAAGCATAAAAAAATTGGAGTTCAACTATTGATACCCCTATAAAGTCCTCGTAAAATTTCTGTTCTTAAAAAACCGCATTAAAAGAAAACGGTGGCCACACATCTCATAAAGAGCTGCGTCATCGACGGTGCAAAACATTGAGGCTTCGTTTTTGTCAATTATGCATCTTTACCTTCTTAATTACCATCATTATTGTCTAGCTCTTTAATTAAACTTGATTTGAATCGAACAAAAAAAAAAAAAACTTGTTTTTTTATTGATTCTTTAATGTTTCAATTTCATTGCTGTAGAAACAAAAAGCTTAATTTGCTACAGAAATAGAGAAAGAAAAGAGATTATAATTGGAGAGAGAAGAAGTGAGAATAAAAAGAATGAATTCTAGAAGAAGTGAAAAGAGATTGAACTAGGGGTAATTTTGGAAGAATATAAGTGTATAAATTTTTTTTTTTATGAGATTTTTTGAAAGAGGTGTTTTATCATGAATTTCAGAAATAATGCACTGTATGCAGAAAATAAATTTCACAATGTTATTAATTTATGACTATAAAGATTTGTTTTATATAGGTATTTAAAATATGAAAAAAAATAATACAATTAATATAATTTGAGAATAATGATTGATTAATAAAAATTGAGTGAGTCGATTTTTATGTTGATTGATTGACAATCAATCTTTCTTAATCACTAATTAAGATAGAATAATAAATTATTTAATTAATTATTTTAATTTCATTAATATTACTTTATTCTTATCACGTCTCGTTAGATTGCGAAACAAGAATTATATAGTCTTCATTCCAAAGAGAAAATTAGTTAATTTTTTGCCAATTGAATTAATTGACACTCACAAAATAAACATCATCATTCTCAATAATCAAAGGATCAATGCAAGTCAAGTAAAGAATCAATCAATCAATATTACCTCAATCCATAATTAAATCGAAACTTTCAATAGCTAACAAGCGTTAAATCACATTAATTACACATAATATTTCAAATGAGAAGAAATCATGCTCTAAAGGATTTGAACCTATGACATTGAGTTTTGGAGACCTACATTTTAACGCTTTCTTATCACAATAGATAAGACTGTAAACTCAGAGTCCGGAACTTGTCTCTCTATACCACCAGGCAACACACATCTTGAATCCCAATATGTTAAAAAAATTTATCTGAAACGTAAGTAACAGTGCCCATATACAAACATCATAGATCACTAGCTAACAATGTGTGTCGAAAATGCAATAATTCAGCAGTCTGAAAGAAGTGCACATTTCTTAGTAATTTTCCAACATTATGCATGAACCCCACCACCAATCAAGAATCATGATTCATGAGTTTCCTTGGACATGACATGCGCTCTTTTCAAATAGGGCTCTTTCATTCTCATGGTTACCAGCTGCTACCGCATAGCTGTATTCTACATTTTGTCGATGAATCAGAAAACAGATAATTATTCTTTACAAAATTAGATGCTCACTCAATTATAGCAACTGCTATTTGCTAGCTAGCTTTCTATCTGGAGAGCTGACAATGCCAGCTGAGAGATTATGGAACCGTTAAATTTAGCATCATTCATTATTTATTATTACTAATTAAGCTCGGCTTGTTAGTTAATTAGTACTGTTAGTTCTTGCGCAGCATCTAATAGCTAATGATCAAGCATGCAGGCATGCTGAAAGTGATGTCTTTGACCATTTTAATTACTTCCTTGATTTGGAAGATCCAACCAAAAAGATGCAAAGCTATTCTTAATGTTGTGATAAAGGACACTTAAATAGCTAAAAGCTAAGCTATAAAGGAACTCAGACCCTTAGTTAAAATTCCACGTACAGCCACCCATATCTTTTTATCTTTTTTTTTTTTTTGCAAGCAATTATTAGTCGTTATTTCCTAACTATATAGATTGATTAATTATTTTCGAAGTGTCATATGCTGGTTAATTTGTTGGAAAAATAATGTTAGTTAAAAGTTAATTTGTTGGAAAAATAATATTAATTAACTTGATTATTGTAATTCATTCAAATACCTTATTTAATATTGTGATCCGATGACTTTTAAGTCGCAATTACTTTTAAATAAAATTCTAATAACAAATTATTAAGTGAAAATTTGTGAGTGTTTAAATACAATTAGATGTCAAGTGAAAATTGTTTAATATTATGTTCGAACTTAAGTATCTTTTAGTAAACAATTCGTAAAAAAAAGTTAAAAAAAAAAAAAAAACCCGTTTGTTTACTTGAATTTGGGTGTACTTTTGCTTCTTAAAGAAGTTTAAAACCAGCGTCGATCAAATGAATTTAGTTACGCCATAATCGGCATTGTATACTTGATTATCTAGAATATGCGTGCAATTGCAAGCTACAAAAACTTAAAATAGATATGCACTTATAAGTAGTCTTCATAAAGTGGGCGCGTCTGATTGGCATCATTAAGAACTTTATGCTCCATGATGGAGATAGTCCCTTTATCATATTCCTTTTTTATTCCAGCCACCCATATGCTTTTGTAAGCCTTTTCTTTATCTCTCGTCTTACAAAAAGAGATGCTCTTCAATTCGATGTTGACCCATATTTAACCTCCTGTACAAACTAAAGAGTCGTCCCCAGCTCTAAAGCTTTCAACTACTAAGTAAATCCAACTAAGTGTCAACACTTAAATTTGTTTAGTGCGTAGCATAATAGAAATTAAATTTTCTCCCTCAAATGTAAGGGATGTTTTAACTTATGATTTTTTTGTATATTCTAAGAGATTTTATTGGTAAAATTAACTTGTAACCAGATAGATTTAATCAAATAATCACTAAATATGATGGTTTTTATATTTAAAATTTTAAATTCAAAGTTCATTTTCTTTCTCCCCTAAAAGACCAAAAAGCGCCTAAGAACTCATGCGATCTACTAATAATAATCTCAACTTCTGCAAAATTTATTAATTCAAATATCATCATTTACTCAATGAATGCTACATCACATACCATTTTTTTTTTTAATTTCAAAATAACGTAACACACAACATCTCATTGGAATACACATTTTGGAATAACCACTGGAATGTAAAGCATTATATATTGTTCATTTAGTAAAAACATTCAGATTGGTGAATCGAATATTTACAAGTACTACAAACGATATATACTAAATAGAAGAAAGAGTTGTACATACAATTTCGCTCAGTGTTTAAAAAAAAGCGAGTCATGCACCATGCATGGCATTTTCCAAAGAAGAGATGCCTTGTCCTTCTGCAAAGTGACTGGAAAAAAGTTTCTTTCGTAAAGGGTTGAATAAGCACGCACTGAATTGATCCTCCAAAGCACTTCACATATAAAATAAATAAATCTGAAAATTAATATATAGTAAGCTTTATTGCAACACTATGTTGGCTAAGAAATTAAAATTTTTGGCACAGCCCCATTAAATCAAATCACTATCATATTTAAAATGCAGCACTGCTAGCTGGGTGCATGGTCTAAAATGGATAGGACTGACCGACGTCTTAGCGGACCAAGATCTATAAGAACCTAAAAAGCATCACAAGCAGAATTATATAATGTTTCATTTCTTTTCCTTTTTTTTTTTTTTATTCATATAAAATGTTTTCATTAAAACTTCTTTTTGGGTGATTCTGGTTAATTTATCTGTGTTGTTTAGTTAACCCAAAAAGGAGTGATAGCTTCTGTTTTCTCCCAAAATGTGTTGCGGGTTACAACCACGTAGTTGTGAAACCCTAGATATTCCCAAGAGATCTTAAAAGCACTTTTTATATCTCAAAGCTGAGACTTGTCTTTGTAGAGGAATCTAATCCTTCTATGCAACTACTCCTTGCAACAGAATAATTAATTAAGTCTTCGGTTTGCGCTCTAGTTCGAGTTTCGTATATTTATAGATAAGTTTTCTTATAAATATTTGGAGGTAAGATTCATCTCCATCCAAATATTTATATGCTTTGGTACTAATTAATTGAGCCGCATTTATTAGTGGAGATTTTTCTGTTTTTATAATTTTTGGGATTGCATTTTCAGCAGTTGATTTAACTTATAGTTGGCAGCATGGGTTCATTATTAATTTCTATATGGTACTGTTAAGGAGTGGTCCTCGAATGCAAGTTATATTTTTTACCCATATATTGTTGTGTTACGTTGCAATCAAAAATTTATACAAACAAAAAAAGACAAGTTACAATGTTAGATGCCATCATTTTCTTCTGTTTATATATGTCATTCACAAACCCTAAAAGACAATAGCATGAAGTCATCAAAGCATGTGTAACTGTAAATCTTTTTTTTTTTTTTGTCCTATCACATTAATTATTCAACGTAGATCATTAATCAAAGTTCAGGAACTGCATGCCATATAAATCGAATTATATCAACTAAAAAGCATATCGACTAGATTGCTTATAATTGAATCAAATCAACACAGTCAATCCATTTTCCATTTTTCATATGATTTGACTATTTTGAGTGTCCTGATCAAAGGTACCCACCTTTGTGACATACAAGGATCACTTCCTTTTTCTTTCCTTCTTAATTTAATTTCAACTTTTGATGAGACATTGAGATTGTACGTGAGATTGTTTTGCTCTAAAGAGAATCCATTATATTTTCTAAATCAACAGGGAGTGCTCTTGATTAATTCAGATTTCATAAGGGGTAAATGAAACTAGGATGAGAATTAGTTCCCGGCTATTAGAAAAAGAAAACAAGTTATGTACACAGCAGTCCAATACTATTTTTCATTCTTGTTTTAAGAAAATAATAATAATAATAATAATAACGATAATAAATTAATTCTTCGGAGCCACCCAATATTAAAGTGCTTAATTTCTCACTTCTCATTTATTGTTAGTAGGGATTTTAAATTTAATGGTAAATTAATTTCCTTCACATTCATGTAAATAATAATGTATTAATGAAGCTAACATTCTTTTAAATATATGTCTAATTATGTTAGAATTACTCCACATTGGAGTATTCATTTTTAACCATATAATTAAAATTATAAAATATTTATATTATTTATCACTTTACGTACGTAGTTGTGATTCACGCTCTACTTTAAAACTGTTTCAAGATAACCATAGCCTTCAAATATTTGCTACATACAAAATTATTATTTTAGTTTTTTTAACAAGCCAAGAATTTCATCTTCTAAGTATAATGGGTGGGGATAGATAAACAGCTTCCTTGTTAAATTTAGACATTTGAAGGATGGATGAAGATTTCCTCGTGATCTAAGTATTTTTTTTATAAAAAAAAAAAAAAACTGAGTGATTGGTAATTAATATATTAAAATATAAAATATTCAATCTCCACTACATACAATTACGTGACATAAAATCTTTAAAAAATTAAAATAACCCAGATCACGAAAAAATTTTAATGCCAAAGCTCGAAATGGGTCTTCCATTTAAAAAATTTTGATAAATCGGTAAATTTTTTTACTGAAAAAGGAAAAAGGAAAGAAATACTAGTTTCTATTCTGAAATTATTAAAAAAAATGGGAAGACATAAATTACAAATTCAAAAATAGAATAAAGGAGTTCTCAAAAGGCCATTAGAGAAAGGACAGTAGAGTGGAGGCAGCAGTGTCAGGCTCTGACACACCACAAGCTTGGCAGATAGGGGCTGGATTGGACCCAGCTTTATTAAATAATGGCCGTAAATAATCCAACTGTTTCCCAATCACAATCAATTTCAAAGGCCTCGCTGATTACCCTTTTTTTAAATATATATATATATATATATATATCTCCATTACATACACTCGAGTCCACGGAAAGCCATCCTTGCTCAAGAAACCAACGGCTTCTGATAAACCACTCGTCAACGTTATAACGGACGCGTCTGTGATCGGCTGCGGTGTAGAAGGATCATGCATCATTTGAATTCGACCTATTTTCCTATGCATCTCGGTTTTGAGGAGTGCTAGAACCACGCGCCTCGATGTTTATGCAGCTGACTTTTCATAATAGACCACGTGGCAACAGCTGCCTCCTTCAACGGATTTATTTTAAGTTTGAACCGGTTGATTGGCTGATTATTTCTCCTCAAACTTGGGGAAAAAAAAATTATTACAACAATTTTCTTCATTCAATGTAGCCATGTAGGGTTGGAATACGGTATTTGTGGGATCCAACCTCGCAACTTGAGCTGTAATTAACAAAATAATGAAGTTTAAATTTAGTTTAATGGATTATTATATAATGTCTTGAAATTATTGTATCGATATTATAATTTAATATAAATTATATAAATAAAAATTATAAATTTAATATAAATTTTCTAAAACAACGTTAACTGTAAAATAAAATATAAATTTTAGAAATTACTATAAGACTATTAAATAGAAGATAAAATAAGTAAATTAATATAAAATTGATAAATTGGGTTATTATTAGTAAATAAAACAAAAACTTATAAATCAACATTAAGTACAAAATAAAATATAAATTTTAAAAATTAAACATAAGATATGTAAATAAAAGATAAAACAAGTAAATTGATGTATTACTAATAAACAAAAAAAAACTTATAAATATAACTTCAAATTAGTAAATCAACATTAACTATAAAATAAAACATAAATTTTGGAAATGAAACAAAAAACATATAAATAGAAGATAAAACAAGTAAATCACTATAAATTTGGTAAATTAATGTATTACTAGTAAATAAAATAAAACTAGTAAATCAGCATTAAGTATAAAACAAAATATAAATTTTAGAAATGGAACATAAGATTTGTAAAAAGAAGATAAAATAAATAAATTAATGTATTATTAGTAAACAAAACAAAAACTTACAAATACAACATAAAACTAATAAATCAACATTAAGTGCAAAACAAAACATAAATTTTAGAAATGGAACATAAGACTTATAAATAGAAGATAAAACAAGTAAATTAATATAAAACTAGTAAATTAATGTATTTTTGATAAACAAAACAAAAACTTACAAATATAACATAAAAATAGTATGTCAACACTAACCATAAAATAAAAAATAATATTTAAAAATAGAACGTAAGACTTGTAAAAAGAAGGTAAAATAAATAAATTATTATAAAACTAATAAATTGATGTATTACTGGTAAATAAAATGAAAACTTACAAATATAACATAAAACGAGTAAATTAATATTAAGTGTAAAATTAAATATAATTTTTATAGATTATGTCTAAAACTTATGAATAAAAATTAAAATAAGAGTTACTGCAAAAAAAAAAAAGTTCATAATTGTAAAATAAAAACTCATTATAATGTTTATTACATAATATATTTATTGATTTTTTTAATTTAAATTGAATAATGCTAGTTTTGCATTTATTAATACATGCGATGTTTTATTAATGATGAAATTTTTTCTCAAAATTATATTTTAAAATCTTTTATAGTTGTTGTAAGATGAAGTTATTTTGCGTTTTTCTACGATTTCTTAACAACAATCCTAAATAATTTATAAGTACAAATAAAAAGTTTGATATTATATGAAGTATGCATAAAAATCAAAATGAGATATAATTTTATTAATATATTTTATATGTGTATAATAATATAAAAATATTTTTTACATTATTTTTACTTGGTTTACATCAAGATAAATACTTGTGCTTAATTAACTTATGTAATAAATAGATATTATTATAGAAAATGGGAAAACAAAATAAACAAATATCATATAATGGATATAGAATTTATGGTTAAACCAATTTAATATCATTTATTCAACTTTTTTTAGGATTATTTTATTTAATTAATGAGTAATTTTTTTATTTGTTTAATTAAAGAAAATATTTGTTGTAAATGGATAAAATATTTTTCACTAAAATTCTGTAGAAAATTTATTAATTTTTTAATAATTAATAATATTGTATGAATTTACTTTATATTTTCTAATTCTATATGTAATTTATAATATTTATGTTTATTAAGGTATTGATACCGTAATTTTCATTACGGCATTATAGAATTTATCTTAGTTTAATACGGTAAAACTTGTATGAAACTAAATTTTCAAGATATTCGTTTACAAATCAACTAGTAGAATAATGAAGAAATGAAAATGCAAAAGATCAAATAAATAAAAAAAATAACACAAGAAATGTGAAAATAAAGTAATATAGGGAATCTTAATATGAGTTCTAAAGTAACATTTGTTGAGAATTCATTTTGGATTAAAGTTGGACAGCTATAGCTTAAGATACAATATTAAAATATTCGATAAACAGTAACTATTGTAATTTAAAATTTATGTTGATATAATTTTTTACTTGTATGATGAAAAATTTATTATATTTTTAATAATTTTATCAAAATTTAAAAATTATATTTACTACATACTATTAATTTTATTTCATAAAAAAAAAATATATATATATATATATATATATATATATATATATATATATATATATATATATATATATATATATATATATATATATATATATATATATAACAAATATAGCTTAAGAATGATGCAACTTAATCCAAAACAGAACTTTAGTGGATGATAGAACATTAATTTTATCTGTTATGAAATTTACTATTTAATAAGTAAATGTCATATAACAATTGAAACTTAAGATAAGATTTAAGCTAAGACTTATCTCAATCATTATTGGTGAAAATAATATGTTATTATATAATAGCATGGACATCTAATGTTTGTGGTTGGTTTTTTCTAATAATAAATTATAATTTTATATATTTTTAATAAAAATTTAACTAAACCCTTTGTATGGATGGTCTAATCTAATTTTATAGATTTAAAATCATAGTATACCTCAAATTATTTATAATATAATTTTTAATAAAATAGTAATTAAGAGTTCTATTTATAGATTCTAAAGTTTTTTTTTAAATTAAAAACCTTATTTTAAACTTAGTTTAGAATTATATTTATATTTAAGTTAATATTAGAAACGCTTAGAATTTTAACAATATTGAGAAAATAGTTTTAAAACTTTGTATTGCATTGAGTTGCCCCCTTACCCGAACTTTCTTCATCAGAAAGTAGGGGTCAACGTGGAGTGAAACTATTAATGGTCAAACTCAAACAACAGAATCCACTTCGTCACCTCAATTAAACCACACACTAACATGCAACTTAGCCTCCATCAAAACCAATGCTGATTCACAAAAGTCATCAAATCGAACGGCCAGAAACACTCATAGCACAAACCAATAAAGAAAAACAAAAATCAGATCAAATTTCTTCTCTTTTTGAGCTTTCCCATGAAGCTAGCTAAGTACTTGCACACTCCCACTGAAAAGAGAAGCATGGACATCTCTGCATCTTTGTCTCTTTCTCAGAGCTAAGACAAATAAAAGCTATAGCAAGAACCAGCACCTTGTATCATTCTTGATACAACAACGAAATATGTGTTTCAAGTTTTTCCTCTTTTCTTTGCTTGTCTTGTTCACTTGGGCTAATGCAAACACGGAGCTAAGGGCACTCATGGACCTCAAAGCAGCTTTAGACCCAGAAGCGAGGTACCTCTCTTCATGGACCATCAATGGTGATCCATGCGATGGTTCATTTGAAGGAGTAGCATGCAATGAGAAAGGACAGGTGGCTAATATTTCTTTGCAAGGGAAGGGTTTGTATGGGAAGGTATCTCCAGCCATTGCTGGGCTCAAGCATTTGACTGGGTTGTACTTGCATTACAACTCTTTGTATGGTGATATACCAAGAGAAATAGCTAACTTGACTGAGCTTAGTGATTTCTACTTGAATGTGAACAATCTTTCTGGTGATATTCCTCCTGAGATCGGTTACATGGGTAGCTTGCAAGGTTTGTCCTGATTTTGTTGAATAATCATTTCAGATTTTTTGAATACTTCTTGTGTTCAAAGCGGAATGTGTGCACAAAGTTTTGAACTCGGTTACTTGTTTCTTGTCTTTGCACAGTCTTAAATATTGCTCTTTAGGTACTGAGAAAATAAGAGTTGATAGTGTTAGATATCCATGGCGGTTGTGGAAGTTGGAGAAATTTATATGCTCTGCATTTTGTCACTCATTTTTTAACTCCTGCACTAATTTGTTCATTTTTGTTTTCTGCAAAAGGATTGAAATTTGCTTGGGATATTTTACTTTCTAATTTTAATGTGTTTTCTTCTCTTTGGTACTATGACACCAGGCTGTGCTTATTTGGGGTGTTTCATATGTTTTGTAGTATTGCAGCTTTGTTATAACCAGTTAACGGGAAGCATCCCCACACAGCTGGGTTCTTTGAAAAAGCTCAGTGTTCTTGCGCTGCAATCTAATCAACTAACCGGTGCAATCCCCGCGAGTTTAGGGGATTTGGGGATGTTAGTGAGGTTAGATTTGAGCTTCAATCATCTCTTTGGTTCAATCCCCAAAAAGTTAGCCGATGCTCCTCTACTGGAAGTTCTAGACATTCGCAACAATACTCTCTCCGGCGTTGTGCCTCCCGGTAATCATGTTTCTACAACCTAAATTTCTTGATTTTTTAGTTCTATTTTGATCAGTAGTCATTTTGATCTGTTATCTTTAATTTGTTGGTTAAAGCTTTGAAGAGACTGAATAAGGGATTCCTGTATGAAAACAATCTGGAGTTATGTGGAGTTGGGTTTTCCGCATTGAAAACTTGCAGTGCTTCAAGCAACATCAACCCCAGTAGACCTGAACCATATGGAGCAGCCACAACTCTTACCACAAGAAACATCCCTGAGACAGCAAATGTGAATTTGCCTTGCAACCAAACTAGGTGTTCAATTTCGTCGAAATCCCATCAAGCATCTGTTGTTGCCGGCATAATTGTGGTAACCATAGCATTGTCAGCTATAGGAATCCTGGCCTTCACTCAATATCGTCGCCGAAAGCAGAAACTTGTGAGCTCATTTAATGCTGCTGATAGCCGTCTTAGTACTGACCAGGCCAAGGGGGTTTATCGGAAAAATGGATCTCCTCTTATCAGCCTTGAGTATGCCAATGGATGGGATCCATTGGCCGATGGTAGGAACCTCAATGTGTTTGCCCAAGAAGTCTTCCAGAGTTTTAGGTTCAATCTTGAAGAGATCGAGACTGCTACTCAGTACTTCTCAGAGGTTAACTTGCTGGGCAAGAGTAACTTTTCAGCTACCTACAAAGGGATTTTAAGAGATGGGTCTGTTGTTGCAATAAAGAGCATCAGTAAAACTAGCTGCAAGTCAGATGAATCAGAGTTTTTGAAGGGATTGAATATCTTGACCTCCTTGATGCATGAGAATATAGTTCGGTTAAGAGGATTTTGCTGTTCCAAGGGTAGGGGCGAGTGCTTCCTTGTTTATGATTTTGTCCCCAATGGAAATTTGCTTCACTATCTTGATTTGAAGGATGGTGATGGCCATGTCCTTGAATGGTCAACCAGAGTTTCCATTGTGAAGGGAATTGCCAAAGGTCAGTTTAGCCTTCTAATCATTGTCACTTAAGATTTCATATTTTAATTAAGGCTTCTGATTGCAAGGAAATTTTATGTGTTCAAACATTGTTCGTAATAACAATGGTGCTTTTCAAATGTTCCTGAGCAGGTATAGCTTATCTTCACAAGCACACAGCAAATAAGCCAGCTCTAATTCACCAGAACATTTCAGCTGAGAAAGTGCTCACTGACCGGCGCTACAATCCATTGCTCTCAGATTCTGGCTTACAAAACCTCCTTACCAACGACATTGTCTTCTCAGCACTGAAGGCTAGTGCTGCCATGGGTTACCTAGCTCCTGAATACACCACTACTGGTCGATTCACAGAGAAAAGTGATGTTTATGCTTTTGGGGTGCTGGTTTTACAAGTCCTCTCAGGGAAGCGGAAAGTCACTAACTTGGTCCGACTTGGAGCAGAGTCAAACAGGTTTCAAGAATTTATCGACCCAAACCTCCATGGCAGGTTCTTTGAATACGAAGCAGCTAAACTTGCTAATATTGCTCTGCTTTGCACTCATGAGTCTCCTACAGAGCGACCATCCATGGAAGCAATCGTCCAAGAGCTTGGTAACTGTAGTAGTTGTCTCTAATTTCCCGCACTTATCTTCATCAACACCATTACCTGAAAGTTTTCAAGTGGGCAATGACAAGCCAGGGATGAGTGTGGCACTAACTACTCACTAATGATGGAACTTTTATAATTTATTGCATTAACAAGTTATGTGCTTTTGTCCTCTTACCGAGGACTAAGCTTTGTAGTTAATGTCAGCCAACACAAGTTTTCTGTAGCCTCAGGATGAGGTTTACATGAGGGATTGTCCTCTGTATTACACTGCTATTCGTTGAAAATTTTTTGCAGGGAAGTGGGTTTTCGCTGTGCTTTTATCAATGTGTATCAACTTGATAAACTAATCCCCAATGTTGAAGTAGTTGTAGACCTCCATTATGTTGATCTTTGCAAATCTTATGAACCTGCACCTCCTAGCACTATTTAATATTTTCCGTGCCTTGACTACATGAATGCCTCGAGAGTATTACTATTTAGCAACAATAAGATGGAATGATTAATTATTATCATCGTTTGCTTTTAGATGATTTAGGCCCCTATTGATCACATCACTTGTTATGGAAGTAAATGGACACAATCACTTTGTGGCATACGACCCTAAGCCAATTTGGAGACACAATTATGTTAGTACAAGTCCAAATGGATCTTTCTACTAATGATCCACTCTGTCACACTAACACCAAGTATTTATGATTAGCTTCTGATCAATGATCTCTAAGCTGACCTTGGATTCTGTCTTAATCCCATTATAGCCCTCTGAGCATGTTCAGTGTGAAGTATGATAACAATGATTAAATTCCTAGCTGGCAGGTGTTTCTTGTCCCTGGTAGGGCATCAAGTTGAAACAGGTTTCAGTGCCCACTGCCCAAGTTGGAATCCAATTACTATGAAAATGACTATGTAGGAAAAGAGCACTGTCAGGTTAAATCTTTCCAAAATATGCTTGTTGCGTTTGACTGTTTGTGTGTGTATTGTTTGGAAGTGGTGCACATAACACAGACTAGCTGCAGGTGCGGCCTCATATTTGCTTTTGAAGACCCAACCCAACATTGTTCTGGGCCTGAAGGGTGCTAGGATTGTGTATTGGTTATTGTCCGGTGTCTACGTTGACTTTTTGCACCCAAATGAATGAAATTTCCGTTTTCGTATATGGTTTGTCACAAATCCTATCCAAAATGGTCGGATCCTATCCTTAAACGGATACACCATAAAGAAAGATCTTATGAGTGCCTCACTAAAAAATGCTAATAAAGAATTTGTTCAAAGTTACGAAACAGTTTGTTAGACCTGGCAATGGCAACATTCAGGGTGCAGAATCGTCTGCAAGCCAGTATTTTGCACAGGCAAAAACCAGTAGTTGTGCATTATTGCCGGCCGTGCAAAGCTGAATTGTGTGTGTGTATGTGTGTGATAATACCACTGACAGAAAATGAACACAGCTTCCTGGACGCTAGATTTAAAAATTATTGAAATATTTGTGACTTGTTCTCTATTTTGAAGAAACGTGATTCATAAGTCCATGTTTTGTGCCATTTCCTAAACAGTAATCAATTAGCTGTTTTGTCCTCAATTTGAAGGACATTAACTTGTAATCATATGAATAAAATCTGATACATTTACATTAGTATATGAATAAAATCCGATACAGTTACATTAGTTCTGCTAACTCCGTGTTTTTAATTGCTGCACCAAAACTCAATTCATTGCTGGTCATTGACATTTAATTTTATATATTGCATGATTGGTTGAACTGAATCCATTAATATTTTGTTTTGTCTTGATTTTGCAATTTGCTCATGTACTTAAACACAATACATATTATCCCTCTAAAAACTTAAATCATTACAATATTATAGTGTATATATAGCTTGCTATTTACATTTAGGACTCCAAAATTAAGGCTCTAAGCCCCATTTGCTTCTTAGTAGTACCAACCCCATTTGCTTCTTTCAGCCAGCAAGAAAATGGAGCATTAATCTGCTTTTGTTGAAATTAATCAATCTAAGCATGAATTTGTTTCCCTTGTGGAAACCTGACTCTGAACACATGCTCTTCACCGGTGCATTTATCAACTTTAACTATCCAGTGACTCTTTTTATTAGCACTTGCTGCTGCTATTCTCGTCACTAGCAGCCCCTCACCTATAGGCAGCAGCTGAGATTTCGATCCGCTGGACCGCCATGACCCTTTGCAAAATGCATTGTAGCCAACAACAACAGCACCGTTTGGCTTGTTCCCTGCTTGCACTGCTCTCAGGACACCTTCATGGTTCTCAAGGTTGCAATCAATAAGCACAAAATCTGCTTCCCTGAAGTGGCTTAACATCAAACTTTGAGCATCACCAATGACAAACTCGACATGGGATGCATCAAGGCCTAGGAATTTTTCAGATAATTTGTACTCTTCAACACCGCGAAGAATGCAAACTACGCGGCCACCAGTTTGATGAGCAGCAGCTACCAGGGCTAGCGTTGTGGCATTGGCTACATTGGCACATGCCACAACCATTAGCTGTGCATTGTTGCCAGCAGCTAGTGCTGATATGAACTCTGCTTCATTTGGTTCCTTTGCCTTTTGGCTCTGCCCAAAGATCACATAAAACAAATCAGGAAAAAATTGAAAGATAGAACAAGATGTATATTTGGTATCAGTATTAATATTAATATTATGAGCATGTGAAATATTATACGAGACTTACCATTTTGAGGGTTTTGAGGTAGGCTTTTGTGGCATTTTCAGCAGACCAGCAAGCCATTTTATTTTTTATTTTTCTCTTGTATGGAATTTGATTTTGGGATAAGAAGCAGAGTCTTTTTCTTTCAACTTTCAAGCTTTTGTCAAATGAATTGATGCCTTTGGTCTAGGCTGATGGGGCTTATATATAGTAGTAACCTAGGGAGATTGATTATTGAAGGGAGACCGTGTCATTGCAACTGGCTAAAATTAAAAAAATAATGCAAGTACAATAAAAAGACGTGGAGTTATTTTCAATTGTCAATTGTTTCGTTTGGGTGGCCTATTTTTATTCAATTCTAAATTATTGCACAACCTAAGAAAATAATTCCATGGAGATTGCAAGTTTTCACTTTTCAGCTTTTACAAATTGCGTAAAAAGGTATTTAGCTTTACGAAATTTGAATTTCATTTGGTTCCTTAACAAACATGAAACATCAAACACCTAGGACAAAAAGTAAAAACGGTAAAATAATTCATAACACCATCTGTAATTATTAATTTTTAAAAAATTAGACAACAGCCATACACACAATTCATGAAGAGTGTTATTGTAATATTAGCAAATTAACAAGATTCTACTTGTAAATAGGACTCATAGTTTTAATATTTGTTTCTCAATTCTCTCTCTCTCTCTTTTTTTTTTTTTTTCCCCTTTTTCATTTCACTTGCTTTTCTCAATAACTAACAAGCACCCCAAAATCTCAAGAAATCATAACTCCTCCAATTTCTATCTTTTAAATTTTATTTAATATTGAGGTGTTGCATCTTTTAAGCTATAGTTGCTGTGGCAAAGAAAAATTGTATTATAAAATAAAAGTTAATAGTATGTAATAAATATATTTAAATAATAATTTTTTAAAAATAGGTAAAAATATAATAGATTTTTCATTATACAAGTGTAAAATAAAATCAATTTAACTTTCAAGCTATAATATATAGTATTTATCAAACACTTTAGCATTGTAACTTTTAAACTGCAACTATCTAACTTTAATTTCAAACGACTCATTAACCTAGAATATTTTAGATTTTATTGATAAAATATTTTATATCAAAAACCCCACTTTCTCAAATCTTAACCAATTTCTCAAGTGATTAAAAATAAGATTTGTTTCATATAAATGGACCGCAAATTTTTCAGTTGACCCACAAACGATCTTGAGTAAGTTTCCTGGATAGCTGCTTAATAATTATTAAACCAAATTCAACAGATGATTCATATAATTTAAAGGGGCTTGCATGATTTCATTTATTAAGGCATCACACCATTTCCCAAATATTCATCAATGAATTAGCTGTGATGTCCTTTACTGGAGAGACATTATGTTAAATATTGAAAAGGAATTATAAGATTCTTAAGGCAAAGCATTAAATTATGTTGAGATATTAAGGACAAGCAAGGCGATGATGAATGGTTCATGTTAACTCCGGCAGCAAGGCAACAAACTTGTGGTTTTTATATATGGTTTTGAGATTTAATATTGTAATTAAGCTTAAAAAATTAACAATTTGTGCACTGTCCTTTTATGTACGGGCTGTCCAAAAACTCCAAAAATATAATTATAAAATTTGATTTAAGTTAAATATATAATCGAACTGGAATCTTAATCTCTCATGAAGCGTAATTGGCCGCTTATTGATGAATTAATTTTTATCCCTTTTATTTCCGAGAGTAACAAGTATATCAGTTAAAAGATTAGTAAAATTATTTTTAAAAATATTATGAGTTTTAAAATTAGTCATATGTATTTAATAAATTTTGTTGTTGAACTTATGTAAGAATACTATGACTAAAACGGACATAATGTTAAATAAAATTTATATATATATATATAATATTTTTTATTTTGTATATATAATAACTTGTAACTAAATAAATCTTTTTATTTTATTATCTCAATATAAATGATAATAATAATAATAGAGTCCTTAAATTCAATAATTTTATTTTCTAATGGAATAAATAAAATTTTAAGATTTTTATCATATATGAGGATATATATGAAATTGTATTGAGAGTCCGTTTGGAATTACTTTTGAGAACACATAAGTGATTTTGAAAAAATAAAAGATAATTTTGTTGCTTGGTAAATTATTTTAAAAATTACTTTTGTCATAATCACATGTCTTATAATAGATTTTTAAATAACTTTTTCAAATTTTAATTTTAAAAGCTACTCATTCAATGTTTTTCAAAATCTGTTGTAAAATGAGGTGATTTTATAAAAAATAATTTTTAAAAAATTATTAAATGTCAAAATTAAAATTTTAACTTTTCAAAATTATTTTTAAACCTCTAAAAAAACAAATCCAAATGGCCCTAAATTAGAGAGCACAATTTTTTGGATTCAGTTTTACATCAATAACAGCTCGGAGGACAGAATTCACAAATCATGATATGGGTTATAGGACATCTTTGTCTTATAGATTGATCCTATGACGCATAAATAATTCTTCCACAAGAAACATTTTAGGAAAGTTAAATAGTCAAAATTTGGTAGCAATTTATAGGTTTAGCCATATTCTAGTCACTCTTGTTTTTGGGGGAGCCTAAAATTATAAATGGTTCATAAATTTTGACTATTTCCATAAATTCCCAACCTTTTATGCTACCTGAATGATGCGTTGCATTTGTCGAAAATCAGCCACACACAGTGATAAGTACAAGCATACCCAGAAAAATCTGAGAAAAAATTTTCATTGCTCACCAATTTTCCACAAAATCAATCAATTCTATTATTTATTCACTTAGGCCTTCAAATGAGACAAAATAACATTTAAAGGAATCATTCGAAGAATTATTAAGTGATAATTAGGTCATGTAATAATTAAATGCAAGAAATTTCACTAAATGAGCTGGCTATACATTTGAATAGAATTAATCTTGTTTTGTGCACCCCAAGGGCCAAACACAGATCCAAATCAAGATCAAGATGTTTCCTTCCCAATCACAGAGATAACAAATGAAGCCCCATTGAAAAAGCTTTTATGTCTGCTTGTCTCTCTGGCAAAACTAGCATGCCCCATTTGTCTGATTCTTCAGAAGAGATGATACAAATCCTTGTAGCAAAATCTGTATAAGCTTTGATATAGTTATGGTCTTGCCTGCAGCTAGCATGATCAGTATCTGGCATTTTCTTCACTATTCTACGAACTTATTTTTCATTTTCTTGGCTGCACCAGGAAAACAGTAAGATGATAAAAAGAAACGTGCATTGGAGTCAGAAAATTATAAGAAGGTGATGAGAAATGGGAAGTGTATGATATAAATTAATTAAACGAGTTGTGGCCACAGGATTCTGAAGAATTTTTAATGCATCCCTCAAGAAACATGTCTGCATGGGTCAATACTATCAATTCTTTTTTTTTAAAAAAAAAAAATTCAATGGTATTTACGATTGCATGCATACGTGTGTGCTTGCATGTAGGCGCATGTGTTAAGATCTATTAGTGGGACACGCATGTTGCTGCTGAGTATAACGTGGCGGGTTCGGACATTTACGTTAAGGCCAGGGTTATTTTATAATTAATCATGAATTATAACCACATATATAAAATAATATATTATAATATTAATAGTGTGGTTACAGACGAATTCTCTGTAATAGAGTAGTTTCAATGTAGCCGAACTCTTATACTAAAGCTCTGTTTATGAAGTGCTGTGTTGAATGGTAATGATGCAGCTTGGCTACCAATCTACCACGTAAAGCGCAACAGCCCCGAACACATTTTTAGTTTTTGACCATGACAACCACTTAAAGTATTTTAGGATTGCTAGGCTGCCACTGTCATATCAGTTTGCTTATATAATTTTACATATATATACAAAGTCATATTTCAAAATTATTATGATAAATCCGTACGTCCAAAATGATCTTTTTATTTGTATAGGTATTCTTTGTTAGTTTAGATTCAGTCATTAATTAGGATTTAGCACATGTATTGTGTATATATTAATTCTATACTTGTTGGGTACCTCAGTACTTGTCACTGCACCAATAATAATAGTTTATATATTTAACTAAGATAGTTTAATACTCTTGCGAGGTTACTATATAAAGAATTCAATAGAAATTATGTCCATATTACTATTGGTTTTAAAGGATCGTAGTTCCTTAAATTTAAATTGTTGCTTGATGATTGCTTGTCATCATGTGCACGGCACGTGGCGATGCCTTCGGTCAAGGTATTTTTTGAAATACCGCACCTCATAATATAGATATTATTAAATGATAAAAGCTTATAAAATCTGATTATTGAACGGTGCGCTCAATCTGTAGGGTATGATTTGTTGATACCCTTACGGCACCGATGGTCGCTGTCCATGCAATGATGCTTAATGTTTTGTCTCCGGTTCACGTGTCAGTACTGCAGGAAATTCTCTCTCCTCCGGAAGTTCTAGCCAGTCTGCAGAGGCATCTGGGCTCAACCTTTACGAAATGAACCAGTTGGCATTCAATGGTTTTGAGTTCGAAATTGGGCCTCCTTGGTTCACTAATTAGGCCCAAAGCCCTTGTGCTCAAGATTTCTCCGACATCAGTCCAAATCCTTAAAAAATTCTGTCCTTTTTTACATCGTCTAATCCTCTAATAATTAATGTTATATTTATTATTCAGTAAACAAACGACACGTAACTCTAAGATTCAGATATTAGATCTCTTACATTACTGATTCAACAAATCTCACAATTTTCTATTATTTTCTAATAAAACCACCTCATAGTCATATCTGCATTTCTACATTTATAAGAAATCAGTCTCTAAACTAGGTATTTTATATTACTCAATAATTATATATCTAGTTTGCATTAGATTTATTAAAACACAGTGGAAAATATTTGAGTTTATTGTGGGCATTTTAAAGAGAGATGTTGATGGTGTACTCGACCTCATAGAAGCATTGGAATTTTAATTTTTTTTTGTTAAAAGAATGATTATATTTTATATAGTAATTGGATTAAATAAAGCAAAACAAAAGAAGAAAATATCCAAGTTTTTTTTTTTTTTATTTCGTCTAGTCAAAATCCAAATAAAATATAGCAATTGATTCAAGGGAAAAAGATTAGACTGATCGCACGGTCAGAGAAGTGAGATCAAATTGTGACTCACACGCACACCAGCTACACCCAACACGTGTACTCATCATAAGCTGACACGTAATCATCAATACACGCTGGCGTAATATCTCCTGGTTCCAGTTCAACCACAGGAAAACTGAAACCCCACGGTAACACCCCACACACTCTCACTCTCCCAACTCGTGCGTCACCATCCTTTCGTACATATTACAAAACAAAGTTGAAGAAAAAAAAAAAAAAAACTTGAAAAACGAAAACAAAAAGAAATAAAAACGAGAGGGAGAGAGATATGGGGAATACGTTTTGCATATTGTGCGGGTGCATCGACCAGGCGAGTATCGGCGTCGTTGAGAGGTGGGGCCGATTCGAGAAGTTGGCTGAACCGGGTCTACACTTGTTCAACCCTTGCGCCGGCCAGTGGCTCGCTGGTATCCTCTCCACCAGGATCAATTCTCTCGATGTCCGTATCGAGACCAAGACCAAGGTATATATATTTATTTATTTACTTTTGTTTCTTAATAATTGTTTTTTTTTTTTTTATTTTGTACATGTTTACGATTGTGACTTTTATTTTAGTTAATGATATTTAGCTATTTTATTTTTGCTATGGGTTTTGTGAGTAATTTTTTTGTTAGTTTAATACGAAAGATGTGTTTGATTATCAGCGTTTATTAAGGTTAATAAGCCAAACTTAGAAACTTTAGAGATGGAAGAAAGGTTTGTGGCGGTGTTGATACCATGATGTGCGTGATGAGTAATGGAATAATGTTGGGTTGTGTAAGCATGTACACTTGCGTTCCCTTTCTTGATTCGTTTATCAGTTCTTTCTATTTGAGTAAAATCCCCTCGGAAAGTGGTGTTTATGACCTTGTTGGTTGTGAGAGGGTAGAGCTATTTAACAATGGAGATTTGGATATCACTTAGTTGGAGTGTGCTAAAGATTTATATTGCGTGCCTAAATTTGATGGAGTTGTAGACCGTGAAAGGCTGTATTATTTGACGTTTTGCACTTTTTACTTGAATAGCCTTATATCACAAATTGGTTTGGAAGAACCAAAATACGTCCGATGCTCCTATCTATTTTGTTAGCTACAAGGTGTCAAATCTAAAGAAGCTATTCCGATATTAAGGAATATTTCTACCCCTTCCCCGCGGAAGGCTGCCCAACCCACCCTGTTTTTCAGTCAGCGTGCGTGATTCAATATGATGTCAGTGAGCTGAGATGTTGTGACTTTGTGAGTATTAATACTTGTCTCCTGTTTTCAGGATAATGTCTTTGTGCAACTGCTTTGTTCAATTCAATACAGGATTGTCAGAGCAAATGCTGATGATGCATTTTATGAGTTGCAGAACCCCAAAGAGCAGATCCAGGCTTATGTGTTTGATGGTATATTTTCATATTATTTTTCTAGGTTATAATCATTCTGTTTACTTCTTGGTGCCTAACCTCTTCCAATTGCTGCAACTTGTTTTTCTTCTTAGTGGTTCGTGCTCTTGTTCCAAGAATGACGTTGGATGAGCTCTTTGAACAAAAAGGTGAAGTTGCTAAAGCTGTTTTAGAGGAACTTGAGAAGGTAAGCGTATTACTATCGTGTAGTATTTACCATTAATATTACCACCACATTAATAAAAACTGCATGTTTGTAGCCGTTTTTGCCTTCCGTTTTACCTTTCATTTTTCCATGAAAATTGTTGTTTTCTTGTTTTTGTTTACATTAAACTGCTTGTTTACTGTTATGTTGGGCTTTGATGCTCGGGTTTTCAGGATTTTAAAAATACTGTTTTGATGGCTTGAATGAGTTGAATTTTTAATGGGTCTCCAGACATCTGTTTCGATATGATAGTGTTTATCCCTTGCTCTCACTAATATCTGTTTTGAGCTTCAGTTATTGGATAATGTTTTTGATAGTCTATGATGAAATCATGGATCAGGTGATGGGTGCGTATGGATATAGCATTGAGCACATATTGATGGTAGACATTATACCTGATCCTGCAGTGCGCAAGGCAATGAATGAGATCAATGCAGGTAATGAACTGATACAAACTACCTTGTTGTTCTAACTGCATTCAGATGTATTTGCTTGTTTTGATATTCAAAATAGCTGTTTATAGAAGTTTATGCATGTTGATAATGAGAATCTAAGTGCAGTCAGGAAGGATCATGTAATTTATGACTGGTGTCAGTGGGAACTGGAAGGGGGGTTAGGTGCACTTGTAAACTGGATGTGGCAGTGTTAATGTCGTGCAGTCCACTGAAATTGAGCAGGAGACTAGATGTTGTCAAAAGGGCTAACGTTATGTCCAGTAGTGATCTTGAATTGTAAAGAAAATTTGAGCAGTTATAGCTAATCTTATAGTTCACTGAAATCTCTATTCACGCAACCATTTTCACAAACTGTGTGTGACGAGCACATGCAGAATGAGGCAGGTGCATTTATCCTTAAAACCTTGGTACTTTTTGTAGATTGTCATTGAACAACTTTTACCAATAATTCTTAATTCTCTAATTCTGTTCAACCACAAGATTTCTATAAATTATTGTTGCTAATGACTAGCAATAGCAATTACAGGAAGATATATTGCTCACAATCATTTTTGTATTGTACAATGACTGCACAATTATTTTTTTTTTTTATTACAGCTCAAAGGCTTCAGCTTGCTAGTGTATACAAAGGGGAAGCTGAGAAGATTCTCCAAGTTAAAAGAGCAGAAGCCGAAGCCGAAGCCAAGTTCCTTGGTGGCGTAGGTGTGGCCAGGCAACGGCAGGCAATAACAGATGGTTTGCGAGAGAACATTTTGAACTTCTCTCACAAGGTAGAAGGCACCTCAGCTAAGGAGGTTATGGATCTCATCATGATCACTCAGTACTTTGACACAATCAAGGACCTTGGGAACTCATCTAAGAACACAACGGTTTTTCTACCCCACGGTCCTGGTCATGTTCGGGATATCAGTGATCAGATACGAAATGGGCTGATGGAGGCAACCGCTGGTCAAGTAAATGTTGAGTGATTTTATCCGCTATTGTCCAATACTCTTGCCGTTGTTTTTGCAGCATATCATGGCTTATGTTTGAGTTTACAGAGAGGTTGATAAAATAGGACGGTATTCTTACCCTTGGAAGAATACGGATTGAGCATATCATGGCTTATGTTTACATTGTATAGTTGTTTTCCCCTGCTGAGAATAGCACGAATAAACAAATATTATAATGGTTTTATTTGGAAATATATTTTTTTCATGTATTATTGTTTCCTTTCTGCCTAATGTTATCTGCAAGGATGGTTTCTAGTTTACTTGTCTAGTTGTCTGTCTTCATCTTCTGCGTGTAACATAACAAACACCTCGCTCGATAGATTTTGGTTATGCTTATGCTTCAATTATTCACTTTCTTCATCTTAAGAAAGAGAGGGAACAAACATGGGTGAATCTAAACACATTTTTGGCGGTTCCCGAAGAAAACAATACAACTTTTTTGAGCAGCTTTTTCGGCAGGGTTCATAGATTTGTCATGCAATATCGAAAAAGAAAAATCGGTTGCTCGCAGGGAGAGCAGAAAAGATTATACCCGAAAAATGATTTCGCAATTGTTCCCAAAAGGGCAAAATGCAAAAAGGGGTAATTTCAAAGGAACAATGGGCCGTCCAAAGCATAAGTGGGCCAACATGCAATAGATATATTTTTTCAATCATCATTAATTAGGAGAGGAAAAAAAAAAGTAGGGTATCATAATTAGATGCTTCTATGATCATCATGAATCATGATTATTTTAATAAGTTATGGGTCCCGGTGTACTTTGAATTTCAAAATTATGTGGTAAACAAAAGTGATTTCGGTGAGGATGGGATAATTCAAGCTTTAGGTAACGTTGCTATAAGGATTTCTTTTGAAATGTGGCGAAAGCATAATCATGGAAATTTCACATCAATGAAAATAATTGATTGCTTCATTTAATTTTCTTAGGGTGCTTCTCGGATACATTTCCTAAAAGAATTTGCCATAAAATGGAAATTTCACAAAATAAACAAGAAATTACAATGTTTGGCAGGCTCTCCAAAACATCACTTCTCTGTACTAAACTCCTGCACTTCTGCAGCTTAAAAAGATTCTCTAGTAATTTTTAGCACTTTGTGGCAATAATACATCATTCATTTTGATGTTTGAAAGATATCCTAACCTCTTCATGCTCAAAGAACTAGTAAAAGAAATAAATAAAAAACTGAACAATGAAATGAGAACTAGTCAATATATGTGGGCATAGAGAAAAGCAAAAAATGATGAACAGATAAGGAAGTACGTGGGTGGCATGAAAACCATAATTAAGTTACTGTTTACATTTAGATTTTAAGTATGGTAGTTTAAAAATTATATTATTTATGAAAAAAATTAATAATATATAATAAATATAATTTTAATAAAATTATTAAAAATATAATAAATTTTTTATCACACAAATAAAAAATTATATTAATATAAATTTCAAACTACAACATATTTTAATAATATAACTTAAAAAAAATTATAACTGTTCAATCTAACCCGCACGCAGCAATATTCACATATCATTTATACCAATGAATCAGCACAATCATAATTTTTTCTCAAAAGTTCAAAAACAAAAAAAAAAAAATTTGGTAATTTTTCACTCAATCATCAAACTCGTCATCCCATCCAACAACCCAAAATATGAAATTAAAAAGGGGAAAAGAAAGTCCCAGTACATTATCATATACATTTAAAGTCAAACAATTGTTACGTCATAGAAAAATCCCTAACCAATATGCTGAAAAAAAGTTGAACCCACAAGAACTTCCTATTTTTTTACCCTGGTGTAATAATTGGCATTTAAAAAAAAAATTGTGTAAAATAATTATTATTAGATATGCATTATCTTGTTATGCATACTTTAATCTACTGTGAAATTCCTGGTGTAAAAGATTTAGGTACATGATGTGCAGGATCTGACATATCATTAGCATAAAGAAAAAAGTTAAGATTTCTTGTTACTTCAAATTAGAAAGTCAGAACGGGGTCAGAATTGGTAAGCAAAGCAATTCATTTCAAAATTTTCAACATAGTCCCACATATTCTACATGTAGGACTCCAATTTCAAGTACTACCAAGAGCTGTATAAGTGAAAGTTAAAATAGAGATGATGAAAAAGAACATTAATCATAGGGATCATTGAAAGTAGAAAGATTCTTTGTAGAAAGAGAGTTTTGTCCAACACTAATGATTGTACATCTTACCCTTTAACAATAACATGAGTTGAGTGAGAA
The DNA here is from genome assembly GCA_025617385.1 of Murraya koenigii. Taxonomy (NCBI): domain Eukaryota; kingdom Viridiplantae; phylum Streptophyta; class Magnoliopsida; order Sapindales; family Rutaceae; genus Murraya; species Murraya koenigii. The sequence goes on from CM046818.1 coordinate 24,561,147, forward strand.
ATGAAGCCATACCATACGAGTAAAAGAGTTTCCCTTTCTAGTTGGTGAGCAGTCGGCCCTTAACGGACAGAGTCCTGCATTTCTTCACCAACTTCAGTAGCAAAGGTAAACCAAAGTAAAGATGTTCACTCTACTAAAGAGAACCATAAAAAGTGATGAGCCCACTGATTTTCACATTTAACTCAACTGCACAAGAAAATTCACTTTTACTAATCACAATGGGTTTCTTATGATAAGTGGAAATGATGGGATATGGGTTTTCCAGAAAAAAAAAAAAAAAAAAAAAACCCTATTAACTAAAATTTAGAGATGTGACATGAATCATGATGAGCAAACTAGAGACAGCCTTGTTGCTATGGGAAAAGGACACAGTGATTAGCCTAAATATCTCATAAGCTATATTGTCAAGCATTTTTTATTTTATTTCATTTTTCCTTTTCTCCCATTACTTCTAAACTATTGTTAGTGCATCTCTAATTTTGTAACATCTATTGTAGATTTGATTGTTTTTACCTGTCAAAAACAGCGTCTCATGCATTCCATCTCTAAAGTTCTGCAAGTAATAGGAAAAGAAAAGAGAAAGAGTCATTACATGTATGTGTCATCCCTTTTCTTTCTATTGTTTTCTAATATTTTTTATCTTTTGGTGATTGCACTGTGTAATTTATGCAACATATTTTAAGCATGAATAAATCACAATATAGTTCAATGGCCAGCCTACATCATTTACCAAAATATTATCATTACAGTAAATAAAGGCAAAGAGCTTGGACGTAGATAAATGGCTTTAATGTGTAAACACATACACGACTACAAGACAATTGAAAATGTAACTTAAAATTATATCCACCAACCTGCTGGGTTATAGTCAACAACACTTGCTGAAACGTTGAAACTGTAGACCAATTCAAGGTTGTTGCAGAATGCATATCATCTATGTATATGTGCTTCCTCATGCCGACAAGGCTCGTTGCTTCTGCTTTGCTTGATGTAGCAATCATGTTACTCCAACCGATAGCTCTCAAATACTTAATTTTCAACTTTGACATCAGAAGTTTGAAAAAAGGTCCCACCAAGAGAGTAGAAATATCCCGATAATTTGCAACGTTAAAGAAGTCACAGGAAAGGACAGGTTATAAGCTTTGCAAAAACAAAAAACAAATAGATAAATTGAGGGGAAAGAAGGCCCCTTTGCCTTTACTTTTCTTTGACTGCAATTAAAGCACTGAGATGGACATCCACTCCTTATAGTGGGGCTCCACGTATTCAAGAAACAGACGCCTTAGGTGATTCATGAGTTAGATCACAAGAAGTGCTGCTTCTGCAACAAAAATCTTCTCTCAAGTTCTTTCAAGGTTGACTCATGATCAAGTCTGATTTCCATTTACCCAACCGGCTCACAGAAACCCTAATCTGCAGTCAAAAAATAATAATAGTAATAATAATAATAATAATAAATAAATAATTTCAGATATTTGCTATTTTCGTGTCTTTTTGGAACAACTTCTATCAAGAATCTTATAGTAGTGGCTACTACAGTCCAAAAATTAATTGGTCTATCACCTAATCATCAAAATGCAACATGGCATACTTTGCATTTTCTATAGTATTCAACAACAAAATCAAGGATTCCCCAAATATTGAAAGATTCTGTTTCATTTCTTACTTAATGCTGTTACATCACTGATCATGAAGCAGAACCGGTAGCCATTCAAGCAGTAATCTTTTAGAGGGATGTTGGACCAAGAATTTATAAGTTCATGTGGATCTTAACTGTTTTATATTACATGGGTTCTAATTCATGCAACAGATGTGAGGTGTGTCTACAGGTACAGAATTCTTCAAATTCTAAGGGCTAAGATATCTATGTATCACACTTAAAGTGGAAGCCCATAGCCGATAGAGAGAATCCATGAGAAGAACTAGAAAATCCTTTCTACAGTCAGGCAAGCCAATGGGCAGAGATTCTGTTCACAAGAAGTGTCCATGCATTTAAATATGAGAATAACACAGCATCAGATGAACATAGAACATCCTCTCACTCCCACCAAAACTAAAGGAGTTTACGATGGACAATACAAGCGAATCCATTAAACATCTTGTCTTCTGGCATCTCAATATGGATTCATATCCACTGAAAGTCAAAATCTGAGCTACAAATGAGGACCAAAAATGAATTAATACAACTGGTAACAACTTTTCCTATTGGCTAAGATTTCAGAAATATGATTTTACTCATGGCATAATTAACTACGTCCTTAATATTTATCCTTGTAACAAACTGTTCACTGGCATCACCAGATGTTATACCCTCATTTGATGCATGTTAATATTTGATTATAACTTAGGTGGGAGAAAATGGAGGTCATAATCTTCAAATAATGGGCAAGTGTTTTGTTAAAAGCTTTCATTAATGAAGAATATCAATGTTCGCATCATGTTTTGATCCTCTAGAAATAAAGAAAGCAAATTGCATCCTATCCACATAATTCTTTCACAGATCACGATAACAAAACTGTTGTTTCCTTCAAGTTACAACATCCAATCATTTAGCTATTTTTACCTTTTGGTTTATATCATTCCTTTCCTTTTTCTCTTACCATTTATCCAAACAATTGGATATGTATTTCTGCCAGTCACCATTTTGGACATTAGAAGTTATAATAAAGTTCAATTCTTTTCAGAATAAACTATGTTAGCAGCAAGTACAAAATTTAAACATCGGCATCATTATTCCATCGATTGTTCAACAAAGGAAAAATTATCCATCAATTTAATGATTTAAAAATCATAAACAGTAAAATTTCTGAAGAAGGCATCCAAAAGCAGTCCAAATAAGCAGCAGTTATGCCAGAAAAAATCAGTAAATGATTCATTCTGGTCGCTATTCACAAATAAATATTCATTTTGAACTTGTAAACACAAAAGAGCAAAACATCATGATACAATACATCTCTAGTAATGCTAGAAAGTAGTTAAAACATTCTTCTCGTTATGTTTCAAGGGCCTGCAGATGTTTATGTTAATAAACAAGAAAGGGTCTCTTCTCTGCGAACCATACTGCAGGAGATCAATCATTCATTCGAATAATGCAGTTCTTCGATTATAGTAAGAGCGGTTGAATCCCTTCCCTATATATCTATGTCCCAGCATACCTTTCTAAATCTTGGACAATGCAAAAAATGGACAAAGAGAAAATAGTGGAAAAAAGAATTCAGTAAATCCTACAGATTTAGAAGCTTGCAGGAGTTCAAAAGAAAAACATTACATTGATGAAGCATCAGCAAAGACTTCATTAAGCATGTCATCTTCGCAGCCTGATGTAGCAAACAGCTCTGCATCCTTTTCTTCCTCATTAGAAAAATCACGTTTTTCAAGCTTGGCATGAGCTGCAACAAATATCATCTTCTGAGCTCTTTCAAGGCTTGCCCGAGAGTGTCTCTGCACACAATACCACTTCATAAAGGACCAGTTACACTTAAATCCAAATGAGGTTGCATGAAGGAAAATTAACCTCACTGCAACTTTTCCTAATGACTTGTATTCACTAAGGCAAGTTTCCCAGACAAGCCTACTGCTCTGGGGATTTGCAATTCTCATCTTTCCAGTTATAGGATCTCTCTGTTTGACCTGAACAGCCTGAGCATAGAGTGGGTCAAGCCCTTCGGATCTCCATTTCATGAGCTCCATCAATGCAAAATGAGCTTCTTCCCTAGAAACAAGTCTGGTTATGAGCTTATCCACATCCTTTTCTTGCTCTTCTGTCAAGCATTTGAACGGGGGAAGGTACTTTCCACTGTTGTCCTTTATCAAGTAAAGAGGATCGAGTATAAAGGCAGCTGACCATGCAGGGTGATAATTTTTTCTGAATCTCTTTTCAACTATTTTCTCAACAGTTTCTCCTGGAATACTAAATTTGGCACACCAATTCTTCAGCTTTGATCTCAGCTCCTCCCAAAGAGGGAGGCATTGTCCAATTAGCGGTCTCTCGGCTTCAATCTCCTGAGTCATCCCTTTTATGAGCTTCACAAGAGAATAAACTGCTTCCAATTCATTCCAAAACACCTCACTTTGAATGATCCCAACAACTTCCTGAGAAACTGGATCATCCATACAACTTAACTTTATCGAATCATCCAACACAGCCATTTGAAGCACACGGGCAGAGCTCCATACATCCTCCAACATTGCAAAAAAAGGCACAAAGTTATTTCTGCAGTCACATTTGTTTGAAGGAACTCGAATCAACTCAACATACTCAAGCTCCATCATCTTGTGCTTTCTTGAACTAATCCTAATCTGCGGTTTATTATTTACAAAATTTCCAATCTTCAAACAAGTCTCCATAACACTCGTAAACACTGGAAGCTCTTTACCAAAATCTTTAAGTAAACTCAAAAATCCCTGGAGCTGACAAGACACATTCACCATCCACTGATTCTGAATCTCCAAATTCCTCAACGCCTTCGCTTTATACTTATCGGCGACTATCCCTACGCACCTTTGAACACCATTACCACATATTCCCATCACTGTCTCCCACAAAACATCCTCCGCCAGCTTATACGAAACTGACCCTCCAGTAATCAGAGCCTTCTGGTACACACTAGTCCCATTAGGCAAATTAACCGTAAACTTAACTAAACTATCATCATCACCATCACCACAACAAGTTCTAATCTTCCACCCATCAGAAGCAACTTGAAAAAACATTGCCTCTTTAATTCTAATCTCCGACTCAGTCTTTGCCTGAACAAACTTTCTATCAAGCCTAGCATCTAAAACCTCCTTACGCGACATAACTGGCAACCCCACTTGGCTGAGAAAGGCTCTAAACTTAGGTTGATCGAAACTCGAAAACGAGACCGACCCACATGAGTCATAGAACCAATCAGTCAATAACTCAACAGCTGAATCGATTTGGTCCTTGCTTAACACAGGACCAGGCCTTGTTTTAGGACTCTTAAGCTTCTTAACACTATCTTCCAACATCGCTAACGCCCCCAAATCCTCCCTCCCGCCAGACAAAACCAAATGTGGCGACTGAGTTGACTCAACTATCGCTAACGAGTTGTTGTTGTTGTTGATGTTGCCTGCTTGTGTTTGTGTTTGGTTCTTACTCCGCTTTCTGTTACCGTTACCGTTATTGGCGACGTGGACTGGCGGCGGGGATGCTGCGAAGGAGGATAGCGGTAGCGGAGAGAGGGAATGTGGTTTCAAAACGGCGGCGAAATTGGGGCAGGTGCCGCGTTTGAGGTGTTCGGAGGCGGTTCTTGAAGGGTTAGAGGCGGAGAAAACGGCATCGCATAGTGAGCATTTGAGCTTGACGGCTTTCGGGAGATTGGTTTCGGGGTGCTTAACAAGGATGGGTTCTAAGTGCACCCAGTACCACGCGCCCTTGCCTTTAACGGCTTTGGTTCGGACCATCATCAGGCCTTCGTATCGCTTGTTCACGGCCTTCGATGCGACGTCGTCTATCGTCGTAGTGGCAGCTGTCGCTGGAGATGATGACACGTCAGTTTGGAGTGGGAGAACGGGCGACGGCGTCGTATTCGCTGAAGCCATTTTTCAGTACTTAACGTTAAAATCTTAAACTAAAAAAAGAAAAAAAAGACACAAGGGCCGCGTTTGGATGTTATACTCCTACATGTGATGTGATCAGCCAAACGCGACGTAAGCTGAGTGTGTTTGTAAGGTGTTTGCGGAAATGTTTAGCTTCAGTTGACTGGCGTTGAAGCCGGGGGGGAAGACACAGAGAGAGAGAGAGAGAGAGAGAGAGTGACAAGGAGGTGTTTGTTTTTTTGTTAATATGTTGTGTGTCTCACTTTCTTTTCTTTTGGAGGAATGAATGTAATATACTAATATGTGTAAACTCGTGACTAATTATTATTATATATAATAATAAGATTAATAAACACTACTTTTCAACTGTTTGGGAATTGCATCATGTAATATTGAAAGATTCTTGCTTCGACTGCCAGTAAACTCCGCCAATGTCAATTTTGTAAAGCCATATAAAAGCTCTCGTGCCGTGATTATTGCTTATTATATACTGAAAATGCTAGCTTAACTCTCAACCTTTTTTTTTTCTTTTTTTTTTAATTTAATTTTAACTTAATGAAGAAAAAACAACTATTTAAACAGTTTATTTCTTTTTAAATTCTATTAGTAATTGTTGAATTTAATAACTAATATACAGAATTATTATATATGAATAAATGAATTTTTTATGCTTTATATTAAATAATAGTTTATATATATTATTGAAATTCAAAATTTTTTATATTTAATCTTAAATCAAATACAAGTTAAAATAAATTATTAAGAGTTGGATTAATTTCCTAATGCAGACAGCCATGCATAGTCTTGGATTAAAATTTTAAAAAAATAAAAAAAAAAATACCCTGAAAATTAATCGAGTCCTATCTTTTGCCCCCCAATATTTGAACTCTAATCTGAATAAGCTTGCGAACGGTTTGCCCAAAAAAGAAAGGATAGGATCTTCACAATTCCAAGGAAACAAGACAAAGATGAGGATACCGTAATAATATATTAAATTTTTTTAAAATTTTAAAATTTCGAAAAATAAAAATCATTGGTTATATAGAAAGTAGAAACCCATTTAGGTGGATTGTCACTAGCTACATGATAAAATGTTTAATAATGATTGCTCCTACTGTACTGAGGGATATGATGAGCACAAATGAGCATGATTGGGTGTAACTATAAGCAATTTTTAAAAGCATATTTAACAAGTGCTTTATTGTTTCGTTTGTGAATTGCGATGGTGATGGCTAAATCATGCTACTCGTTTGGTGGAAGTGGTTGCAAACATATGCTATTATATCTTAAATTTTTATCGTGTGTGAACATTACTATTACTATCTTCTAATTTACACAAGTCAAGGTATTTGTTGTGAACTTGATTGGTTATTTTTAATTACATAAATTAATAATTTAAGCCGCACTATAAGGTTGAGCGTTTCTCATTTTTATACGAATGGAAAACAATGGTCTCTCTAAAAGTTAAAATATATATCTAACCTAATTTTATTTAAGACACTTAATCCCAAATTTAATCAATATTAATAATACTCTCGTGTTTAGAATTCTGAAATGAGAAAAAAAATAATTAGGACTATAAAAATATAAGAATGGGAGGTTTTCTCATTTCATATCACATTATTTTCTATTGAATTAATTTTTTATTATCTTCTCATAAATTGACAATTTTTAAAATAATTCTAAACTATAATAAATTTTAACTTACCCATATTTTTGTAAAGAAGATAAAAAAAATATATCTTTGTCTTCTGAATAAAAACAAAAAATAAGTTGAATTTATAATAATTTGAAGATTATTGAAATTTACTCATTTTTTGTTCAAAATAACAATTGATTTAACACATATGGATTCATCTTTAAACACCCCTCACCCTCCAATGCAAACTTTAATATATCTTCAATCCATTATCGGCCTCTTATCTCGTAAAATACAAGATCTATAGTTAATATTATGGTAAGTTTCGATCTTTAACTTATTAGATTATGCTTTGAGGTTTCAATTTAACTAAAAATCTCAATGCTTGAGTAAATATATATATATATATATATATATATATATATATATACACATATACACTCATAATTCTTAATTAAAAAAATTATTCTCTTATTAATTTTCTCTTCTCTACGACACCACCCCTGTCTATTTTAAAAATAAGTAATTGCATCCAATTGGTGAAAAATTTTCAGCCATATATTAGGAGTTTATTTCACTATATAATTCCAGCAAATAAATTATTTCACTATACGAACAATTAAAAAATAAATTGTTAGGCGGACTTTAATTTTATAATTTGATAACTTTTTTGAGAATATAATTTGATGAAGTTAAAAAATAATAATAATAAAAAAGTTAAAAGTTTATAAATGTGAGCATGCATGCATTAATATTATAAAATTTAATTAAAATATCAGTGTTCATAATATTTTTTAGAATGCAAATACATTTGTCATTTAAATACGTAATATAATAAAATATTTTAATAATGATTTACTAGGATGATGGAAGCAATAATCATCCGTGATCTATTTTCACAAAACATGAATACATATATATATATATATAATATGAAGTACAGGTAAGTGGGTATGCGGGTTGGGAAAAAGGCAAAAAATGATTAAAAAAAAGTCAAAAAGTTAACGTTTTGTGAGGATGAGAAAGAATTGAGAGGTGATTGGCATTTTCACCAAAAACTTTATAATTAATTTTTGCAAGCTCATTCTCACTTTAATTAAATTGAAGGTGAGAAATTCAGTAATGATTTTTAAGTTTGAAAAGGTAGAGAAAATTGGACCCATTGAGCTTTTATATTCTCATTATGGTGACAAAGATTCCCCAACATAATTTTATCGGAAAATCTTCTCATTCTTATCTTGTGATTTCTATTTTAACCTCTCAAATTTTGTCAATACCATTATACCATATCCCATCATTATTCATCAAGCTGGATTTGACAACTTTAATTGATTGTATAAGTTCAAGAAAAATCGATTTGATTTTTTTTTTTGGTAAAAAGATTCAATAATTTCGGCTAGAAGATATATATAGAATTATAAATTGCTATTTTCTATTAGATTTTGTTGTAAAGGGTCGGTTGTTGGTAATAGTATGTATATTAATTGACATCAAATATGTAACAAAATTTACCCCAATGATCTCGACCGACATATATAATATAAGTTCAATGAATTTCACAAATAGTCGCATGCCAATAAAACGACATGCAACTCCCTCCAGCAAACCTTTCAGTAATGGATATATTATTATATTATATTAATTCTACTATTTGTGAAGAAAAAAGTTTGAAGGTAATTGATTACAATTATTCAGATAAAAAAATAATTTTTATAATTGAGTTTTTATACTTATATTATGATAAAATCTTAAGGATATGTGTCTTTTTTCTATTTTTTAATTTATACAAGATTATAATTTATATTATGTAATATTATAATTGATATTATATCATATAACAATTAATATTTATATTAAATTTTATATAATACTGTTATTGTATTAATTATTTAATTATTTTATATAATTGATGAGTGAATTAAATCTCTCACAAAAGAAATTAAACGACACAATATTTTTACAAAAATTCGAACCGATACCCTCACTTGTGAGGACATAGTCTTTGGCAAAATGGTTGTATTTTCACTATTAATTTTTTCTAAATTTGCAAAAAAAAAAAACAAGAAGAAAGATACGCCAACTTCTTTGTCTTTTAAGGAGAGATTAAAATCTCAGTGTGTAGGGGCAAAAAAAAAAAAAAAACCATCATTAATAATAATCATCATGAGATGAGATCGAAAGAATACAAAGAAACAATGTAATAATAATATACGTATTTTGTGCACGTGTTTTTTTCGTGCGATGTATATTTAGTTCCTTTCGCCGGGCGGCAGCCAGCAGGTTTGGTGGAATCCAACGCAGGTAACATACTTAAAATCAAATTTATTATAACAAAAAATTCAATTAAATTAGATTAGTTGGATTATCTTTTACTCCACCTAAATTAACTTTTAATTAAGTGACTAAAATTAACTTGTGATTTATTAAGTTAATGATCAGATCATAGTTTATTTATTTGAATAATTATGTGTTCATCATCACTTTTATAGTTATGATTAATGTTTGAGCTATTAGGGCGAGCAAGAATTTTTATTTTAAATGAATTAAATTTTCATTTATAATTTTTAATCTCGATTAACTTTTCATCATATATTTATTAAAAAAAAATTAAACCTCGTCGATTCAGTATTTTCAGATCACCGCCGCGAACTTTTGAAAAGAAATTACAGCTTAATTTTCATAATTGTTTCCAAGGACAAATTATGATATGAATGCGCGCTCACTCCCGCGTAACAAATGGGCCAGGTCTACCCAAAAATTTTACCAAAAAGATGTGGAAAAGCCCATTAGCCTAACTGAAGTCATATTTGTTTTGCCAGTATCAGATTCAGGTCCATCCAAAAATAAATTAAATTTGTGGGGGTTGTTTTTGTTACAATGTCATTTGTGGACAAATAAAGAATTATTACACTAGACGCCAATTTAACAAGGCGTTTTTTAGCAAATCTGTTGGTGGTAAAAAATAAATAGTCTAATCAAGGGATGACACGTGTATAAGAGCTTGTTTTGGCTATAAAGCCCTTTGCAAGTCTAAAATAGGGGTTTGGATGTTGGGGGTATTATGGGAAAAATAAAGTGAAGGGTGTCAGCTACTTTAATATATATTAAAAAAAAAAATTAGAGGATGTCTCCTACTTAGTACTCACGTATTGTCAAAAGTCCCATGAGAACCATAGTAACAGTAACAATATCTCCATTAAAACTATTACATATTAGCATAGGACAGATCTCGCAAGGACTAGTCTAAATCCATTCAATATCCCTTCCAAATTATCACACACGTTGATATAAAGAGAGGGGACCATACCAAACAAAATGTAGGGTAACTAATAGAAATGTCAACTACTCTACAAATTCAATTGGTTCATTCAAAATGAGCTAATTAGAAGACAACACGTATTGTTACCAAAGATAATTTTTTTACTTGAAAAAATATACATCCCTACACATGTAGCCCTAAAGAGACTTAATGACTCAAATTAAAAAAAATTAAATTACTCAAAGACGCTTATCTTAGGAGGGGGTGTAGCGCACTGTGTCTAAAACTTATTAAAAATGCTCTTAGAAGTACTATACTATAAAAAAAAAATTAATCAATCTGATCACATAGGGTTTCATAGAAACCTAGCTTCCTCACCACTATACACTGACTTGACCATCGAACCCAATGATGCCTTCAACTTCAATTTTATACTTTTGTAGGTTTTGGGCAATTCTTTCCCTCGAGTCTTTCTTAGGAAAATAGAAAAATCATCCCAATAATAAATCTTTAAATATTCTACGCATGATAGTGCTTAACATAACAAAACATATTAAACGTATAGGAGAAATTACATAAACCAATCTTTTTTGACACAATTTTGTTATGATGAATTAGTCTTTTGGTTTTCATTGTTTATGTATTCAGTGGGTAAATTTATACACTCAGTCTCTTTGGGGTAGGTGTCATTTGTCATCATTGATGGATTCTTTATATAGTCAACAAATAGTTTGATGTGGTGCAGGAATTTCTTGTTGACCCGTCAAACAATCAAAAGATAATCGGAGGCTAATGATTCAATAAGATGTAAATTCAATAAGGTGACAATCATATTACAGTTTTTTTTTTTTTTTTAAGGAAATGGGGTGTATAAGCCTAAATATAATTTTTAATCTTCATTCTCACTCTCAATAATCGAACCCGAACTACCACGGCGCTACAGCGAATATGGTGACCAACCCGACTACACCTTGAGACCTGGTGACAACCATATAACAGTTTAAGTCATATAAATTGTATTCATTCACTATCTTTTAAGTAGTATTTATTTATTTTTATCTGAAGTCTAAATAAATTTAAATGTTATTGAAGTCTGAATGCATATGTTATAATAATATATATATATATATTTTTAATTTGAATATAAATGATAAGTTGTTTGTTTTTATAAGCTCAAAATATTTTAATTCTAATATATTTTACGTTGATGATCTCGAAAGTGTTATATATACTTAAAGTTTAAATAAGTATATATTTATAATATTTTATAGTACAATAATTTTTATATGTTATAAATATTTATAAGGTAAGCATTTAATAGATAATTTATGAAAATAAATTTTGATAACATTGTTTTTTTACAATTTAATGTAATATTTATACATAAAAAATTATTATCTAATAATAAAATAATTTTTAATTCAAATTAAATGTATGTTAAGTATTTAATACCAAGTAAAATTAAAGATAAAAAAAACTCTAATATGATACTATAGTATCTAATGATTACGTAAGAAATAAATATATTTAATGAGTTTATTTGTGAGAAAAAAATTAATTTTTAATATTTTATCAATTAAATAAAAGTCATGAAATTTTATTTTATTAAGATACAAATGCCTTATAATAAAATTTTAAATACAAAAATAAATAAGTCAAAATATCAAAATATTTTAAATTAAATTAAATTAAAATTTCAGACATAAAAATAAATAACCTCTTATTAAATTATTAGTGCAATCATCGTACTTTACTTTTTTATAGTCTATTATCCTTGTTACAACTATTTAATTAACTTATTACAACTATTTAATTAACCTTTTAATTTAAGAAAAAAAAAACATATCAAACATATTAAACATATTCAAATTCAAATTTTATATTTCTATTTAATACTATTTAGCCAAAGAGAAAAAAGAAGGAGAAATCAACCCAAGTTAATAAATATTCAAACACACCTGTGAAGATAATATTTAAAAGAAATTATTGTCAACAATAAAAGAAAAGAAAAAAAATCATCCCCTCCTTGCCAAAGTAGGATGACGATCTAGAAACAAATAGATTCCAGCAATAGGATAGGATCATCAACTCATCCATTAATTAATCCTTCTTAATTTTTATTAACCATAAATTAAACAAAACAAAATTATTTTTATTATTTCACTCTATGCAATCAAAATTATATTTTTTATTTCAAATTTTAATCAGACACATAAAATGCAACTCAAAAGGAAAATTACAGCAAGAGATGAATTGTCTAAAAAGTTCAATGACCCAGTTAGTTTACACGTGGCAACGTGTGAGACTCGTGACACTATGTCCTCCCCAGAAAGTGGCATTGTGGTAACATGCGTTTTCCATGCTACTCCAAGCACCTGAATAAAACCCTACTTTATGTGTGGGTTTATCAGCCAAAGCGAGGAGTCGTTTAGGGTTTTAGAGAAAAGCTATCAATTTTACATCATTCCTGAACCAATTTTCACTGAAAAAAAAAAATGGGTTTTTGGGGTCAGTACTCTCTTTAAGTCCCTGTAATTAATTTAATTTATTCCAACATACATTCTTTTATGATAATGATTTTTCTGTTCAACTTTTTTTGTTTTGTGAGAATTCATAAGAAAGAAAATGAAATTCTATATGGGTATTTTGTAAACCCAAGTTAAATGTTAAATAATTCAACTTTAGTCTGACATTTTTTCCCCCAATTAGGGATTGAAGTGAAACCAGGAAAAGCTCATCCTTATCATTCGGACAATGTGCCTGGAAAGCTTCATGTAACTCAGGTATGTTTACATTGTCACTTGTGTTAAGAGTGCTACATCTTCAGCTTTTGTTTTTAACTTTTTATTTTGGTGTTTATATGCATGCTGCAGTTTTCGTAAGATGGGGCGTTAGTTTATGATAAACGTGCAATAATACACTAGATGAAGTTGAATGATGTAGGAGGGTTTATGAGGCCATGGTTAAGGTTTAGGCTTGTTAGTTTGTCTTAGGTGATACATTATGCATGTCAGGGTTTAGTGGCTATGTAGATTTTATAAAATGATTTAGACGTGTGATAGTCTGTTAAGTTGGATTGATACCTGATTGGGGTTTCTACATTTTCACTCGAATGCTTATGTTTCTTGAACATGTTAAAAGCTGCATTTGGAAACTTTTCGTTTTATGTTGTTTTGAATTCAGGCAACCTTAGGCCTTGGTTCATCGACTGAGAAGAGCATACTTCAGTGTTCTGTCGGAGATAGAAGCCCAATTTTCTTGTGTTCTTTATTACCAAACAAGGATGAGTCTTGCCCCCTGAAACTTGAATTTGATGAGGATGATGTGGTAGTCTTCTCAATTAAGGGTCCACGAAGCATCCATCTCGCCGGTTACTTTGAGGCTGAGAGTGGAGATCACCTTCGAGATGAATATGATTCGTATCCTTTTATTTAATTAAATTGGAATAATAAATTCTCAAAATTAAAGTATTTGTTTAGTTAATGGTTGTTTTCAAATTTGCATCCATTCCATGGTTTTCTTGTAATCCATTACCTTAATATGAAGTGATTCTTATGGGGAGGACATTGCGGAGACTGAAACAGATGAGTCCTCAGGATTTGATACTGAGGATGAATATGGGGATGACTTCATTGATGACGAAGACGATGAAGAATTCTACTCATCTGTTCCTAGAAGTGGAGGTAATTTACCATTCTCTCTCTCTTCTTTTTTCCCCTCTCTTTTCTTTTCCTTGTAAATTTTAACAAATTGGAGCTGCAAGATTCTTTTTGTTGTTATTGATATATCTGTTCAGCCTTACAACATAATCTAATGAAGTTTCAAATGCTAATAAGATCCTAAATGTGTTTTTGTTCTAATTACAAATTTCTTCTTGATGATTTTGCGGGAGTTAAGTTACTCTACTGACTCTTTAACTAAATATTATAAGTTAACTTCTTTAACTAAAATATTATATGTTAAACCGGCAGTACAGAATCTGTGAATTTTTTTTTTTTTTTCGTGTACTTGTGGTTCACCATTGTTCCATTCTAGTGGTATTTTTACGTTATTGTGTGGGCAATATTTTTGCCTCATGTATTCATTTTTAACTTTTGTTTACTGGATTTTTATCATATTGTAGAATATTCTAATGTCATAAATTACAATCGCTCTTGTCCCTAAGATGTTTTCATCTTTATTTATTTTTCTTTCTGTTTTGCAGTTGTAATTGAGGAGATAGTGGATGATGATAAACCAGCGGATGGAAATGATCAACCAAAACATCTAAAGAAGAAGGATCAATCAAGTGAGTCTGAGCGACAAATTGTTGTCAAGAATGCCACTGGTGTGCCAGAACTTGAAAGTGAAGATGAAGATGGCTTTCCTATATCTACTTCACATAAAAGCAATGCAGCTTTTCGAGAGGCCCAAGTGGTGGCAGATGAAGAGAATGTTGAGAAAACTAGTGAAGACTCTAAGAAGAAGAAAGCAAGCAATGATCAAGATACAAGAAAGAAGAGAAAAGTTAAAAGTACGGGCCAAGATGAGCAAGAAGAAAGGTGAGATAAGAGGCCATTGAGGGGGAGCATATGTGCAATCAATTCCTAATTGTATTGGGAATTTCAATTTTGTCATCGTGTTTCCTGTTTGGGTAACTCAGAGGCATGGTAATTCTGGATTCAGTAAGCAGGGATGCCTGCTGAATACTAGATTAATCACACTGAAGTGGCTTCTAACATTGATTTCAGGAAAAAGAAGAAGAAGAAGAAACAAAAGGAAAAGAGTGAAGAGGGACGAGTTTACAAAGGCATTTCTGACGATCAGACCAATGCTGTTTTAGATGGTGAAAATAAGCATGACTTGAAGAGCCAGAATGTGAACCAGCTGTGAGATTTGCCATCTTCCATTTTGTTGTATAGTATATTCACGCTTCCATGGCGATGTATGAGTAATAGGAATGTGTTCTGATCCTGGTTCTATTTCTGGTCTCATTGTTTTACTATTTGATATTCAAATTGACTGGATGGGATGTTTTCTCCTGCATGAGATTTTTAAAACTTCACCTATTAACACGTTTAAATGTATAGTAAGGTATATACATCCTTATTTTCTTCCAGACATGCCCATTCACATTGTTGGTTGGAGATTTGTATGTTACATATGTTTATATATTACTGTTGCTCATAATTTACTGGGAATTAATTGAGCATGAGTGCTTTATGCATAGCAGGGACCTTGACAATAAAGCAGATGATGCACCTAGTGAAAATCTCTCTGAGAAGAAAAAGAGGAAAAGGAAGAAGAAGAAGGCCCAGGAGAATGAAGGCAACACAAGGACAGATCAAACTGTTTCAGCTGTGGAAGTAAAGAAAGAGCCTGCTTCAGCAACGGAGCAGGTGCAAACTGAAGCTAAATCTTCTCAAGTGAGATCCTTTCCGAATGGATTGGTTATTGAAGAGGTTGCGATGGGCAAACCTGATGGCAAAAGAGCTTCTCCTGGAAAGCAGGTTAGTCCTTATTCATTAAGTTTCTGATTACTTGACCACCTATGTTATGACTCAAGTATTTTGCTCCATAAGTGATGATATTTTTTCAGTTCTTTCTTTTGTTTGTCCGGGCTCTAAATGTTCCCTTATTTTCATCATGTTCTTACCAGCTAACGAATATAAGAACACTGAAAACAGATTTGTTCTTGGATAATAGAAGAATCGACATACATAAAATCTAACTAGGTTCGTTACATTAATTGGAAATTAGCGGGCGTACATTGCACTTCTAATGTCTGAATCTGTTTGCTTTCAGGTCAGCGTCCGTTACATTGGCAAACTAAAGAAGAATGGAAAAATATTTGACTCTAATGTGGGACGAGCACCCTTTAAGTTCCGACTTGGTAATATCTTATGAATAATCTAGAAGGTGGATACTTTATTTGTTTATTTCTTTATTTAGGTATTTTCTTTCAATCTTGCAGGTGTTGGACAAGTTATAAAGGGATGGGATGTTGGGGTCAATGGTATTCTCTTCATCAAGACTTGTCGCATTGTTTGTATTTAAATTATCTTCAATGCATTTATGTGTTTTTTGTTCAAATGTCCTCAGGCATGCGTGTTGGAGACAAACGGAGACTTACAATTCCTCCATCAATGGGGTATGCAAAATCAATGTTTCAGCATATTTATTTTATCATCCAACCCTGTTCCTTATTTTGGTGAATCATAAAAGTTACTGCATTTCTTGAGGAATCTTTTGTTAGTCCTTTGTCCTTGATATTTTCAGTGGCTGAACTGTTTTATTTTTATTTTTACTTATTCAACTTATTTGGCTGAGTGTAAAATTTTTTTTTGGTCTGGTTACTTCCAGTTATGGAGCTGAAGGTGCTGGTGGGAAGATACCGCCAAACTCGTGGCTTGTGTTTGACGTGGAGTTGATAGATGTTCATTGATTGGGCCATTTATTTTTGCTCATCAGTTTTGGAGTTATTATTTACTGCTAAATGGTCAGTGAACAAGATGGGTCCAGGACTTTTGATGTGCTAAAAGAGATTATAGGTTTCTTTTGCAAGTGTACAAGTTCACCGTTGTCATATGTCCCGGTATTGAGTCTGTTGTCGTGAGAAAAACTGTGTTTTATTATTGAAAAATTAAAAAATGTGTTGAAATATTGCTAAATTCTGTGAGTTGAAAGAATGAAATGACAGAAATTTTAGCAACTTGAACAATGTTGCAAGCCTCGTTTTTTTTTCCTGCACTTTGATACCTTTTATTTAAGGTAGTGTTTATTTTTTAGATTGAAGTAAAAATCTTGAAGAGTGAGAATAGACTAAGAATGAGAATATGTTGTTTACTTTCGCAAAAATGTAAGTATGATATTGCATTTAGAATTTAATAATATGTTTATTTTGTTTTTGGATTGAGAGGAAATAATGTTAAATTACAATTTTATCTTTATATAAAGAATTATAATTTTTAATTATAAAATTAATAAAAAATATATTTAAAAAATAAAATATTGATTTTATTATATTTTTAATTAATAATAATAATTAATATTCTTAATTATGTAAATTATAATTTTTTATTAATTTTAATTATATAATTTAAAAATTATTTATAAGAGCAACACAAATGAAACATTATTATTAATAATATAGTATAAAATTAATTTTTTTAATAAATTATTTATTATTATTAATATTAAATAATTATAATACTATTATTTTTAAATAACTATAATAATATTATATTTTTAAATAAAGATAGTATATAGTAATATTATTAATTATTAATTATTATTATTATTTATATATTATTTATTTTTAACTTAGAATCAATGTAAGTTATTATTTTTAATAAATATAATTTATAAAATAAAATAATATTATTATTTAAATAAATATGATATTCTTTATTTTATTTTATAAAATATAATTATATTAAATTAATATTAAAAAGATTAAGTAAAATTAAGTCTCACTCTCACTCTGCGCTCTAAAATTAAGTACTCCCACTCCCAAACTTAATTTAATTTAATTAAGTAAACACCGGAGCCGCTCCTAATTAGATTGCTCGTAGTCGTGTTCATATGAAAAAAATATTCAAAAAGATTAACTGGAATTCTAATGGTGGTACTCTAATTTTGGCAAAGTCAAATTTAAGTGCATTTTTTCAACTCTCCTTGAGGGTATTAGATGATGGTGACGGAAGGGCGTACTCATTTCACTGAATAATTGCAGGATCATTGATAAATTTGTCATGAGAATTCTGAAACCTGAATATGCCAAAGTAATGCCGTGAACAGAATTCTGAGGAATGAGGGTTTTTGTGAATTTGAGTTGCCGTTGATGATCTTACATAAAACTCAGATCAAATTCGGCTCCAATATTAACATTTCTTCTCAGCATAATCTGTTCATCGGCTTCAAAGATGATCATCCATGAAAGCACGTGGAACTGATTTTCAATGTACCAGAAAATGCCACCGGCATTTGAAGTTGGCTCACGAACTGATATGATATGATATGATTGAGGCGTTGCCATAAACGTCTATGTCCATATTAAAATTTCATCTATGAAAACTGTTCCGGGTAAAGCAGAGTGCCATCGCTCACAGGCACATACACACATAATGGATCCTACTTTAATGAGATGTCAATTGGTTTGAACAACATCTCGCGCTTCTCACTCAAAATACACACACGTCATGGCTTAGTATGGCTCCACTGGTGCTCTGAACTTTGTCCCAGCATAAATGGCTGCAGGTCCTAGCTCTTCCTCTATCCTAAGGAGCTGCAATTCGAAAAATGATAACTAAAATGACTCCTGGATATTGAACACCCCCATAGAGAGAATGCAAGACTAGACTGCTATTTTTTTATTAAGAGATAGAGCTCTAAAGATATCTTCTAGAGTAAAGAGCAAGACATTGCCTATACCTGATTGTACTTAGCAAGGCGCTCTGATCTGCAAGGAGCTCCCGTCTTAATTTGGCCCTGTTTTAAACATGGAGCATATATTGGGACAAATTAGCTCAAGCAACAGAAAACATACATAATGCCTCCAGAAAAATTAAAAACCTTGAAGCCACTTCAAAAGGTAGTTTATATGAAGAGTGAAGGCTTTTCACACTCTATATCTATGAGCTTGCTTTAGGGTATGTTATGTCCTAAGACTCACTTTTAATTCATCCAATGAATTTATAACAACAATAAAATTTTTCTTTTCGCAAAATATAAATATAATTTTGAGTAACCCACATGTCCACCCTTGAAAAAACAATCTTGAAACTGGAGTTTCCGAACCAACCAAATAAACTCAATGATAAAACAAAGAAACACAGCCTTGATTTGGAAGAACACTTAACTGTTGCCAACCCAACAGAAAGGTCTGCTATGAAAGTATCCTCAGTTTCACCACTGCATTGAACAAGAGAATCACATAAATAATGAAATGATATACGACATTAACTTTTGTATCAGAAAATAAAAGCATGCCGTACCTTCTATGGCTTGCCATAACGCCCCAGCCAGCGTGTTTGGACATTTTCACAGCTTTAATGCTTTCTGTTACAGAACCAATTTGGTTTACCTTCTCAATGAGAAATAGGAAGTCAATTGCAGTGAGCCAAAAGCTACAGAAAAATAAAACTAAAACACCATGTAGAAAGAATTCTAGATCCACTTGAGGAGGGAAAGTTGGCCACTGGCCAGTACTACCTTCAATAAAAGAGCATTACAAGCCTTCTCATTAATAGCCTTCTCCACACGCTGCAGCAACCGGAATATTTTATGTTAGATGTCGCAAGACAGCTAATTAGATATTTGTTCCACAGTAAAGAGACTTACCATTGGATTTGTGACAAGGAGATCATCACCAACTATCTGGACGTGCCTTCCAATTTTACCTGTCAGCTTTGCATAGTGTTCCCAGTCATCCTGATCGAATGGATCTTCAATGGACACAATTGGATGGTCAAATATGAATGACCTGTATACATTCTTCAAACCATCTCCCGATACTTTTTGCGATCCATCATTGTTCTGCATAAAATAGTCATTTTCTCAACTACTTGATAGAACATCATATATTTCAGCATGCACTAAAAAAACACCTGGTTTTAAAAACCAGAGGTAATGTCAAAACTTGCATATCATCACCATTGAGGAAGGTAAGGGCAATACCTCTTCCTTGAAGTTCAAGTCATAGGTCTTATCTTTGCTATCATAAAATTCTGAAGCTGCAACATCCATACCAATCACAATCTGCAAACAATGACAAGAATCAGGTAGCAAGCTAGCACCACGTATAGAACAGGCCAAGTAACAATGCAAGATTTGATTCTTTATATGAGAGGTATAATGAGGAAATCACACTAACTTTTCCAATGTATCCAGCTTTTGCTATGGCAGTCTTCAGCAGTAGAAGGCCCTCATAGTTCTCCTGTAAATTAGACATTGTAGAGTCTTCAGTCCAGTGTCAACCACATGTCATATTAAAAGGAAAATTCTATACTTATCATAAACAATTACTTTGATAGTAATTGTAACTATATGGTTAACCCAAAAAAGGAAAAAATAAAATAAAATGACCAATTATAAACCTGAATATTTGGAGCAAAGCCCCCTTCATCACCAACATTTGTGGCATCTTGTCCATACTTCTTCTTGATTACAGCCTGCATGAACATACAATTAGCAACTCTCACATGATAAGCATGAAGATAATGCACCTCAAATAATAACACTAAAGTGAAAAAGTGAAAAGAATGGAACAAACACCTTCAAATGGTGGTATACTTCAACACCCATTTTCATTGCTTCCTTGAAACTAGATGCCCCGACAGGGAGAATCATAAACTCCTGTAGATTAGGGAAAAATGGAAATTCTAAAAACTTCAATTATAAAGGGGATTCAGACATGGTATTAGAAGTTCTTACAGCAACATTACCTGAATTGCTAGCTTATTGCCTGCATGTGAACCTCCATTGATGACATTAAAAGCAGGAACAGGCAAGACCAAAGTCTTGTTCCCAGCAAGATTGGCAATGTGCTGCAAGTAAAGAGAAAAAGGATTAACAAATGTCTATAAAAGCAGACAAATCAACCAAACACTTGCATACCTGGTAAAGAGGGATCTTCTTCGCCATGGCACCTGCTTTGCAAACAGCGAGTGATACTGCCAATATAGCATTAGCTCCAAGCTGAATAAATCAAAAGAAGAACAACATTTCACTAATCCTTAAAAAATTGCAACATCACAGAAAGCCGTAATCAGAAGAATAATATTGAATGAATGACATACTTTCTGTTTGCACCAGCCCCATTCATTAACTGTACCGTCAAGCTGTTGCACCATGAAATCGTCAATCTGAGTCTGCTCTGTTGGGTCCTGTATGGGCAACAGCAACAAAAACAGTAACAAACTAACATGAGTATCACAAGCTACGCTCAACCATGATTTCTTTAAAGATTATATAGTTTCATAAAATACCTTGCCGACCAAGGCAGGACCAATGATTGAGTTCACATTTGCCACAGCCTGCAAAAAACAGACATAAATAATCTACTTAGGCTGCACAGTGCTTAAGACGAAGAGTTAGTTTATTTTCAAAAGAGTTCATTTAGCATAAATCAAATACCTTGAGGACACCCTTTCCATGGTAATCCCATCCTCCATCTCTCAACTCTAATGCTTCGTGGATACCTTTTGTGATTAAATCAGACAAGCATAAACAAAACAACAGCAATTAATAAAATTTATTTATAAAACAACACTGGACTTCCCAAGTAATATTCTAATATTTCTATCTCAACACTCATCTATTAGACGATCAATTTTATAACTTATAAAATTACGTATTACTCCTTTCCATTGTAAGCATGGCGTTATACTCAATAGTTTATTAAATCTAAAACTAAAAAATGCCATGGTATGAACGAGTGACTGAAATCAGTCATGGATTCATGCATGTTCATTAATGTTCTATACTAACACAACTGAACAAACAAAAACCATCAGCATTAGTTCATTATTTATTTAAATACCAGTTGAAGCACCACTTGGGACAGCAGCCCTAGCGAAGGTTCCATCAGAGAGACTCACATCAACCTGTTAAAAATTGCCCCATACATACACATATATTATTTATCATCGCTATCAAAGAATAAAACAGTACTTTTTTTTTTCTTATTTTATGATGGATAAATAATCACATTGGTGAAAAAAGGAATAACACTTACTTCAACGGTGGGATTTCCGCGACTGTCGAAGATCTGACGAGCTTTGACTACGTTGATCGTCACCATTTCTTCGCTGCTTCAACGCGGATTACTAGCGAACTGGCTCGTCTTTGTTTGGGGAGCTGTACATTTAATAAGGTATAGTAGCAATAGCATGCAAGCGTCCGTCGTCGAGTGATTGAATCTCTGCCGTTCATTTTGGGAATTAGGAGGGTGACGTGGATGATCGTGATTGGCTTTACGTTGTATGTAGCAGCACCTGCGAGTTTCTTTAGAACCGAGAAGGGATGCATATGTTGAAACTTTCTCTCTGCTTGATTTTTTCCAAAACCTCAAGGGAGGTATGTGTTAATTATCAATTTCAAGATTTAGTGATTGAGTTGGGCTTACCCCATGTAGTTTGGGCTTAGCACTCTACTTGGAATACGGATTAAGCCCCATTCTTTAATACACACCGGGTCTGACCCGGCCCTCTAATAGTCATAATTTTTCTCACCGAAGTCTCCTCTTGACCATCTTGCGGAAGCTAAGCTAGGGTTTTACAGAGGTTTTCAGTCTTCAGAAGCCGCATCAAAATGTATTATTTTTTTTCTCTCGAAATTTCTGCTTTATTTATTTTATATTAATTTCAACTCATTATTTAGTCTGGACCTTAAAGAACAGTTATCGAATATCTTGAGATTTTATTGATAATTATGTTTATATTCTTTTAATCGGTTTCTCGTGAGCCAAATAGTTGTTGATGGTTATGAGTTAAATAGATTATATACTAATAAATAGATGTATTTTTTCTTGGAAATTTCCTCAACAAAGCAATGCTAGAGTTGAATTATCTTGAACTCTTGAGAGTCTGGATGTTGATATTGTTTCTTTTTGATAGTTTTGCTATAATGGGGATTCCTCAAAAAGAATCAACCTTTTCTGATGAGGATGGATTTGAAGATGAAGATGTGAGTGATCTCAATGAGGAAGCTTCTGAATCTGAATCAGATTCAGAAGGAGAGGAAGATGTGAAATTGGCTGAGCCTTCAAAACAGGCCGTGTACAACAAAGAGGGTCTTGAGGAGAAACTTCAAGATATTAGTTGGCCGGAAAATGCTGGGTGGTTACATAAGCTTACCATTGATATTGATCATGAGCAAGAGGTGGATGTGAATGATGATCTGAAAAGGGAGGCTTCTTTCTATACACAGGCGTTAGAGGGGACAAGGCAGGCCTTTGAGAAGCTTCAGTCGATGGGGCTGCCTTTTCTTAGACCAGCTGATTATTATGCAGAGATGGTTAAGACGGATGCTCACATGGAAAAGGTGAAGCGCCGACTTTTGTCTGAGCAGAAAGAGATTGAGGAGGCTGAGGAGAGAAAGAAGGCTAGAGAGGCTAAGAAACTAGCTAAAGAGATTCAGGTCCAAAAGACAAAGGAGAGAGCAAAGCAGAAAAAAGAGGAAATAGAATCTGTTAAGAAGTGGAGGAAGCAGAGGCAACAAAGTGGGTTTGCTGGGGAAGTCAACAATGGTGAATTGGATCTGGCCTTTGAAGGCAGGAAGTCATTTGAGAGGTCAAATAAGAAGAGACCAGGGGTGTCTCCAGGAGATAGGACTGGTGGGAAGGCAAGACAAAGTGGTGGTGGTGGTGGAAAGGGAAAGAAGAAGAAGAACAGAGATTTTAGAGATTCTAAGTTTGGCTTTGGAGGGAAGAAAAGTATGAAGAAACAAAACTCAGCTGATACCACTGATGATTTAAGAGGCTTCAATAAAGGTGATGGTGCTGGAAATAAGAAAAGGAAGAGGTAATACGCTGCTTGTTGTAGCCTGTTGGGAAATTTTTGGTTCTTTTGGTCTATGTAATCTTTTATGCCCTAGATACTTGCAGTGCTTGTTCTTAAAGGAAAATTACTAGTTGCTTAATGTTATTCTGTTTGATTAATCTCAGCCTGTCACAAGTTTGCCAGTCTAAACTTTGGCATTTGATTGTTCTTGCTGGTTGTTTGTGCATTTTCTTTCAGAATTATTGTTAGGTTGAGGTAGAGCAGCAATTATCTTGTGTTATATTCGGCCATGCAACTCTGCACTAGCAGTTAACTTTGATCAGCCTTCTTGCTTTTTGGCTTTACATACAAATTTTTAGCTCAATGGATGCATGAACAGTTGACATCATTCTTTGTTCAACTGAATTTAGATAATAAGCTTAGAAAGTCAACTAGAGATACTGTAGCAATGCAATTATTGTTGAATTAGCTTCAATCATTCTCCCCTATAAACCAGAGCACAATCATATAATTCTATATGCGGCCATGGTTTTGTTCTTCTACGTAAACTGTTGTATGTGAGTATGTGTTAAATGTCGGATCTTATGCTTGTTTGTACCTTCTAGAATGCACAGATTATTATTTATTTTGCACAATAAGCTCCATTGATTAAATTTTCTTTCTTGAAGTCAACTGCAACTAATGAGAAATATCTGGCTTCTTAGGTTACATGAAAATCAGTTAGTGGGTAGTTTTTCCAAGACTTAAATCTTAGGTTCGAGCGTGCGTGCATTGTGTGTGTGCGCGCGCGCGCATGTGTGGAGTATGAACAAATCATGTTATTGCTTGTTTGGTGTAGCTTATCTAATGGCAATAAGTGCTTATCTAAATCATGTAAGAACTTTTTTTTTTTTTTGTTTGGGTGTTTGGTTATTTTTTTAGTAAAGATTTTTAGGTTTAAATAATTTAATTTATTTCAACTATTGAAAATCTAAAATTTGAGTTTTTGGGAGTTGAGGTTAGAGAGTTTTTTTAATATATATATGATATCAAAAGTAATTACATAATATACTTATTTATATATAAAATTTACACAATAAAAATTATTGCAGCCATTTGATAAAAAAAAAAATGTCGCAGCTACTTCATTCTTTTTTCCTTTTTCTTTTTTATGAGATTATCGTTACTTTAATTTATTTATTATATATAAAATTTTATACAATATAAATTATTGTTGCTATTTAATAGAATATATTATTGATGCATTTTTAATTTTAAACATTGAAGAAATAGTTGAACTAATTGATAGCTTGGATACATTTTATTACAAGTTATATAATTATGAAATAAATTTTTTTACATATTATTTTAATTATTTTATTATATAAAAATATTTTTAATTTTGTAAAATCAAACAGTATAATAGTTTGAAAGAATTTTTTTAATTGATAACGGTCCAATAGCTTTTCTAGTGATATAAATGGGCAGCAAGAAAATTTAATTTTTCTTTTTCTTATTAGTTAACATCATCTTATTTGTCCGAATACGGAACCAAAAAAGTATTGGGCTAAACATTTTTTTTCGACCTAACTCGAGGCAAATCAACATGAAATGCTCGTTGCATTTGTTGTTTAGCATCTTTCTTGGCAAATGTAAGGGATCTTTTGGTACGGCCAAAAAAATATTTGTTATGAAGGAAAAAAAATACATTTTGATATCTGAAAAAACACTATTCTCACCAATTTAATTTTTTTTTTTTTTTTTTTTTTGGGTGCAAAGTGTATCAGTTCATGTACCAATTCTATATATTCATACCAATACTACGTTACCCTCAGAGTTATGTACCCCGACCGGGTGTTTTTGGATTTCAGCTTTAATAGATCTAAAAGCTACAAAATAGACACATGGCTTTTATATGTGTGCCGCTGAATAAGTGTAGCAGCTAAACAGGTTTGGACTTTAGAGTTTAAATACAATACATATTTGGAGCAACTTTATAGGCTACTCAACGTGATCATTATTTAACTCATCAGTAGTCCACTCACCTCATCACCCAAACTTCCACAAATTTTACATTTCACCTCATAAACCACATTTCTCATTTCTCCCTCTTCATTTCCTCTCCTTCTCAATCTCATAAGGACCCGATCACTATTTACCAAATGATTACTTCCCAAACATGGCTACAATAGATCGTGAAATTTTATCTAATCTTGAACGGCAAAAAAACCCAAAACTGAATGACTTGGTTTTCGAGTTCGGACCTCACCATATCTTAAAAATCATCAATACCCATTAAAATACGAGCATTGTTTTGTAGTTTTTTTTGTTAGGTTTCTACGAGGCAATTTTAGAAACACTACATGGGCTGTTTTGTTTTGATGTTGAATAGACTCATTCGTGATCATAACTTCAACTTTACTCTCCTGATCATGTGAGGATTTTGATGATTAAATCTGGGGCTTGGACCGGACTTTGGATGACGCAATTTGATGACTTGTGATGCTTCATTTTTTATTTTATTCTTTCAAGTACAATCGACGTTTGATCAAATAAAAGAAGAGAAAGCCCCACATCACATTGGCAAGAAGCTTATTCATTCATATAATATATTAAAGTGATTAAACAAAAACATGTTATGTAATTTCTTCAATAGCTTTCACACCACACATCATTTTGTAGCCCCTTTTAACTTTAGCTACAAAGAGCTTACCGTGTACGCTTTCAACTGTATTAATACAAGGCTAGGCTAGGCTTAGTGCCATCACAATTTGTTAAAGGGGTGCAATTTGACAATCCTTCATATTTTGTCATGGCAATTTTCACAGAAACAATGTCTGATTCAACAATTGAGTTGATCACAGAAGCTGCTTCCAACTCTCTTTTCATCTTCTGTTTCTGCAATTTGATCATTGTTATGATACTTATTGCGTCCAAACCCAGCTCCAGTTTTGAACAAGAAAGTGAAGATGGTACTCCAGCGGTGATCTCAAATACATATGCATATACTGAACAAGGAACAAATTCTGCCCAGTCATGTCAAAGCTCCAAATCACTGTCAAGGAGCTGTCAAGTCCCCAGCAGGAACAGCAAGCACCAACTGAAGATAGCGAAGATGATAGAAATGACAATAATGACTGGGAAGAAGATGATGAGTTGAGGAGGAGAGTTGAAGAATGTATTGAGAAGGTTAATAGAGGATGGAAGGAAGAAAGGCTGAATACATATAATTTATTAGTCTAGGAACATAGCTTACAGACACTATTTCGTTTATAATGCAAAGCCTGGAATTTGCTGCACACAAGCTATTTCTTGATGAGAAAGTTTGGATTGTATCTCTAAAAGCAATTAATGTTACCTTAATTGCTTTTTTAGATCATGCGAAGTATTTCTGAAACCACTTTCCATGGAGACATCTTCTAGCTTCCAATGTTTTTTCAGCAAAATGCGTTCTGTGATACTGCTAGTACCATAAGTACCCTCTGTTTCTTCAAAATGCTAATCTGCACTAACACAATCTCATGCTGAGTTTTTATTTTTTATTTTTTATTTTCTTCTTTTATATGAAACAAAATCATCTCTTCATTGCCAGCAAATATATAAAAATGAACATGAGGATACAATGCTAAAAAAAAGGAAAAATAGACGATGTTGCCAGGCAAAACTAAATGAAGTGATTGTAAACCAACATTCTTCTCAAGTACAACAAATTACTATGATTATATTATACCAGTGAATGGAGATAATAGAATCCTTTAGCTTTTAGAAGTTGACAAGCCAGAAGAAACATAGTTATTCAAACCCAGAGACTCAAGGTTCCTTCCTCTGATAGATACTCACCAAATGAGGAATATCATCCATGTGTTTTGCCACAAACCTTTCAAAGAAAACCTTTTCAACAGGTCTTAGGACCTGACCTAACCTCAAATTTTTTTTACCAACCCCTTCAACTGCAGAACTTTAATAACCAAACACCTGGGGATTGTCCTATTTTCCAAATTCATAAGGAACACGTCTGGACATGCAGCAACATCTGTGGACTGCCAACCCATCTTGTTCAATAGAAAATCCAATCCACTGATTATTTTGTTCTCAGATGCATTCATGTAACAGGGGTACTTTTTAAATGCAGACCAAATGTCATTGTCAGACCAGCCCCAACTCCTGAGAACATCCAATTTATGTTCCCGTTTTGATTCAATAAAAGAAGCAAATACCTGCATTGCATGGACAAATGCACATTTTTTAGGATCAAAACCAAGTTCGATAACCTTCTTAACGTTTTCATCGAACTTATCACGTCTTTGGAGAACAACAGTGGCATAACATGTTAAAATCAATGAGATAAATGATTCAGGCATTCCAAGTTCTCTAAAGACTGCAAGTTTCGGAGAGACAATCTTTTGCAAATCATAACTAAAGATCCTTGATTTTTTCCTAAAAGCTTTAACAACTTTTTCATCCGAGAGAACCACACTTTTGAGTAAATTATAATTAGGAATGAGTTGTTTTTCCAAGCTTTGACACAAAATAGCTGGGTTTGATGAGCAAGCACCAGCAAGTTCAGCATCGGTTACACCAATCGATTTCAGAAACTCAAGTTTAGCCAAGACACATCTCTCAGGATGGAATACAAGAACATTCGGATTCCCCTTAACAAGTTTTGCAATCTGAGTATCGGAGAACCCATGATTTTTCAATAATTTAAGCACTAAATCTGGTTGTTTAGAAGATCGAAGCTTTACTCTTTTGGCAACAGATTTAGCAGTTTCTTGAGACAACCCACATGAGTTTATGAGGTATGATACTGTAAATGAATATTCTTTTGGCTGTTTCATTTGAAATTGTTCATCCGCAGATGAAAACAACTTAATGCTCATGGGAAACAACCTTGTTGCATTCTGAATAAAAACTAAAGGAGAGGTGGCTAAATCTTGCACAACAGAGACAGACCCATTACTGTTTGATAACACTTGTGCTACTAATGCTAGCCTTAGCCTACTAATTCTATAGGATAGTCCAAACATCTTCCAAAATCAAAGCTACTGAATTAATAATAACAATGTAAATGTAACTTTGTTCAATTCAAAGAATTAACACACTCACCACAAGAAAATCGCCCACTGGCGACTGGAGCAAATATAAATGATGCTTTTGAACCCAACGAAATAGCATTTATTTGTATAACATAGCTTCAAGCAATCACATATACAGTCACTTTCTTCTGTTTGATGCTGCACAACCAAAACCCCTAAACGCCAAAACCTAAGAGCAATTCTGGCTCCATGCGGTTTTGCCGAACCAAAAATTAAAAGCATGATTTTAGAATGTGTAAAATATCATCTAACTACCAATATTTATAGTTAATACTAATAGTGTGCATAATAATATAGCATATTACAAAAATAACATTTAACTACAGCATCTTTCTAATTGTTTCTTAATCATATCTTATGCACCTTAAAAAAAAAAAAATCTTATACAATTCTTATACAATTACTTGTCCACTTGGGATTGAGATGCTCTAATTTTTAAATTATAATTATTGTAAAAAAAATTATAAGTATAAAATAAAAATTAATAATATATAATAATATAAGTTTTAAATAATAATTTTGATAAAATTATTAAAGATATAATAAGTTTTTCATCATACAAATAAAAAATTATATTAATATAACTTTTAAGGTATAATAGTTAATATTTACCAAATATTTTAATGCTGTAATTTAAAAGTTATAACTATCTAATTTCAATATCAAATGGATCCTTAGTAGTATTAGTAGATGGATGTTGTCTGTCATTCACTGTTAAGGAGATAATTTTTTTTTCATAATATTTAGTTATTTACAACTATATCTCATTGGTCCTAAAACATGAATTGATTTTCACTTTAATTTATTTTATAATTAAAGCATATTATATCCGTTGAAAATAAAAGAAGTTCAATTATATCATGTTCAAGTGAAATTAAAATAAAAAGATGGTTGAAATCTCACTAGTCACTTAAGATTTTTCTATTCAAATTACTTGTGAGAGATACCTCCTCAAATATTATTAGTTAGAGATACATTTATAATAAAATAGAAGTTTAATACAGCTCTTTAATATATTCCTACATATATATATATATAGAGAGAGAGAGAGAGGAGGCAGGCACTGCTTTTTAACTTTAATTCAGCCTTTGAAGATTTGTGAAGGTGACACAACACGATACTTATATTTTTAATCGAAGGACAACATTTGTCCGTGAAATTCTTCAAAAACGTAATTTTTTTTATAGTAAAATTAAAATGATCAGCGGAACCTCTAGAAATCTTAGATCGACTTCATTCAAAAACGAAAATCGAGGCAAAAGGTTGAACTTTAAAAACTTGACTTGTAGTTTCAAAAAAATAAACTTCACGAGATACAAGAAAAAGACTAAAAACAGTAAGCTACGAATACTATCTAAGAAAATAAATCTCTGCATGAACATCTTTATTTTTGTATGATCTGAGTTTCTTAAAGAATTCAATTGTGATGCCTCTAATCAGTCCACTCTTAAAAATGTTCCAAGAGTTTTAAGATTTGAAATCACCTAATTTGGTTTAGAAATAAAGAGATAATAATCCATCATAAATGCTAGATCGTGATGATTTTATCAACTAAATAAAATCCCACCATTATCTCTGTAATATTGACACAAGCATTATTATTAGCTCTACCTACTCGACTAAGTCATTCTTTACTGAATTGATCTTATTAATTTAATAATTTATTTAATCAATTAATTTTAAATAAATTAATAAATAGGTTATTTACTTAATTGTTTGCCTTTTACTAAATTAAGCAAATTTTGATTAAATCAAATAGCTAATTAGGACTTGTTTTGTGACATGATATTGTGTTTCTTCTTAATCTATCTTAAGTCTAATAAGAAGTCTAAAATTATCTACCTAAAATTGGTCCAAAAAATTCATAATTATTTATGAACTGAAACACGTACAATTCCATTATTTATATACTCAATCTTAAATATAATGTTTAATTAAAATTTTATGAAACTTATTTTGTTCCTTAAACTATTTATGTCTTAAATCATATTTAAGATATATTCATTCTCTAATAAATTATTATAAAAATAACGATTTTCCTAAAATTAGGAAATTTAAATTCAACTTCTCATTTTTTAATTCTATTAGGTGTGTGACTTTTTAAGTTCTTTGTTCATTAAAATATGATAAATTCTTTAGTCATCAATTAGAACTTTTCTAATAACCTTGAGATGCATTGCTAATACACTTTAGTAATAATAATCTTAAAGTTTCAACAGGTCATGAGTGACACTTAGTAATATTTCATGACCATCCAAATAATAATAATTATTGGATCTATAAAACCTATTCTATTGTTTCTCTATGTCTTGATCTTTTCATCATCTATGTCCAGAGAAAAAACATGGTTTATAATTTAGTATGTTAAGCACTTATGTTTTATCTCAAAATAAGTTTGGATGCACTTGGAATGATAAGTATAATTTGAACTCCTTCAAATATATTTCATTTCAGCCAAGCTTTTATGCTAATCCATAATAACTTACATGAGATATCATTTTCATTAATTACAAATTGATTAATTCTATTTTGGCCATATACTTTTGTCTCCATACATCCAACCATGACAATCATTATTGGATCTCTTTCTTGATTATGAATCAATCTTTATGCTTTCACATAACATAAATGTCTATGTATAAAATATCTATGATACCTTAGGTTTAAAGACTATTACTAAACATAATGTATAAAATAATATATAATAAACCATTAACATTCAAACCCATATGATTTGTTATTATTTGATGAAGTTCAATAAATTTATTCTTGTAATAACTATCTATGTTTGATTTGATATCTTATGTCAATGATATGAAATTCATTATATATTTTAGTATCACATATCATAAAGGAATCATAACATATACTAATATTTATAAAAATTTTTACGTTTAATCAAAACTATTTTAAAAGTATAGTACAAAAAATACATGTTTCATATTCTTTAATTATTATTCTATTGACTTTTAGGATATATCACCGACATTAACTTCCATAGTAAGTGCTTATTTCTAGAATCGCAATTATTTTAGTAACAGAACTGATAATTATTTCTTAGAAAAAAAGATTGTCTGCCAAAAGTCTAATATAATCGTCTTTAAAGGATTCGCTATCTTAATCTATTTTGCATACCAACTGTCATATCATTTGGCATGCACGTAATTCACAAATTTAAAGTCAGAACCAGAGAAGATTCCCAGTGCCCCCGCCATCACCACCATTACCAAAGTCTCTTTCTCATGCCGTTACTGACTCTTTATTATTTCCCCATCATATAAAGTTTTTTCAAAGAAGCGTGAGTATGTATGACTCGGTATTGATTATAGCTTTTACATCCTGTGAAGCAAAAACATATCGTCGTTCTCCATATGTCATGCATTATATATATATATATATTTTTATATATATATATATATATATATATATATACTAAAAGTATTATATAGTTTTATTAAAATTTAAAAAATTATTAAACTGTATGATTTAATAATATTCATGATTATTACACTATTAAACTAGACTATACATTTTAATATATTTTTTTTAATTTTAACAAAATCAAAAATCTTAAATTAGAATATTTCTCCATACATATATAATTTCCTTTTTAATTACTTATGTCATTTCTGTATGTTTATTATGAGATGAACATTTATCTTTTGAACACACATAACACATTTGCCTATGACACAAAGTGGGATAAAGTGAAAAATTAAGAATTTGGAGAAAGGTGATGGAACCAATTTATTGGAAGATCGGTCCAAAAACTCTCTTTAATTTCTTTACGTGCATATACGTTTATATAATCATTAGGAAAATGTCAAATAGTTGTTTGAATTATCAGTTATTTATAGTATTTATTGGATCTTCCTTATTTGACACACAAGAAATTACCTACAGGGACTGTACATTATTATCATTACTACTACTGTATAATTAATGGATGAAGAGGTGATCGCATTACATGGTTGATTGAATATATATATATATATATATATATATACACCCACCGTTGAAGCTTAATTATTGCTGCAGTGGTCCTAGCAGTTATGTCAGATACCATCTTGCCTCATAATAAGGTTAATTAAATATCAATATCAGTCTTGCAAAGGATGAAAAACATGAAAAAAAAAAAATGTTGCTTGATTGAAGAAATTGTAAATCAACATTCTTCTGAAGAAGTGTGATACTGAATAGAATCATTTAGTTTTGAGAAGTTGACAAGCTGGAAAGACATAGTTTGAAATCAAGGCCTTCCTTGCTCTGATAGATATTCATTCACCAACTGAGGGACATCATCCATGTGCTTTGCCACAAACCTTTCAGGGAAAAACTTTTGAACAGGTCTTAGGGCCTGACCTGACCTAAGCTCAAATTTTTATTCACCAACCCCTTCAACTGCAGAACTTTAATAACCAAACCCCTTGGAATTATCCCCTTTTCCAAATTCATAAGAAATGCATCTGGTAAGCCGCAACAGCTTCAAAAAGTGGCATTTAACTGCAAAATCTTTTAGAAGGCAACATCAATGTGTGAGCCACAAGATCTCACATTGTGTGTGACATGGAGTCTCTGCTAGATTAAACACCTCGCAAGTCCAATAACTCAAAACTGTAATGATTAGCAATCAGCCAATGCTTCCCATAAGCCAAAATTTATTCTATCTGTTGACGGATGCATGAATCAATTCTGATTGATTCAGGTCTTACAATGACTTTGGATAATCAGCATGAAAGTCAACTTGAGCTGTGGGAGCAATTATTTTTCATCTTGGCTTCAGCTATCATTAGTCTTCTGATTCCTTTTTTCTTCCTAATAAG
Organism: Murraya koenigii; assembly: GCA_025617385.1. Taxonomy (NCBI): domain Eukaryota; kingdom Viridiplantae; phylum Streptophyta; class Magnoliopsida; order Sapindales; family Rutaceae; genus Murraya; species Murraya koenigii. The sequence continues at coordinate 24,594,986 of CM046818.1, forward strand.
CTGTCACATCTAGGATCAGAATCATACATATAGAGATGCATGGTCACGTTTTTTTTTGTCAAGTAAAATTTTGGATGAATGCGCGCACCCCATTTCACAAACTTAATCTATTTATTAATCAAATAAAAACCGAATCCTTTCTTAATTAAACTGTTCCCTCTGTAATTGTACACGTGGGGTATTTTATTTTAGGCTTGTTAATTTGTAACTTTAATTGTGTTTTTAATATTGGATACTATACACAATATAAATACATAATACGCTTCGTTGACAAAATTATTATCACTTCTCATTTCTCAATGCCAACTCCAGTAGTGAGCAATATCCGGCTTCAAATTATTGTTACATGAATGATTGTTTGTAGAAGTGTGAACAGAGAACATTAATCGCACCGTTTTTCCAACCTAAATTACAGCAAACGACATGAAACACAAATCCCATTTATTTTTTTAGCAACTTTTTTTTATAATTTGTGAAACAAAAACAAAAGAAGCGATAACAATATCCGCACTGATTCATTCTTACCCATTAAAATTTAATTAGAGTACTAATGACAGTAATCAAGTTTTCATAAAAAAAATGTAGAAGAAACAGTAAAATTAATTAAGAAATGGGTGATGCAATTTCATGACATGTGATGCTTTTGTATGGTACGTCAGACTTTTGATTAAATTTATGAAGAGAAAGGTCCACAACCCAGTTGGCCGGAAGCTTCTTTCATTGCATATAATACATCAAAATGATTAAACAAAGCGCAATATATATTATTAACTCATTAGCTTTCACATTACACGTCATTCTAAGTTCATGCCCCTTTAACTTCTACTACAAATAGCTTCCCATGTACACTTTTTTCAGCTACATTAATAATACGGAGCTCTATAAAAGGCTTAGTGGCCGAGTGCCATCACATTCTGCTCAAGAGTTCAATTCTACAACCTTTCTTCATATTTTTTCATTGCAATTTTTTTTTTCCTTCTAAACAGAAAAAAATGCTGGATTCAGCAGTGGAGTTGATCGCGGAAGCTGCTTCTAACTCCATATTCATCTTCTGTTTCTGCAACCTGATCATTGTTATGATTCTCATGGGGTCCAAACCAAACTCCAGCTTTGATCAAGAAGGCGAAAAACAAGCTCCGAAGGTGAGCCTTAATTCATACGCATATAGTAACAAACAGGAAATAATCTCTATACATTCACTTGATGGCAACAAAAAGTCAAGGGCTGCCCACGAATTGTCAAATGATCTCCAGGAAGAACATGCCGATGATCAAGAAGAAGAGAGAAGGTTTGAAAATAGTGAAAACGAAGACGATGATGATGATGAGTTGAGGAGAAGATTTGAAGAGTTTATTGAGAAAGTTAACAGAGGATGGAAGGAAGAAAAACTGAGGACATATGGTTTAGTCTAAGCATGCATATTTTGCACTACCAACTAGGCTTCGGTTTTGAGCACCCATTTCGGAGACTGTTTTGGCTGCTATGCTGCTTCTGCAACCCAGATTATTATATATATGCAATCATGATTTTGCTTTAATGAGAAAAGTTTGATCGTAGTGTATCTGAAAGCAATTAATGCTCCCTTAAATTGTTGCATATGAGTTCTTTCTGTACTTTTGTTTGGGTATTTTCACTAATAATAGCTGCAGTCAGGAGTTTTTTCATATAATCAAAGTCTTCTACCCTTATTAGTCTATTCATAAGTGGTTTTGGAAGTGCTTTTTGATCTGCCTCAGAAGCTGAAATTGTTACTTATATTATTTTAGAGGGCAGTTAGTTGTGTGTATAGTGTAAGCGCATTTATACAAAGACTGAGTTTGATATGCATAAAATTATAAAGTTGACTTGGATTCTCCTTCGCATGGATAAGGAGGCAAATAGAAACAGCAAACAAGTGGAATAAATGGTCCAAAGGGCATGCTTGGAAGTAGCATTATATGCCTTTAATCTCTACTTTTGTCTTTTTTTATTTCCAACCAATGGATAGGGTTCTTCTGTTTTTACATGCTGACGGCTATACTTTGCAATTCTTCAGCTGTGTTTTCTTTTTCCTCTTTGCTGCGCGCTGATGCTTTTCAATCCACTTTCAAGTAAAGCAAGTTGCAGTGATCCATCTATTATCACCCTCACTACCCTCTTGCAATTTGTCAATATTGTTTATATCACCCTAGTTTTGATAAATAGTTGCAAGTAAAAATACCAAAAATGGTAATCCAACTCTCATCAATTTCGCAAAATGGTAATTCTGAAAACGATCTAGATTGATTGGTCACTCTGGGGAAAGAGTGCTGCAATTTTTCACGCATGCTTGAAAACAGTGAAATGCTTCTAGACTCAAAATCATTCATGAATAAAACATCCACTTGAATTCAATTTTTCAGATATTGAGTACCAAAACATCCACTTAAAACTGAATCTTTGAATACAAACTATCAAATCAGCAGAATGACACACCAATTACATGCATTTGAAACGCTACACCAATAAGACAACATTAGGAAATACACGATGACAACAGCCAGACACGGAATGCTCCTACTAATTAGAAGTCCTATCTAAGCCTAACAAGGGTACAATTCTAGGTTAAGACCAGAATAACACTAAACCCTATTGCCCTTAATAGATGGCCATTGGGGTTTATTTGGTTTCTGACAAGGTTGACAGAACCTAAACAAAGTCGAGGCCGCAGAAAGACACTGAAGTCACAGCAAGCATACAGATTTGCAACATGATCAACAGGAAACTTCACAGTTCGATTGGCTGGGTCCTTTCGAATCATCATCAAGGGAAGATGTTTTATTGTCAAAAGACAAGGTCCTTGAACCCTGCATGGGGTTCAAAGAAGCTGAATTGTCTCCAAGGAAAGATGCAGAAGATGTGACAATTGGCTTTATTCCACTGTATCCCCCCTTGATTTCTTCTGCAGAGAGTACGCTGACAGATATGGGAGTAACAATTGGTGCAAGCTCAGTCCTCTGCTTCTTGTGCTTCTGCTCCAGCTGGTGACCTGGCAGGAAACTTCCCACAACAACCTGACATAATCGTGACAGTTCAGATATGAATACGTTTGTAAACCGAGTAATTACAAGTGGTAAAAGGCCTAAACATGACTTGAGTGTATGAGATACAGGTGTCTGTCTTGTTTGTCATTTAGTCATAATTTAAGACAAATCACTTATTATGATATCTCTATATAGTAGCTAATTAATATTTTTACTAGGTAATATGAGAACAATAATGACAGCATGTAATTGAGATATTGGTACCTGCACAGGGCCAGCAGCTATCAGAAAGCCAGCCAGTCCTCCCCCCACAACACGACCATCTGGGCCTGCCAAAGAGACACTCATCCCACCAGATCTGCTCTTCGTTCCTCCATTATCAGAAGGCATGTAAGATCCGGACAAGGAAAGTATCTCAAATCGACCCTGAAAAAGGTTGAAACATAAGAAGTGATGGTGCCATGAAAAAGAGCAGCAGTTACGCTCTTAGAAAGTCAGAGATGAAAAGTTGAAGGGTCGGATAGAAAGTCAGAAGTAGCATGCTATTGCTCAAACTTAAGAACATGATACGTGTTAGCCACTCTAATTTTGCTTCCAAGTTCGTGTTTAAGTTTTGTTAAATGTATCACTCACTGGCAGTAAACAGAGAATATTGCAGACATAGTTGACTGATGTATATAAAGTACAATTAATTTTTTCTTTTACATATGTTTCATACTTTCATATTGCTTTGATTCAGTAACTACTGACAAACACTAACTGTTAAGGATATGGACTCCATATGGCACCATAAAGTTTAGAATGTATCTTCTTTAGGGTTTTAGCAAGCCAATTTTATCCAAGCACAATTTCCAGTGTTGTATCTTAAGCAAAAGCATTGGTCCTTCAAATATAGCAAAACATTTTCCAGGAAAATAATAGGATGAAGGGCCACACCTCATACGTTAGGGTCCCCCCAGAAGATGTAGGCTGACGAAGTGTAACATTTGAAATTGTACCATTTGCAGAGAGAATGCATATAGCTCGAGATCCTTGTTGGGAAAATGACATAACCTTCATTGTAACATCCTATATAACAAGGATAAAAAAATTAAAAACAACAGAAAAAAGAGAATAAAGAAAACTAAATAGAAGCTACAAGTCACTCCAGAAATTTTAAAGGAATTTCTCAATCAACACGATTAATAAAATTTCCTAACTCCCGAAAGAATACATTACGAATAAAAAATAGAAACTCCCATGAAATTTCTCTGCAAGAGCATACAAGTAAAAAAGAACCCATCTGATAAAAGAACAATATTTTGAAATACAATCAAATAAAGTTATTACAATAAAGTCACTAGGGATAACAAAAGTGAAAAGCTTCTGATTCATCTACATTTTTGCTGTTTTAAAAGCTGGAGCAAATGAATTTTTTTTGGGTTTTATTTCCCTTGCATAGGAATAAATACAGCATGTAGGCCAGCTATTATGCTACGTTTCACAAATTAGTAAAAGTAAAATTTAGTTACTTTTCATGTTTCAGCCTTTCTTTCCCAGACAAAAGAGTTTCCAGGCAAAGGTCTAACTATTGTGGCCCTCGCTCAAAATAAAATGAGAATATGTTTTAGATCTGATGACACCTCTGCTTCACAGGCAGATCATACACAAGCCAGTGAACCGAGGTTTTTAAGCAAGCTTTGAAACAAGTGACAGACTGTTACTTTTATTTTAGCTTAATTTTCGAACTAATATAAGAGCGCAAAAGTCAATAAAGGTATGCTTAAGAACTCCAGTATAAAAGAACAAAGAAACAGGATAAAACAGTACAATGACAGTAATAACCCACTGATTGCACCAACTTTTACTAGACAAATATTTGAAGGCATACCTCGCCAGCATTAACAGTGAGAACATGGGGTGTGAAATTTGCACCAACGAAATATGCAATTTTCTCACCTGCACAGTAATATTTCCAAAAATAAATCAGTCTAACGAAAAGGGAAAAGACACACGTTTGCATTTGCATGATTATCTTCGAAGCATACAAATCAAAATTCAAGATGCCATGCCTGAAATAATTTAACTGTAAAGCAAGCAATCAATCAAACAGAGAACATCACCGTAGGAACTTAAAAGTTTCAGTGAAGTGCCTAAGCAAACAGAACAGAACATAAAAATTGACTATCAATGAGCAAATGATTAATTGGTTATTCAATAAAACACTATGATAATATAACAAGAAAAATTCTCTGCACCAGCTTTCTTTGTCTACAGAGTGAGACGGAGAGAAATAGGGAAATTCCACACGAATGTCTAAAAAAATTAAGTTTAATTTTACAGAAATGCAGTCACAAGCTTCCTTTTCCGGGCAGCAACTGGATCCATGATTCCATTCCACCTGAGACATCTTAACTTCTCATTCTTATGTTTGACCAATACAGCAAAGGCAGCCGTTGCCAGCATCCTATTCTAATATTTGACCATGGACTTTTGAAATTCATTCGATTTCTTTACATATAAATAGATGTGCTCTTTTTCATTTTATTTCTCATTGCATATCTTGTGCAACTCAAATTGATGGTTCTAATAATTCCTTAGCATGGTCAGCTAGTCTAAGAATTATTATAATTAAATTAAGTTAGATTTGGACAGTCACATCAGCTAATGAGGCTATAACACAGCGGCAACTTTAACAATCCTCCCTTTCTAGAAGGACTCTGCAATTCTTCCATCAAGAAGGGTAGCAAGACATATGTTTCAGCCAGATAGGGAGATTCCCTTATTTTACAGAATCATCACCAAATCTTCTTTTCTCTCATAATAACCATTAATTCAATATATGGGCTAGAATCAGATATAATGGTCCCACTCCAGGATCAAACCCCACAAATATCCTCTTAAAATTCAACTATAAAAATCAAAACCAGACCCAGCACCACACCCCACATAACCAAACAACCACCACCTCCAGCTTTTCACGTAACCAACTCCTCGAGACTTTCAATAATTGTACAAAACTTTAACTTAGCTTAGTTATAGCAACAGATCGCGATATCCAATGCAACAGTATCATCTAAAACACATATAAACAACAACAATATCTATAACCTCAAACATCATTTCAATGAACATATTAAAAAATGATCCCTTTACCTGGGCTTTCATGTTCATACTTATATGACTTCTTCGTGTTATCAACTGGCCGCCCTCTACCCCGTTTCCAAGCGGAATATTCTCCAGTCAGTGGAATCGATGCCGAAATCGGCATGGGTGACAGTGCCATTGTTAATTTCCCATCTGGGCCATACTTTCTAGGCCTTCCTCTCTTCTTCTTCCCCTCAGTGCCTGTGCCTGTACCCGGGCCTGAGCTCGTGACCGGGGTTGGCACTCCCGTGCTTAACGGTGCCGGAGAAAACTCGGCAGCTGATGTTACAGCCGGAGCCGGAAATGGTGCCGGATTTTCGGTTCTAGGAGCCATTTGGAAGCCATCTGCAACTTCATTTCCTTTTACTGACACCCCTGAAGTTATATTATTCTCTTCTTTTGCCTCCATTCATAGATCAAGAAACTAAAAACCCTAAAGAATTTATCAGGCTCTAAAACCCTTAAAACCCTAGAATTACAAAATACTAAGCATTAAAAAAAAAAAAAAAGAGCTTTCTGTGAGCAAAAACACTTGAACAACTACGGGTTATTTTACAACAGAAATTAACCCAAAAAAAATTTGAATTTTTTGCAAAAATTAGCTGAACTAAAATAATTATACAACATAAATTAAGAGAACTTCCTTAAAAAATTTAAAGAAATGAACACAATAAAAAAAAAAAAAAACTTGTTTGAGACTTGAAAGATCACAAAATACAGTCACACAGTTACAATTCTGTGGCTTAAATCTCCACCATTGTAGAGAATGCACAGAGCTTGAATGTTGACTGAAAATTTGACTAAAAAAAATAATGAACTTACAAGAAATGAACAAATTTTTTTGTGAGATTGCTGAATTTGTTCAGGAGAGATGAATTTAGGGTTTTGCAGGAAAAGGAGGAGAAATAAATAAAGTAGAAAAAATGGAAAAATAAAATAATAATAATTAATATACATATATGAATAAATTATTGAGGAATTTAATTTATAATTAATATTTTAATTACAAAATTCAAAGTATAAATTTTGGTTAAGAAAATGGTTCACGTCCGTCTTGGAAATTTAATAAAGGTGAATTAATAAATGGGAGAGATGAGAAATTTGAATAAAAAAATAAAGAAATTTGGGAAAAGAAAAAAGCTTTTTTTTATTTTAAAATTGGTTATTTATTTGTTTAAAGCAAAAAAGAAATAATTTAAAGCTGTAAAGCTAACGTTGGAGGCATGCCAATTTTCCAACCACTGACACCTTCTTTGTCTTTTCAATGTAATTAAAGTTTGACTATACACAAATTTAAATTAAATGCCCTTTTATTTTGTAGAATCTACAGTTAATGCCACTTTAATCAGCTCTATAATTACCATTATTTTTTTCCTCTTTTTGAGGGAATCAGCTCTCCAACATAGCACAAGCCAAAATACACCAAAATCTACTCACCTGAAAGTACTTCTGCAGCTTCTGCTTTTCTTGCTCCAAAAGGCATTATCCTTAACCCACAAATTCCACAAAGGAAAACATTGAAAGACAAAAACTCTTGACTTATTCGTTCAGGTTTTCATTGATTTGTTCAAAGACAAAAATATCAAGTTGCAATTTACAAGTGATTGTGTACCTTTTATTTTGGTCAATAATCTTGTTGAATGAAAATCAGAGATTCTCTCTTTATTTAAAATAAAAATAAAAACTCAAACTTGTCCGGCTTAGATTGAGACTCTGAATCTAAAATTGTCAGGTTCCGTAATCATTTTGTTAAATGAAATGTAGGACATCAAAAACATACCTAATAATGCATGAAAGTCATCAACTAAATTGAATGTAGAGGAAGAATCCTTTGATTCCCTAAAGCATATTTAAGAGAAAGTTCACATTAAGCAGGTCAACAACTTAGTCCACGTTCGGAGCTCGTAGACAATGTTCACAAACAGGAAAAAGCCAATTATGATTGACTTATTCCAGACTCAAGATACAAGAGAATTAAAAAATCAATCATATATGGGTTCAGCCCTGCAGTAACCAATAATTGATTCAAGTTGAACTAAAAGAAACTGAAAAAAATCAAACTTGTATCAATGGCTTTACATGGGTTTTCAGTAGCACGAAACCTGCTCTTCTTTCCTCGAATGAATATTCAATCTCTTCCACAGTTTCCTCAACTTGAGTAGTGCCATAAGGGGTGGGGGGAGCAGATGCATGTGCGGGAGTGATAGCTGTCTGCATTGGCACCGACACTGTTGAAGGTGTTGAGGGAACTGGAATTGGCATGGCATTCGGAGTCCTGTTCTCTTCATCCACAAAAACACTTGTCTTTGAAGGAGTAGTAAATGACTCAATAGGAGGAGCTGCTTTCTGCGTTGTTGTCTCTCCATGTGAATTCAAATCTTCCAACAAATTAATGATATTAGATTTTGATGATGCAGTGGAAGAGATGGGGGAAAAGGGTTTCCGTATCATTGGTGACTCTGGTTCACAAGCACCTAAGGAGTGTTTTTTTATTGGGAAACCAGCAATGTCCAAACCTCTCCTACCTGCAAAACAGTGGAAAAAAATGAGAAAAATAAGCTGAAACCAATTTGTTCTTAGGCCATCAATATCAGCCTATTTTGAAAATTATTTATCAGTAAATCAAACAAGATTCCCGAAACCTGGGAGGATCTCTAGGAATGCCATACACTTCTAGCAGTATTTTGTCAAGATCAATACCATCTGAGTTTTTTTTTTTTTTTTTTTCCTTTTCATTTAAAGCCACTAAAGACTAGTGAGATCTGCTTTTTTTGTTCTAGTTAATACTATAAAACATAGAAGCATAAAATGTGTGCTTCAATAAGCTGATACAATGGTTCTTTCGAAGAAATGCAATTAGGATAAAGCATTTGCCAAGTTTGGATGAGATATAAGGAAAGTGCATGTAATATTTGTACAAGAATTTTCAAGTGAAGCTCGAAGAAATTACCAGCTGATAAAGCTGCAAAACCATCATCCATACGGACATTTGTATGGTCATTTTGGAGTATACGGTCAATTTTCTTGACAGTTCGTGGATGTGGAGTAGCTTTTGTGGAGCTAGGTAATTCAGGTTTAGGTGTCTGAAGCATTGTTCCTCCTACAGAAAGTCTTCTATGGCTTACACCTCCTGTTGAAACTCTAGAGGCTTTCTTCACACTCTGGGTTTTCGAAGGGCTTGGTTTTGATCCATAGAGAGCTTCTTGCTCTGCTATAAGTTGTCCTTGAAGTTTCTTCTGGTCCTAAAAAGACAATTGTGAACAGATCATAATTTGCAAAATATCAACAAAGAAAAGCACAATGGTAAGTGGAAAAATATACATGGTATTAGGTATAGAATGAGTGAAAAGATTCATACTCGCTGCCTACGGCGTTCTTGCTCTTTCTCTTGCCGTAGTATAGTGTACTCTTCAAGCATAGAAAGTAAACGAACCTGAAAAGTGTAAAGGAAAAGAGATCAGATGATTTTTGGAGAACCAACCAACCATAAATACAAGGACAAAAATTGGACCAGTCAGGTATCTAACCCAACAAAAAATACAAGTACTCACACCATCATATAAGAACTCAACACCTCTCTCTTTTTCCCATGTGATGGTTTTTGAAGCCAATGCTTCTACCATCCCTGGAAGTTTATTCACCAGTGAACGAGCTTTCTCAGCACGCTTGAGGGTTAGATGAGCACCTTTTCCAGCATTGTATCGGTTATCATCCTGCATAACCACCACAGGTGAAAAATTAAGCAAGGAGATTATTAAGATATCATTTAATAAAATATAAATATAAAGAGATTGTCTAACTGCCAACCCTGTTATACTCTTCAAGCCAGCACTCCTCTTCACATGCTCCCAACCATTTCTCAACCCTTTCAAGTATTTCTTTCCTGCTAAAAGCTTCCTCTTTAACCTTAGCTATTTGAAGTTCAATCTGTTCAAGTACATTAGCTGGGTCCATGGCTCCTGCCATCATAGCAATGTACAATATTCAGTGATCATTTGAGATAAAAGTAAGTTCACTAATGAAATATACATAAGCACTGCAGATACCAGACTCGATGGCTTCAATAGCATATTCGATTGAATAATCATTTTCTGGAACCATATGTGTATTTCTGCAGATCTCCTCTAGCTCTAACCTCTTCTTCAGAACAAGCTCTTTCATTTTGCTTGACTTCAACTCTTCCAACCGAGCCACTTCTGTCTCTACCTGAAAAATGTATTGACTACTTTGTCACACTCAAAAGCAAAGGCGTGCAGACTTTAAAATTACACAAACCAAAAGGCCTGAGAAAAGCTTAGGATCACCAGTTTTCATGTGCCAATGACTTACATAACTAATAAAGTCCACAGAGAGAGTGTTAGGTTCAGTTATTTCATGTTCTGAAGCGGCTATATTACAGGTAACACTCTGGAATACTTGCTGCTCTTCAACAGGAGTATCCATCAAATTCCATAGCTCTAACATGGTAGTTGCGAGATCTTGGAGCTGCCATGGTCCAAAGGTTTATTATGGTCAAAGAGAAAGTAGAGAATTTAAGGACTCATGAGAATAAAATTACCATCATTTTATGGAAAGAAAATTAAAACTGTTACTTACCTTTTGCATTCTCTGTATCTTAACCTGTCGCAGTTTGTGTATTGCTATAGTCAGCCGTTCTATTGCATCATTACTTATACTCATTGATCCTTCATTCTCGCAGAAGCTAGGATGAACATCACTAACTGTCTGCTTGAAATCGATTCCGAGCACTGAGCAAAGAGAACTCAAAGTGTTTAGGTGGTCCTGAACCTGATTCAGCCTATCGCACTGCATAGAAAGAATAAAAATCACTAAGTTCAAATTTGTAGAAAGATGACACCTGAAGTTTAATCACATCAGAGCACAAATAAAAGAAAAGAGAAGAGAAAGTCATTCCAACCTTCTCTTTCTGAAGTTCATGGAGCTCTCTCTGAAATTCTTCAAGCTTTCTCAAAGACAAATCTGCATCATCCATGACTGTTTCAGAAGAAATACAAGCTGTTGACCCACAGATCTCACTTTTGATCATCTCTATTTGCTCTAATACATCTACAAATTGTTTTTTTCGGTCAGATTTCCTTTTCCGCATTTCCTCCACTTGTGGTAGAATTCTCCTGAGCTCTTCCTTCAAGCTTTCGGCAGTTTGATCAGACTGAAAGTACAGGCCATAGCCCATAAGCAAAAAGTTTTAAGTAGATATTGAACATACTAAACTACAGAAAAATGTATTTTAGAAAACCAAAATAGTGAAAAGGGTACTAGAAAATTATATAAATATCCAAGCAATAGCTAAACTGCTGACAACTGAAATCAAACTTTTATATTTTGCAGGTTTCTCATACCTTTATAATTTCTTCTCCCAAATTGTAGGTTAATTTTACCTAACTTTTGAAAACATAGAACACATTCATAATACCATGGTTGATCATTTATTCAAATAAAATCCAGCCAAAAAATTCACTCCCACATTTTCGATCTCCAATCAAACCAACAATGATTGGCATTAAGAATATAATTCCCAGTTTCCGTTTACATAATGCTTCCACAACTTGTACAGATATTCACTTGAACTCCTAGAAATGGTTTTCAAAATGTGACCAATTTATGTTAAATAACAACTCAACATTTGACACCACCACCCATTATTATCTGCAAATGATCCAATCTAGATGAGATATAATTAAATTCTAACCTGCCTAATATGCACTGGTCGCTCCCCCATAGCAGAGCAGATAGCAGCAAGCTCGGCTTCAGAGTCAGCAATTGCCTGCCTCAGCTGTGCTCGACATCGATTGGCTTGATCAACCTTTCTTCTGTATACTTCAAGGCACTCTTGTTCAAGCTCAAGCAGCATTTTATCCCTGTCAGTGTCTGTCTCCCCAACTTCATCCCAAATTATCTGATCATCACACGAAACCAAAAAAATAAATAAAAGATTATCGCAAAAAGGAAGATTTAAAAAGGAAGATTTAAGGCACTATTTGTCAAAGGGTTTATAAATAAAAAAAGGCAACCTGAAGTTCATAAAGAAGTGATCCACACGTAGTCTCCACTTGCAGAAGCGGATCGTTATGATTAGACATTTTGTTGAACTATGCTGACCTGTAATAACGATTATCTTCGTAAGGCACACTAAAAAATAATAATAATTTTTTAAAGAAAAAAGACCAAATTTCCTGAAAACCTAACTATTAAATTAAGCAAAGTAATTTTTTATTCATCAGTTTAATTAACTACATGCTTGCTTCTTTTCTGCACTTTCTCGTCAGCCAAACGGAGGATTGAGATAACAAGAGGAAGAAAGAGAGAGTGGAAGTGAAGATCTGAAGACAAACCTGAAGAAAAGAGAATTGCCTGAGCGCTTTTGCTATCAAAATATCTCTTTTTTTTTTTTGTGCGTTTGTTTTCCTGAAAAATATTTTTCTTTTTCCTGGAAAATGAGTTTTGTAATTCACCGTGCGAGAAATGAGGTTTGAATTTTTTTGGACGCAAAAGAAGTTGAGAGAGAGAAAGGTAGCCGTTTGGGGGAAATTTGACCGTTAAACAGCGCTTGCTAAGGATGTGTTTTTAAATGATGGCGGAGATTTGATTCGCTCGGGAGCAATATGGGACTTGAATTTCAAATTCCACTGGGGCAGGGTCTCAGATTTTGTTTGTATGCTTTTGCTTCGATCTTGGCCGTTCATTTTGATTTATGTACTGTACGGACGGTATATAGACCGGGGATTAATTAATTAGGATAAAGAAGAGGAGGCTTCTATCAAGTACTGGTGGATGTATGCCATCACTTATGGTTATTCGTTTATGACTTTTTATGTCTTTGTCGAATGCCAGATAAGGAAACTTCGCAAATTGTACAAAAACAAACAATTATCGGCGGTCTGACGGAAATGAAATTTCGTAAGAAGCATTAAGTTCAAAAGTGATGTGACGTTGGTGTTCAAATCTTAATTTTTTAAATTAATGCGGTTAATTGTTTCCTCATATTTCAAAATAATTAAAAATAATTTAATTTAATTAACAGTTTATCCATTCATTTGTCTAGTGTATCAATTTTTTTTTATCTTTCCAATAAGAGACATTCACCCTTCCATAACATACAGAAATAGATAAATAGGATATTTTTAATTATTTAAAAATGCATATAGAATAAAGCTATTTTGATTTTCCCGCCCTGATGGCCTGATCTCTCTTCTGTACTTGTAGTACAATTATACTCCGGCGGATAATTGAATTGTAAATAGAACATTTTAATCCCTCCAAATATAAGCTTTCACCCACTACTTGGAAATAATTAGATGGGGCTGGTCATTTACCAGCAGAACTTGGTTCAGGTAGATGGAAAACGACAGATCATTTCTTTCAAAAAGGTATTGAAATTCAAAAATAGAGTTTACTCTATATTGAATGTGTCTAAAATTACAGCTACTAGCTGCTGATACCCCCCCCAACACCTCTTACAGCAGACATTTTCTCTACAAATTTTCTGTTCCTATAAAACTGTATATTGAAAAAACACAAAGAATAAGCTCGTGTCATATCAGCCTAATCATAAACTCAACTTACCCTTCAACACGAAACGGACAGTTTCCAACCAATACAGATCAATCTCATGATAAAGAGCTCTGGTTGCCTTCGAACTCTCTCCTTACGATCTCAAGCACAAGTTCGTTCCAGGTATCAACTGGTCCCGGCATGCACCAGTGTAAGCAATCTTGTGGCGGAGGCTTTCCATCTGGGCCGCGTTTTGTGATCTTGTTTGGGTCAGGATTTCGATAAGGGCCTGGATGCCCATCATGGCGGTACCCAAAGGCTTCAGTGATATCCATCAACCTCAACTTTGATTTATTCGTTGCCTTCTTGATTGCATTGTTGAAACCTGTCACTTGCTTTTCATGCATTACTTCTGTAAATCCATTTTTCACTAACTCACCACCTGCAAGAGGCTTTTCCTTTCCAGTGCAAGAACCACCCGTATTCCATGTGCCACCCTCATAATGATCAGGCGAATAGGAACGCACAATGGTCAGACCTCTGTAATTTGGATGTGTAGCAATAGCAGTCATAATTGTTTGAACAGAGATTCCAAATGCATCAACATTGTTAACCTTCATGGGCTGAGACTTGTTCGGCCACCATAACTGTCCTCCCACAATCTCATTGTTCAAGATATAGACTGACTGCTTGGCAAACCAGTGGCCCGAAGAAAGTACAATCACATCAAAAGTTGGTATGAATTCCATGAAGTTCTCATCTGGGGCATCAAGATGGAGCTTGTCAACGCCCGCTGGAGCAAAAGCAAATGGTTCATTTGTTTTTTTTACAAGCCAAGATGACCATATCCGGACAATGGTAACAGATGTTGACTTGAAGTACCATCGTTGCATTCTTCGGTTCCCTCGGTTTTTTGGTACTTCTACCTGAAAATTTCCAATGATCTATATTTACTTTTTCTGAAGAAACTGTATACCAAATTAACATAATGAACAATAATGAAGCAAAGAGAACATTTCCTTTTCAATGAAAATCACTAAACAACCCAAAAGGAATTACAATTAACACAGTGACCTGGAACTGACATGGCATGCAAACTCTTGTCAGCCTGGAATAGGAAAAGGTGAAAAAAACTAAAAGAGAGAAATTTTTTCCACCATACATTTTCCTGGCCCCAAAAAATAATAAGACATGAGATTTGATAACAAATACAAAAGTCACAAGGTCTCACAACAATATGGACTAATTGCATATATTTAGACCAGTTAAACTAACTGAACCAAACTTCAGGTTTCAAACAGGCTGTGGAGATAGGTCTAAGACTCTTAACATGAGACTTACAAGCCTATATGCCAGAGATGGAGCTGGTCAACCAAACTATAGTTAACCTTTATCCTATCCTGCCAGAGATAGGTCAGTGGACGGGATAATGAACTTTAATATCTGAATTGGTGCTAGAAGACTGCCAGTTGTCCATAAGTCAAGGTGCATAAAATCATCGGAAGAAAAATTGTTTCATAATTTCAGCTCTCTAGGTCATTGTTGAGTGTTAGAGTTTGTTAAGTTAAAAAAAAGGGAGGGGGAAGGCTCAACCTAATGTATATACTGAGTGAATACCATCAAGGCTATAAATCCGACTACAAACACGCTGGTGCGAAAAAACTCCAGTTATTGATTTAAGAGATATGTTCTGTTGAAGTAACTAAAAATATAGGAAAATAGCTTCGTCTACCACATTGTTATGTATAAGTAGATGCGAGTAGATTTGGGGTAAAATTTTGCACAGAAAGTAATAACACAGTAAGTGTTTTAGATACCTGCCAGAGAAGGCACAACATTGATTCCATCTGATTTCGAGCAACTGAGTCCCCAATGAAAGCTAGTGTCTTCCCCCTCATCAACTCCAGAAATTTCTTACCATCAAATCGAGGGAGGTCACATTCAGCAGGTCTCCATCGCCAATTCTCATATTCCCTGTCAGGCCTTCCATTTCCTTGGCAGTTCTGCATCTGTGTTATGACAGGACATGTGTTGTTGGTATACACTGGTCCTGAAGAATCATAAAACCAACTTCCATTGTACAGATCACAACCTACAAAAAAGCATAATCAAGTTACAGATTAAAGACTGTAGAAAATGAATATGGACGATAGAAATTAAACGTTAAAACGAAATTTATACGTATGCAACGGTATGAATTGTGCTTCTGCTTTAAAATGACATATTAATGGCTGATAAACTGCATCCATATCTTAATAATGCTTTTCAATTTCTAACTGTATTATTTACTTAGCATGTTATAGTCATTTAATTTATTTCCATCAGTAATACCATCAAGGCTAATCTTATACAGCTTAGCAAGTTGCATCATCAATAAATGCAGAACATTCTCTTGGCTAGTTACACACTCCTAAACTATATTTGGCTCATGATAAGCCAAAAAATGGTAGGTAGCTGCAGCTTCTCAAGGAAACTTTTCCCTCTTTTGGCTCTCTACTGGAAGAATTTTGTACCCAAATACAGAGAAATAAGGGCAATGATAAAACTATGTTTATCAGTTACTGGACAACAAGTACATGGTTGTTACATATATCAAGTGTTATGGCAAGTTACCATATTTGAGACTTTCCTAGAGAGGTAAACATAATGAATCAATATCCTCATATACAAGTTGTCAGAAAAGAAAGTTTCCAAAATTGAAGCAAATCCAAACACAACTGGAACAGAAATTATATCTCGAAAACAAGTAAGATTATCTCAATAAGTTCAAAAGATATACCTGATACAACGAAACCAATCTGGGTGTTATTGCCGGTCGGAGTTGGGGAAGGTAAAGCAGGCATTGCCATTTTTGCTGAGTTATTGGTATCATTCGATCCTATATATACGCTGCCAGACCTTTCTGCTGATCCCAGATGACCTTCTTTCCCACTTTCAACATTTTTTGCATCATTGAAGACCATGCTACCATTTCTGGCCTCCTTTTCTTTTCTTGAACTAGATGACAAATCAACCGAAGAACTATTTGACCTCTTGGAATCTTTTACACTAGACTCCAATGGTAAAACATCGATGAAACTCCGATTATTAGGAGAGACGGGCAAATCTAACTTTTTATCAAAACCGGTAAAATATACCCGAACTGTAGAACCAATTGGGCTTGAAACTAAAAGTAGAGAAGCAAATATCAAGAACATGGCCAGTCCTCCCACGGAAACTAGGATGGACGAAAGTGATCGGGGAAAAGCAGCCATCGGAGAAGGCCCCCCCGGCGAATGTGCTAAAGTCATAGCTTGACTATTTACCACAACCTATCAAACATCCTTATATCAGAAGATCTTGCTACAACTAAAAATCACAAAATATTGATCTCTAATACGGCAATTTCTTCCAGAATTTTGACAAAACCACTAATCTGCGGATCTTCAATCTTGAAATTATCTTCAAAATTGCATCTCCAGTGAGAAATTCAATGTTGCTTTATCTGGACTTAAGATCAGGTGATTCAATCTCCTTCAATAAACCTGAGAAAAAATAATAATAATAAGTATCACGTGTAGTAAACAAATTTAGCAGTAATTAACAGAAATTTAAAAGATTACAAATTTGGGAAACCAAATAATTACTCATTCACACAAACGACGCGGCAAAAGAAGAAAATTTACCGCAATTTTTCCAATTGCCTTCTATACAAAAATTTAAAAAATAATAATAATTCGAGTTTTCACAATCAAAAAATATGAACATTGTTATCCAGAAACATTGAATAACAGAGAAATAATAAAAAAAAAAAGCAATGAAGGTAAAAAAATTAGATACCGAGACGAACTTCCAGAATCTTCAAATTTGCTCAGCTTCGAGTTTGTTCGGTGTGAAATTGAATCACGATTTCGGTCAACGGAGAAAGTTTAAGCTTGCGCCGCGAAATTGTCGAGTAGCGAAAACAATGCGTGATATACAAGGAAGGGGGAGATCTCGGATCGGGAGATAAATTAAATTAGATAACACTAATAGTGTTAGGGATTGGCGAATTGGCGAGAAAAATTTTGTTAAATAAATAAATATTTACGACAGATTTAGGATTTACATAGGCTAGATTTTTCGATCAATGTAGACTGTAGAAGGACTTTGGCCCTTTTAATCCTCATAGGCAAAGGAAAGAGACGGTGAGAGTAAGTGTGTTGTCCTGTGGGAGAGAGGAGGAGTGTATCTGAGATTACCGGAATGCCCCTAATTTATTACAATACATCTGCAATCGGTTATCTTGTCTTAGAAACACTGACAATTAATTCTTAACTAATAACCACTCCAGTTCGTTACTTGTCTGAGTCTCGACTCTATCCTCTTTTATTATTATTTTTTTCAATTTTGGTAATTTTTTTATAACGTGTCCTAAAATATAGTAATCTTCACAATTACTTAATTAGGTTGTAATTAATTATTGTTGAAGTAAATAATAATGTTATGTTTCAAAAAGTAAAGTATTTAACATTACTAGGTGTAAAATAATTTTAAAAACTTAAAAATATTACAAATTAGCTGAGAAAGTCAAAGGAATTAATGTTTTTGTTTCTATTATTTGACAAATGAATAAATATAATGGGTGAATGTAATACAAGTGGCTTTAAATAATTGGTAGGTTCATGAGTAGAATATTTCATATATGGAATAAAATTAATTAAATAAATGGGAATAAATGGTATGGTAATAATTAATTATAAGACATAAATACCAAATAGAGTAATGAAATTTTAAACTCATGTACAGAAACGTAATTGTGCGTCGTCTGCGCTTCACAGTCCCACCACCTAAAAGTGGGGTGGGGTCTCACTCTCCCACACCAAAAATCAAAAAGCAAAATTTAAAAGTTACTTGTGAACCCGTGAAAGTGATGTGGGTAATTAATTAAATTATTAGCAGAATATTACATGAGGGGGCCGTGAAAAACAGAAAACGCCAATCAAAAAGGAAACCAATCAATTATTAATGTGCCTGAAAACTCTTATTTTACCGTGCGGTAAAAAATTAATAATTGAAAATATAAAAGGGTGAAAAAAACATGCTTCATCGAGGTTATGACCGTTTGGACATTGATGGTGTGCTGGTACCGTGGGCTTGTTGTCTTGCTGAAAAGTGTGCAGCTTTGATTTGGTTTCGAAATCCAAGTGCGGCGTCGTGTGGGGTCCACGCGGCTAGGTCACGTGGAATGGAGCTGGATTGGGCTGGATGCGCTTTTCACAAACATTAATGCTTGATAACTCAAAAAAATCATATTAAAATTCATTCTAAATGATGTATCTATTAAGATAGAATCCCACTTATAAATTTTTTAAAATTTAAAATAAATCCCTCTAAAATAATTTATTTTAATTTCATCATTTATTTCTTATATAAGTAAAAGACTTTTGATCTAGTTTTTTTAGTTTAGCTGCGATCTACAAACTAAATGAACATAGAGAGAAACTTCAAAAAAAAATAAAATAAAGCTTTCAGATGAGATGCAGATTTTAAATTGAAAAAAATCGAAGACTCCCTAAAAATTATTATTGTTGAGGTGAATTATTTTTATTTTTATTTTTATATCTCTTATATTAAAATATTTCAAGTTTGTATTAATTGGTGAGGAATTTAATTAGTTGGATTTTTTTACTTTATTTGAATCAGGTTGATGATGAGAATGATACAAACAATGAACCAAATGCATAATAAATTATTGAACAAAAAATTGACATGATTTTTTATACAACCCAGGATTTGTTTGAGTTCTACAATATGTATGGGAAGATAATGGGATTCGAAATTATTAAAAGAACCTCTAGCAAAGAAGATGATGGAGAGTTGAAATATGTGACATTTTCATGTTCACGCTGCGACAAGGCAAAATCATTATCGAATCATCCCTTTAGATTACAGCTAATATCCAAAATAGATTGTAAGGCTAAAGTCAGGGCAACAGCATACTTTAACGGAAAGTAGGAAGTAAAATCCATTGCATATGACCATAATCATGAGCTAAACACACCAAGTGAGGCTCATTTTCTCAAAACCAACAGGGTAATGAAGTTGTTTGTTCAAAGAAAGTTGGAATTGAATGATCAAGTTGGAATACAACCGAATAAAAGCTTTAATTCTTTGGTGGTTGGAGCAAGAAGACATGATAATTTAACTTTCTTAGAAAAAGATTGTAAGAATCATTTAGACAAAACAAGGTGCTTACGGCTTGGGGATGGAGATGCATCTGTAGTTCATGATTATTTCTTAAAAATGCAAGATGGCAACTTCAATTTTTTTTTATATGATGGATTTAGATAAATATTATTGGTTAAAAAATTTATTTTGGGCTGATGAGATGAGAAAGCTGTGAATAAAGAATTTGGTGATGTTATTACATTTGATTCAATATATCTAACAAATAAATATGATATGCCATTTGATACTTTTATTGGGATCAATCATCATTGACAATCAATAATATTAAGATGTGGCTTGATTTCCAATGAGGACACTGACACATATATATGGCTTTTTCGATATTGGCTTACATGCATGTCTGGTTGTGCTCCAAATGCCATAATCATTGATCAAGATAAGGCCATGCAAAATGCGATTGAAGTTGTCTTTCTACATGCACGACATAGGTGGTGTTTTGTGGCATATAATGAAAAAATTCCCAGAAAAATTGAAAAGTTATAAAAAATATGAATTGATCAAGTTGACAATGCAGAATATTATTTGTGATTCTTTAACATCTTCTGATTTTAATGAACGTTGGATGGTGTATATTGAAAATAATGAGTGGTTGCAAGGTTTGTATGATGAGAGGTGACGTTGGGCATATGTAAAGGATATATTTTAGGCAGGAATGTCTACAACACAACGCAGTGAGAGTATGCATATATTTTTTGATAGGTATGTAAATTCAAAAACTACTCTAAAACAATTTGTTGAACAATATGGGAATGCACTATGAGCTAAGGTGGAAAAAGAAAATCTTGCTAATTTTAATGATTTGAATTCTAATATCCCTCGTGCTACTCATTATGCTATGAAGCAATAGTTCCGAGATGCTTATATAATGGAAAAATTCAGAGAATTTCAACAAGAGCTAAAAAGAAAAATATTTTGTGAGATATTTTCATGTCAAACAAATATTTTATCTTCAAATTTTATAGTAGTTGAAGATGTTAAAGTTTGAGAGAATCACAGTCGTGACTCTTTTGAAGTTTCTTTTAATGAGGTTAATTAGGAGATTAATTGGAAGTGTCGATTATTTGAGTTTAAAGGAATATTATGTTGACACATCATTGCAGTGCTTATTCATAAAGAAATATTTTATGTTATTGATTATTATATTTTAAGGCGATGGAAAAAGAATATAAAAAGATATCACATAAAGGTGAAAGTGAATAATGAAAATTGGAGCACAAAACCTGAAGGACTCATATTTGATCATATGTGCAACTTTTTTTATGATGTAGATGAACTAGCAACTAGTAGTAAGAGTAATTGCTATATAGTGTTGGAGGTTTTAGATGATTTGAGGGCAAAACTAATGCTAAATGAAGGTAGTAGTGAAATTAGTCAACATGGCAGCAATATTGTTCATGACACAACAAAATGTGGGGAGCTTCATAGTATTCATAGTAGTAAAATTCTTTCTTTATTAGCAATTAGAAGTAAAGGTCGTCCGCCTTACGAAAGTAATCTAAGGGTGAACAGATTATTCAGAAAAAAATACAAAAGAAAACAACTAAGGTATGAAATTAATAAATTTTATTCAAAATGCTTGTCAAATCTTTTATTATACAATACTTGTAATTACCACATATTAGTTCATTTAAGAGATCTCAAATAATAAGTAGTGAACCACAAAGATATGGATTAGAAAACAACACCTCTCATGCAGTGGTTAGTTATGATAGTGCAATGAAGATAATTTTTATTATTATTAAGTAGGTGCAATTTTTCCTTTTATCTTTATGGTAATACATAGATAAAACTATAATATTTTTTTTCTCATAGTTTCAAACTTATAGCTTTTTCTTTTTAACTAATTCTTTTTAATATTCAATCCAAATTTGTAAAGAGACTGAAGCATGAGATAGCAATGAGCCAAATATAAAAGGATGGAGTTGAAGAATTATTTAAAAATATTATGTCATCAAACTATAATGTTAGATTATTGTCAAATTAGTATAGAAGTTTATTTTTTGTTCTGAAATTTTATGATGAATTATGGATTTTTAAATTCATGGATGTTTATAGCTTGGGTTATTGCAATTTTATAGTAACACATTAAGATGTACAACACGGCCTATTTGGATGGGCCGATCTTACAGGCCTATTTGGACCTCCTTAAGTCTCCCAGGTTCAATGGATTTAGCCCACTGAGCACGATCTCAAAACCTTAAACGTCAAACGTATCGTTTTAGATATCTGGAGAAGTCCGACATGTCGTCTATCTGCAGAAAGCTCAAAATCATTTTATCAAACCCTTTCAACACCCACATTCCACGGAAGCGTGCACGCCTAATGAACAAAACTCACCGGTAAAATACTAACATTCTTCTCCTTTGTACTCGAAGCATCGTCTCTTTGACGGACATGGCCGCCAATACGCTCTCGTTTCCCTCAAATTCACTTCGTTACTCTCAGTCTTTCGACACAAAACGCAGTACAGCCCCTTCGTTTCTTCCGTCGAGTTATATGTTCGGTGACAAGCTCCTAATTCGACCGCAGTTGAAGTCGAGCTGTTTTGTTAAAAAATACCATCGTAGCTTAGCGACAGCAACGGTGTCGTTTAGTCTACCAACAACAGTGCAAGTGTTAATTGCCTACCTTGTTTTAAGTGTTGGATTAGTTGAGACTGTTCGGTTTGGTTTGTAATTTTTTTTTTCTTTTTTGCTAATTTCAGGAAACCGGAGATAGCCTTTCCCGATAGAATTCCAAAGTTAGTGAGCTGATTTTAGTTTGTTGAATTGTTGATGAATAATTTCATAATTGCACGTGATTGAATGATTGAGGAGTTGTATGTGTGTTGAACAATTGTCATGTATAGGTGGTCGGCGAGGGCGATAAGGTCATTTGCTATGGCGGAATTGGAGGCGAGGAAGATCAAGTATCCTAACACTGGGACTGAAGCGCTTCTAATGGGCATTTTGGTTGAGGGTATGCTGTTGTGTTGAATTGTTGCATCCTTTTGAGTATTAAGAATTTTCATATCTTTGAATGTTCGTTAGAGTTTGTTTAATAGTTTTATAAGGGAAATGTGGAAACTTAGATCTAAAATTGGAGTGAAAATTTTATAATAAAATACTTCGGTGTTTGCTAAGGAAAAGTCTCTCAGCTGGTTTGCTTTAATGTCAAAATCTGCTTCAAATGCAGCATCATTGAAATGGCGATATCAATAGTTTTGTCATACATGGGCATCATTGGTGGGAATATCTTCAAAAATGGGTGCAAGAAAATCATTACTTTTGTGTAATTCCCAAAGATCTGTTGGTGGTAAAGCAATGCCATGTAATTTAAAAGGAAAAGATAAAAGTGGCTTGAAATAAAGTTTCTGTTAAGAAGGTGTATTTTCTGTGAATTTAACAGATGGTCTTGCGTAGTTATTGACCTTCTGCTTTCAAAATACTTGGTGGTATTATACTAAATGAGCTTTACATTGTCATTTGCAGGAACGAGTACAACAGCTAAGTTCTTGAGGGCTAATGGAATAACACTTTTCAAGGTGCGGGAAGAAACCTTAAACTTACTTGGAAAATCTGATCTGTTCTTTTTCAGCCCCGAGCGCCCTCCATTGACTGAACAAGCTCAAAGGGTTCTTGATTGGGCTGTCAATGAGAAGCTAAAGTCAGGTGGTTTATGTATTTAATATCCCAAACTTCTAGATTTATTGTTTCTTTCTTTTCCTTTATTGTTTTACATGTGCTACATTCTTTGATTATGTTATAACAAAAAAAGAATTTAAATTAGTTGAATGGGTTAATGTCCATGTTTCTTGGTGCGTTACATAAGCTAAAACATTTGATCTGTAGCTGGGGGCAGCCATGTGATGCTGTGGTGCCAAATTAATTTGGTCCAAGCAGCAGGTAATGCAAAATCAATAGCTGGACTGGTGCAAAACACTAAATGCTTGCCCTCCCTGTAATAAATTTAATATATAAGAATTGAGGTTCCAAACTATGCAACGAGCACTGGATCTGTTTGCCTGCCTGACTTATGGGGGTTCCTATATGGTCCTGTATTCAATATAGATCATAATTCCTGGTTTTTCTAATCTTTAAGCTCTATTTTCTTTCAACTGATTGTTTACATCGCCTCCTTCTTCAAGAAATACTTTCTGGGAAATATTTGACAGTTTCTGCATGATATGAATGAAACTAACATCTACGTCCTATTGGGTTCAATCAACTTATCTTACGATTGCAAGTTTAATATTATTGCAGTGTTCAGTGTGATCTTGATCCTTTCAAAGTTTTTTTTTGAAAGTAAATCTCCAAGTGCTAGTGGAGAAAAGGTTTGTCCCAAGTATGGCTTAAAACAGTTTATCATAAAACTATTATAATATCAAGTGAATATTAATATGCATAGCAGTTGCAGCCTATTGGTGCTGAGACTAGTGTGATAGCCTTGCATGCACAATCTACACAACCTGTAAAACGCTCCACCCAATTTTCTCCTACTCATATGTTTTTTTATCTCTACCCTGCCTTATGCTTGCCTGCTTGCCTATGTGTTTGGCCTGGTTAGAATTATAGATTTCAACTATGAAATTAGGAGGTGAATATTTTCAACTGTTTAATCAATCATCTGACTGGGAATCTACAACATTGATTGATCCCTTGTGTTAAATCATTCCAATAAATTACATATTTTTCTTGCATTAATATTTAGCAATTATACAGTATGAGAAATGGTAAATATGTCAATCCGTCCTATGTTTTTTTATTGATAGTTTTCTTTTTTGGTAATACTTGATGTTTCCAACTCTAATATTTGATAATTAGATATGCAAACATTGATTGGTATACACTGTGTATACAACCTTGCAAACTCTTTGGCGCTTGGGCTTTCATTCTAAACCTTTGATTTTTTATTGGTAAATATTTAGAACGACGGCGGACCGTCAGTTTGGATGTCTTATTACTTCTTTGTGCTTGGAAGTGTATGTGACATTAATTTTTCTACTGCTGCATCCTTTACATATTGTTGATATGGGTACATGAAATGCAGGTGAGAGTGGGGAAATAACCACAAATCATTTGCTTCTTGGTATTTGGTCAGAAAAAGAATCGGCAGGTCACAATATACTGGGCACTTTAGGTTTTAATGATGAGAAAGCCAAAGAAATTGCCAAATTTGTAAGTTCCAGGATTATGATCGTTGAAGAACAAAGTTTTCAATATCACCATTGAAATGTGGTTCTTGTTTACTGCAGATAAATGAAGATGCCATTCTGAGCTTTAAGTAGCAATTTCGAAGATTTTCTGATGTGCCATTTTCTGTTGACTTTGGACGTCCTTCAGTTTAGCTTGTCGTTGGAGCATGATTTGTCAAATGAAACTTTTCCAACAGGTTACAAACATTAATATCAGATGCTTTCTCGAATCAAAGTGGAGATATTCAAAACTTTCTTTTCACTCTGTTGGAGGCATTTTCTTGAATTACATATCTCTAGCTAATTATGCGGGAAATGAAATTGGAGGCATTTTCTTGAATTACATATCTCTGGCTAATTATGCGGGGAATGAAATTCTGTCATTTAATTAAGTTCCTTGGCATTTTCATTGGTTAGATACTATTTTTTTTTTCAATAGGTTGTATCTTTGGTTTTTTTTCCCTTTTGTTAACTTTTTTAATTGCAATCCTCCAAAATTAAAAATGCTTTGGAAATTGCAAAATGCCCTTGTTATTTATTCATAGAAGATTAATTTGTCAATTGCATTCTGAGGAGTTTCATCATTGTGCCTGAACTTTTTCAGTTTACAAAACTGAGTAGAAATGAGTTGAAAGCAAGTTAGCTGTTTGGGGACAGGGAAATAAATTGTTGCTTTTTCGCTTTTGTAAAGAATAATGCTAAAAATCTCAATTTTATTTATTGATATATTATAATGAGAAGTACATTGATATTATAATTAAAAGTATATTGGTATTTATAATTAGAGATCGGTTATGATTTTTATTTATCGTCAATCCTCACTTGATACATGAGAGAGATTTATTTTACTTCACATGCGGAGAGACACATAGACACTTACTGAAGAGGGAGTTGAGTACCAATTATTATTAAGACTCGAACTCATGTGTTCAAGATTTCGTGTCCATTAGCTAAAAATCTGAAATTATATCTTAGAGATTTCAGCCCAAATGTTTATATTATTTGAAATAAATGTTATAATTTGTTTATCACAACATAACTTTGAATTAAAAGTTATCTCTTATTTAAATTATAATATTTATTATACACTGAATACAATCAATTAAGAGTATGCAAAAGTGAAGAGACATCTTGATTTCACTTCTAAATTATGTAAGTTTTATTATATTTTTATGCTCAATTAAGCATCAATCCATTCATTTACATTGTTCATATAAAGATTTTCTTCTTAGTTATAATAATATTTTGTGAAGAAAAATATTCTGCTTTTGGTAATATTAAATAATTAATAACAAATGCCATTGGAAAAATGAGCATTTATTTTCTGTCACACGTAAATATTTTCTCCTCCAAAGTTAAGAAAAATTGCCTAATCCACTAGAAAAATTTACCGAAATACCCTAAAATAGTTTCCATATGTTTAAAATTTACAAATTTTCTCCATCGAAAATGTATGTTTTAGACATAATTTTAGGTCTGAAATGCATCATATGTTTAAAATTCCTGAATAAAAAACTCATCTTTCACTTGTAATTCTTAAAAGCTTAAGTGTCAATTGATATGACTTATTTAATAGCTACAAATGTTTATTTATTTTAAAATTAAAATAAATTATTATGCATGTTCTAACAAAAACTCAAATTTTGGATTTTTAGAAGTATATGTTGATTTTTTAAATATTAAAATGTCTAAAATATTATTTACTTATTGTATAATATTATTTCATTTATTTCATAAACACAACTTTAAATAACTTGTGTATTAAAGTTATTTTATAATTTTTAATAAAAACTCTAATTGACAACTAAATAACTATTTTTTTTATATAAAAGCTCTACTTATAAAGTTCTATTAATAAAATCTCTACTTAAATAAACTCTATATCAAAAGTTATATCAAATAAAACCTAATATCACAAAAGTTTTTTTTTCAATTGTCGGCGGCAAGTATTTTCGATTATTTTTTAAATTTTCAGCGACTTAGTAAGAAGGTATAATGTTCAAACCCCCTTTTTTTTTTAAATTTAAGTTAAGCAAAAACTCTTCTTCATTCAGCTTATCATCTATTTGTGACTTGTCACTTACGGATTACTTTTGGTTTTATAAAATTTCATTAATTTGTGTTGCTTATTGATTTTAAGCTCATTTATGCAAGTTTGGTTCTTGCACTCTCATCTTTTATTTTGACACTTGGGCTTACTTCTTGGTGTCAAAAAGTTTTATTTTTTATTTTTTCAAATTTTTACTCTGTTAGGTGTCAATAACCATTTGAGTTTGGCATAAAGAGCCATGAAGTTGATATATATAGAACTTGCCCTTTCGATAAAAACGGTTGTTGCAACCGAACCGGGCGATGGACCCGTCTCCTGGTTTCGCCCAGTCACGGCTTGGGCTGAACCACAGAACCTTTCTCGTGATTTGTTCAATTTAAAATGATGTAGGTGTGTTTTTCAGATTTCTATTTTCTAAAGGTAATCAGTCCTTCCAGTAAATAATATTAATTTCTTTACAGTTCTTCAAAGCAAGCACCACTCAGATGCTTTAATTTTTGAATCAAAATAAAACAAATAACGGATGCTTTAATTCATAAATCAAACTGGAGATACTCGAAAATTGTTTCTCTCTGTTGAGAATTGAAATTTGAGAGAGATGGAACGGAATTGATGATATTATGTTTATTTTATATGAGAATAAAAGAACTGTTGAGATAAAGATAGTTTTAGAAAAAAAATTATGTTTAAAAATAAATGTAATAATTGATTATTTTATAATAAAAATATTTCAAATAAATGATGTGATTTTTATTTCTGCTAAATTAAGCATTAACTCCACTCATTTACATTGGTCAAAATAATAAGATTTTCTCCTTAATTAATAATATAGATGTAATAATTAATTGTTCTATCATGAAAAAAATTCAGATAAATGATGAAATTTTATTTATGCTAAATTAAGCATTAATCCACTCATTTATATTGATCAAAATAACAAGATTTTCTTCTTAATTAAAAAAATGGGGTAGATAAAATAGTTAACTTTTTAAATATATTAATTAATAGTAAAGGAAATGTAAATATGCATATAATTGGAAAAATGGGCATTTATTTCACCCGTAAATATTTGCTGCTTGCTTGTAAGGACAAAATCACCCTTATTCACTGCATCAACCAAGTCATCAAAGTAACTGAAGATTTAGAGAAGCATCAACATCCTCCCGCCAAACACAAAAATTAGGTTTAAGCTTTCACTCACTTCACATCCAAAACCCCTCAACATTCACTCACTTTCACATTTCACTCTTCAATTCGAACCTCAAAATCCCTAAACAATGAGCTTCGCGGCCTACAAAATGATGCACTGGCCCACCGGCATAGCCATTTGCGGGTCGGGTTTCGTCACCCACTCACGCGCCGACTACGTGCCTCAAATTCCGTTAATTCAAACCGAAGAACTCGATTCCGAGTGGCCCTCCAAGCGCGGAATCGGCCCCGTTCCTAATCTCGTCGTCACGGCCGCTAACGTTATTGAAATTTATGTAGTTAGGGTTCAAGAAGAGGGCAGTAAGGAGTCCAAAAATTCTGGAGAAGCAAAACGCCGCGTTTTAATGGACGGCGTCTCTGCTGCTTCCCTCGAGCTCGTTTGCCATTACAGGTTCGTGGCTTTGCTGCTTTGTTTTGTAAAAGCACTTACAAGTGGAGTATGTTAAATTCTGCTGGTTATTTTGACAAATAGACAGAATCAAAAGTTCTGTTGGTTATTTGGGTGTGCTTTTAAATTTGTTTTTGGATTGTTTTGTAGGTTGCATGGTAATGTGGAATCACTGGCGATACTATCCCAAGGAGGGGCTGACAATTCTAGAAGAAGAGATTCCATTATTTTGGCGTTTGAAGATGCAAAAATCTCGGTTCTGGAGTTTGACGATTCAATTCACGCACTTCGTACCACGTAAAGATATCATTATCGGCCTTTCTTGATAGGATAGTTTTGGTTTGCTTCATTACTTACTATCATTTTATACTTCCATGGCTTGTACAGGATATGACATGAAATATATTCTAGAAATTTTGTTGATGTTGATCATTATTTTTTTGTGTTATTGCAAGTTTGGAATTCGTTTTTCAAATTGAATGGTCTGCTTATATCATTTCTTGGTGCATAATATAATCACTTTAATCAGTTTAGTTTTCTAACTGATGCAGCAGTAGAGGGGGCATCGCCATGGGCTACCATGTATTAGGAAATTATTTATCTGTCATTTTACATCAATGTGTTGGGTTTGTTTGAGTGTCAGTCAATCATCAGATCTGTTGCAAGACAAACCTGTGTCCCATTTTTGCACATGTAGCATTCCTTTTCATTTAGTCCAATAAATACTTAAACTCTTTGATCAGTTTGCAAATCCTTCACCATCCCTTGACCCAATTAGAGCGACTACCACTTTCTTGTTTGCCTGCATGTATCAGGCAGCTAAAAACTGCAAATGCTGAAGATTTTTTCACAATGTACCTGTGCTTATTATTCTTACTACCATTCAGGAAGCAAGCTATCTGATTGTTACTTGTGAAAGCTCGATCCAAAATGGTATCTTTATCACCAATTCTGCTTGACTTGGATTGCTAGGATGAACTGGGTAACTGAAAGAAAGTATATTGGCACATATTCAGAAATCAATAACTTAAAAGGAATTTGAGCTTGAGGTTTTTTGTTTTTTTGTTTTCCTTTCAACACGCAATAGATTCAGCCATGGTCAAATACATAAAACAGATGTTCCATCGATTCATAGTATTTCATGGCAGGCATATTATTTACTTTTCAAACTGCCTCTATTAGTGGGCTTTACAGTTTTGCTTTCAGAGAGGGGCAGGAGATGAGATGCAGGCTGTAAATTGTGGGAGAAATATGAAGAGGCTAAAATATCAATAATTCCAAAGGTTAAACTATATTTTCTGGATAACTTATATACAAATAAATTGGGGCAGCTGGCATTTTTGGGTGTTACTTTTCCCCCCTTTTTTTTTTTTGTGGGCTTGTTGCTTTTACAACATAGGAAACACAAGATTTTGATCTTAAATGCATATATTATCTGAAATGTGTGGCATCTTGTCATATTCATATTGAACAAGCTTCAGTGTGTACCATTTCTTAGTATTTTTATTGGTTGGCCTGAAGGTTAGTTTACCTTGAGTTATTATATTACATAGATTTCTAAGTAATGCTTCCTAGATGTTTTTCTCAAATAGATAGGCTGTCCCTGACAAACTATTTTAATGCATGAGAAGTATGCACATGGTGCAATATGATTTCCCTTTTGTTATACTCTTGCTTTCTCTTTGATGATAGTTTATTTGCATGTATTGGTTGATAGTATTTATTTATATTCTTATAAAAAAAAGAAAAAGAAAAAGAAAAAAGATAATATTTGTTCATAGATGTTGATCTCTTTTTTCAGCTCTATGCACTGTTTTGAGGGTCCAGAGTGGCTTTATTTGAAAAGAGGTAGAGAATCATTTGCAAGAGGCCCATTGGTAAAGGTTGATCCTCAAGGCAGGTGCGGCAGCGTTCTTGTTTATGGATTGCAAATGATAATTCTAAAGGCTTCTCAGGTCTCTTTTTTCTCCTGTATATTTTTAAATTCATGTAGCTGTGTATCTCTTTAAGGATAAATATCTATCAGACATGGATATCAAAATCCTGACTTCACTTTCATACAATTTTCTTCCTCAACTGATCAAACATTTTTACAGGAATAAAGTATCTCATAATGTGCATGTATATTGTTTAGACGAATTGTATTACACTAAAAAGCTTGTGAGACAATTCTTTGAAAATTATAGTTGAGATTTACTTTTTGGAATATAATGAATGTTGAGAGAAACTGAATTGAGCATCATGAGTATTTGCATATTGTCAGGTGGTTTAGGACTGACCTCATTGTAGATTTGTAGGAGCTACAAACTTTTCAAGGAGATCATTCTTTATCTGTCCCTGAGGATCGTCCTCTATTTTTTCTTGAAGACATTGAATCTCACTGTTAAGAAGCAGCCTGTTTCTTTCAGGAAAATTCCTAATTTTTTTCACTGATGCATGGTTTTATTGTAATATCCTGTGTCTCGAGTATCTAATTAGTCAGTCATAGGGTTGGTCTGCTACCTGTGTGGATATAACTGAAGCAGGATTGCAGCTAGAATCAAGCGACCAGATATAACCGTTATTAGTAAACTAGTGCTAGATGCATTGTTCAATTGAAGATTTAGCAATAGAAGTCAGAATGCTGGTTTCTTTCTGATGATGACTTACACAAGCCGTTTAGAAAATGTCTAAGAAAGCAGGGATAGGTGCAGGTGCATTTGATCGAGAGCCAGATACCCATATATAAAGAAAGGTATCGGGTGGAAAGACAGACTGCCTAGAAGAGAACAGACTTACCGAGACAAGAGCCTTCTTCAGTAATCAACCAAGCGAAAAGCCATCCCTTTTGCTAGATGCAACGAATGTTCCTCTCTTGTATTGCCAAAACAGCAAAGGCTCCACTTATTTAATAGAAAATTGAAGCTTTTAATTTTATGGGCATTTTATGTGTAGATTACTTAAATGTTTTAGGCTTTATCTATTTATTTATTTTAACTATTTGAAAATTTGTTTGTCAGGGTGGATCTGGTTTGGTTGGAGATGAAGATACTCTTGGATCAGGAGGTGGATTTTCTGCTCGCATTGAATCATCTTATGTCATCAACTTAAGAGATTTGGACATGAAGCATGTAAAAGACTTCATATTTGTACATGGTGAGTGTGTCTGACTAATATATATTATTGATTAGTGTCACAATCGCCCATGAATATGATAATGAGATTAATGAATATGTATGTATGCATGTTATTTATACATGTTATTTGTAGATTTGTTTCGAGTACGAGAGATACAGTGGATGCAGGATATCAACGACATGGAATTGTATGATCTTTACAACTTTATGATGCAAATATCCAATGTAAATCAAGTAGCAAATTTGAGAGCTGAAAGCGAGAATCCCTTTCTTTATACTTATTTGGCATAACTACTTGAGCCGGATGAGAAGACACTCTTATTCTTACTTTATAATACTTAAGTATACTTAAAAAATATATCCATACACACGCATATATATATATATATAAGTAATTAAATATTTGAATAATTATTTAATATATTACTGTATTTATTATTTCAAATCAAAATTGATTAATATAATAATTAATTATTAATAATAATAATCGAATAAGATAAAGGAAATCTGCTTTGAGCCATTTTAAAGTTACGTGATTCTTAATTTATTGTTGTAATAAAATAGAAAGTCAAGTCTTTCATAAAAACTATACATATACAAAGTCCAGGTTTTTGGACAGGACAGTGACATAGTGATTCTGGCTGTCCAAGATATATTTTGATCTTTTTCCCCTCCTTTTTTTTTTTTTGGGCTTTTGGTCATTGGCTGGTTAGACTTGATCGTGCATTAATATATATACTAGGTTTAGTTAGTTTTGTTGCTCAATTTAAGCTGGTCTTAATTTGTTCTAGTTGTGGCTAGCAAGTAAATTTGATCGGAAGTTTGATTGGTTCTTAGTCTAGGTAATTCTGAAAAAGAATGTAATTTCATTTTTTTGGCAAATGAAGAATGAATTAATATTTCTGAATTCTGATACAAGCTCCTTGGATGTGTTATTTATCCTTTTTTGATTTGATGCTTGTTGTTTCGCAAATATTGGTATTGTTTTAATCTTTATAATCACTTGGTGCTTGTTCTTATCTTTTTAGCTCTCTCGCCCTGCTTTTTGGGTTTTCTGTTCGATTTTTTTCTTTAAACTCCTCTTTGACTCTTCTTCCTCTGTTTTAAGTTGCTGTACCTGCCTCAAGTCATAAAATCTTCTGATCTACAAACCAGTTTTCTCACTTCCTATTTTCCTGCGTGTTTGATGCTGTTATAGATATTTGCCATAAGTTTGTTAGTCTATCAGGTCTCTTTTTCTGCTTCATTGTGGTTCTTAAATGAAAGTATTTGAGGATATGAGTGTCTTAATTTTAATGTGATAGAATATAAGGACTTATATTTGAGTTAGTGATTAAAATATTATTATTGGGATTTTACCTTTTTGGCTTTTAGGTCAAATGATTCTTCAACATAGTATTAAAGCCAGTTTGATAAAGTGGTTGTGTTTTCAAATCCCTAATTTAATTAAATCATAATAAGTTGTGTTTGTGGTTGTTGTAATGGTTCACGTTGTGGTTATTTTTATTTACGTGCCTAGCACGTGAGAGGGGGTGTTAGTGCTTAATTTTAAACATTATTCTTTGGCCTTTACGAGTAAGTTTAAGCTTTTGGGTCAAGAAGTTGGTTCTCAATTCTTTGACTTGTGCACTTGGAAGGATGTGCTTGCTTTTTATCACTTTCCTGGCGGTGTAATTAAAATATCCAGGTGAAGGGTTCTTTTTGTATTAATTTGTAAATATGGTTTTAAATGAAGTTTTATCGTTCAAGAAGTAAACACTATACCGTTTCCACTGATTTGCTTTTACCTTTCAGCTTCTTAATCAGAGCTTGACCAGTTTCTGACTTCATATAATCTACAGGTTATATTGAGCCTGTGATGGTCATACTTCATGAGCGAGAGCTTACTTGGGCTGGGCGAGTCTCATGGAAGCACCATACTTGTATGATTTCTGCATTAAGTATCAGCACAACTTTAAAGCAGCATCCTCTTATATGGTCAGCCATGGTATGTTCTGATTTGGATTTAACCTATCTGAAAGAATGCTAAATGTATCAAAAGTCACAATTTCAATACCTATGGTTGATCTAACTATTCTTCAACATTGCAGCTAAATAGGACTAAATCAACTTAGAAGTTAAAGCATATGTATTTTACAAATTATTACAAGTCCCAATTTTGAGAATGAAATAAAAGATTTTTTTGAAAAACAACAGAGTAGAATTGGGAAAAATGAAATAAAATACGCGGTCGCACTTTTCTTTGGAAGTATCAAATTGAGTGTTACCTAATATGTGGTAATAATAAGAGTTCTTTTATTTTATTTTATTTTATTGGTTGCCCTATATTATCATTAAGTAAAAGCCAATTGGATGTCTGGTAACCACGTATGGAAGGGTATAATCGGCAATTTGACAGCAAAAGCAATAAAAAATCCAATATATAATATTATTTCCAGTGCCACATTATTTGCTTTCTCCAGAGACTTTGTGTTACTCTAATATCCATAATATATCTAGCAATGTACTTTAAAACATTGAGACTGATAATGCCCATAAAGATTGCTCCAATGTAAATGGTACTAAGTTTATGCAACAAAACTGTGCCATAAAGAGTTCACATGTAACTATTCTGTAACACTGCAGCTGAATAGGACAATGTTCACATTTTGTCTCAAAACATTCATGTTTTTCATCCTCTACTTTCCACATCTACAATAATAAAATTTTATCTCGCTTGTGGGGAAATGTTGAAATTTATTGTATTCTTGTTGCTGAAGATATCGATGGACATTATGCTATGCCTTATAGTCCTCAGATTAGCCAATATATGGCATTTTTGTAATCAAAAGATGTACTTTCATTTACCTTCTAACACATTTTGACTTGCCAGAATCTCCCTCATGATGCTTACAAGCTACTTGCAGTGCCATCTCCAATTGGTGGTGTTCTTGTGGTTGGTGCAAACACAATTCACTATCATAGTCAGGTATACTCTATTTGTTTTCCTCTTTTGTTATTCTTTTGGTATTTTCATTGACTGATGTATTTCTGCAGTCTTTGCAAATTCACGTTTTAGTTTCTTGTTTTGTGCAGTCAGCTTCATGTGCATTGGCTTTAAATAATTATGCTGTTTCTCTTGATAGCAGGTCATGAATCTGTCCTCTCTTTTTGCCACCACCGCACTACAAATTAGTTAAACTTTTTGTTGTTGGTTTATAATAATAGACTATTTTCATGCAACTTGTGTTTTTATTTGAGATTGGAGCTTTTAGGGAAGCAGGATCTTCATGTTAGTGTACTTTAATTTTGTTTAGTTATAAACTGTTGCTCAGATCCAAGGGGTGTTTTTATATATGGGATTTTATAAAAAATTCTGTAATTCTTCATTTCCCTTGTATGGTGAGAATTAATTTTATAAATTCGGACTTGTAGCTCCTTGTGCAGTTGCATTCTTATTTCTATTCATGTTGTTTTTATTTTTAATTTCATTTCAGTCAAGAGCTGCCAAGATCAAGTTTCAGTGTGGAACTTGATGCTGCCAATGCTACTTGGTTGCAAAATGACGTGGCGTTGCTATCAACAAAAACTGGAGATTTAGTACTTCTGACCATTGTTTATGATGGGCGGTAGGAATTTGCATTTTTCAATTTAAATTTTCATATTTTAAATTACTATAAGCTACAGTACAAGTAATAATGTTGTGACTAGGTGATACTTTTATACATTGGAATTACGCAATATGATATTTTTTTGGTAGCATGTAAAAATGCAGAAATTCTGCTGATTTTATTCATGTAAGCAATTATGTATCATATTGGATAGTTTATATTATTTGTTTCTTTCTATTTGAAGGGTTGTGCAGAGACTTGATCTTTCCAAGACTAATCCTTCTGTTCTTACTTCGGTTAGTTGCATCCTTCTTACTAATTTATTTTTGCTTTGAATCTGTCTAGACTATCGGTCTACTTTTGGTGCTAAGCTATAAGTTTTTTGAAAATATACTGAACTTACAGGACATTACAACTATTGGAAATTCATTATTCTTTTTGGGTAGTCGGTTGGGAGACAGTTTGCTTGTGCAATTTACTTGTGGATCGGGCACCTCAATGTTGTCATCAGGTCTGAAGGAAGAGGTGTGTGGAAGTCGTCAACTTCAGTTTGCTACTTGGTGTGATGGAATTTATGTTAATGGGGCTTTAGAAATTTATGATCTTTCTTCGGCTGCAATATATATTTTTGACATTTTAATTTTTTACGCTATTTGAGTTGATTATGCATTTCATCTTGCTACCTTCAATTTTCAGTTGACAAGTCATGAAACTTAACATGTCTTTGCACATCAAAAGAATTGCTCATTATTCTCTTTCTTATTTGTTTGATATTTTTTTGTGTATTCTTAACAATTTACAAGGGACTAATTTCTGCTGTTTTCACTTAATCAGTTTGGAGATATTGAAGTTGATGCTCCTTCAACAAAGAGATTGCGAAGGTCTTCTTCTGATGCCTTGCAAGATATGGTTAATGGTGAAGAGCTTTCTTTGTATGGTTCGGCTTCAAATAACACGGAATCGGCACAGGTTATTTACTGTTCTCAAGATTTTTGAACTTTTCTTAGGATCTTCTTGATAGAAAACAAAGAATTCTGTAAAAAAGAAAGGGAAGATAGAAAGGTGAACCAGCAGTCCACAAGGGCAACAAAAGGAGCCCTTTAATAGCTACCTACTGACTATACAAAACCAAATCAACATATGCCTACCCCAAGATGCTATACCAGTCCAGAAACTTGCAAAAGTTAGAGGAACGCCAATAAACGGAATTAACATTTATGTTTAGTATTTTCTAGTTGAAATTTCTATAATTAAGCAATGGTGGCTGTACGATTCTAGTCAAGGAGAATACTCTTACCACTTATCAACTGCTGCAGAATTTAACTGCAGAAATTTTCAAAACTCAAAAGTCTGATTCCTTCTTTTCAAATTGTGATCTCCTGTATACCATCATTCTTTATTACAATTAATTAACAGTGTTAAGCCCATAGGTTTGTGTTTCTGAACCTTGCATCATTAATGTATTTGAGCCTCTTGCAACTAAATAGCTTTGTGTAGGAACTAATGAACTCTTTATGATTTTAATTATGTATAATAATATACTGCCTTGACTCTTATTGCTGCTTTATATTTCTGTCGTTTGCTGAAACTTACTGATATTAATTGTTCTGAAATTTGCTTGTCTAATTGGTTTGAAAAGTTGCTGTTTTTTCATGTGCCTTTCTTTATGATTGTCTAGTATTTTTCCCAAGGACAGCGTGCTAAGAAAACATAATTGTCAACTTCTTTCTCAAAAAAAGTTAAGTAGATTATTAATATTTAAGTTGGAAGTATCTTTAATGATGATTGGTTAAGTTGCAAATATATTTATTGCTGGCATTTATTGTGAGGAGGTGTTTTTTTTAATCTTATTATCGGAATAGACACTTGATCTATTAATCTACCATATAGTTTTGATGTTTATTTTTTCGCCCCAATTATGTTATTTTCTTCGCTCGTGATTGCAGAAAACTTTCTCTTTTGCTGTGAGGGATTCATTGGTTAACATTGGGCCCTTGAAGGACTTCTCTTACGGCTTGAGGATAAATGCCGATGCTAGTGCGACTGGAATTTCCAAGCAAAGTAATTATGAACTGGTTAGTTATGCTAGCCCAGTTTGACTCTTTTGGATCTGCATAATCAAAGGAAAGAAACATAGAAGAATGAACTGTTACATGCTTCAACTAGAACAAGTTTCCTTGGCACCTTTTGCTAGTTTTGGTCGTTTTTATATGCTTTCTTAATGTTGCTTAGATCTGTTGTTTGGATTTCATTTTAGTCAATTTATGTTCATGGGACTGTTATATCTGAGTTCAAGAACTTGGATATTTATTTATTTATTTTTTATGTTCTGGTTTGGTTTTGGTCCAGTGGTGCTATTTTCTCAATAACTGATATTTTGTCTTGTGTAATTTTGACAGGTGTGCTGCTCTGGTCATGGAAAGAATGGTGCTCTGTGTGTTCTCCGGCAGTCAATTCGCCCAGAAATGATTACTGAGGTTTATGCATAGGCTGTCTATACACTTTTGACTATCATCTTAAAAGTCAATCAGTCTTTTTATAGTATTACTGCTATGCCCTTTGTTAAGTTGCAAGATAAGCACAACAAAAAGTCTCAAATTTGTTTGATAGGACGGGTTGTAGTAACTGCGGGGCTTTCTGGAACATAGTGCGTTTTTTAAGGGTACTAAGTTTTGGGACTGAGGGAGTGTGGATCATGATAATAAAGAAGGTTAAGGAGGGAATTGTAAGCATCTATAAGAGCAGCCAGTTTCATGCCATCTTTTACTGTTGAACACAATTAGTAGCATGTAGGCAATCACACGCATTCCTTGGACATTGTCACATATAACTAGTTAGTTGTAATGGTTATGAAATGATAATAAGCATACTATATTTTCTTAACAAAAATTTTCTTTAGCAAGAACATTCTCATACAATGCTGCCCTGGCAAGGTAATTTACCACCCTTATAAAAAGTTATCTTTCTTCTGGCCAATGTCCTAACTTGACTTGGTGTGATTTGAGGGTCATTTATCTGGTGCCCTTGGCCATTTGTAGTCATGGGGATGTATGAATACTTTTGCTAGTGGCATTTGTTGATATATGTACACATTTTCAAATCCACACATTGTAAATCTATAGTGCTCTTAAAAGCAGTAAGAGTCTGATTGTGCTTGAATGGACCTATCATTGTGTGAGATAACTTTTTCACTGTGCAGGTGGAACTCCCAGGTTGCAAAGGAATTTGGACTGTTTACCACAAGAATTCTCGTGGTCATAATGCTGATTCTTCTAGAATGGCTGCTTATGATGATGAGTATCATGCATATTTAATTATAAGCTTGGAAGCTAGAACAATGGTAAGCTAGTTTGTTTTTCGTTTAAGTGAATAAGAATATGTCTAAAAAATTTCTAGACTTTTTGTTGGTAGAAGTAGATGTTTTTCAGTGGTAGATAAACTTTTAGTTAGGCCATGGTGGGGTAACCAAGCAAAAAAATTTCTAAAAGTTTGCACCACAACCGGAAAGCCCAATGAGCATCTTTGTGCATGTAATCATCATTCCGCTTTATTTTTTTTAATATGGAAATTAATCAATGATGAATTCCAGTTTTTCAGTTTATTTTTACAAGAGGAATAAGGGAGAAAAAGTCTGAAAATCAAATCTCTTTCTCTCTACAGGTGTGGGGTGCAATTTGTATTTATTAGAGTTTAAATAATGTTTTTGGTCCAGTTGAGTCTTTGGGATTAATTGTGTGCCTACATGGTACTAAAGGGTATTTGAGTGAAGTTTCTGTTGCTCGTAATTTTGATAATCCTACCATGGTATTTATAGCTGTAATTCTATTTATCAAATTTGGCTTTGCTCGCGAGGGATTAAGCTCTATTGTTGTCTCCTTTTTATTTAGCATAAGCTTTTGGGCTTTTCATTAGTCATTTTGTGTAACCATTGCTCTGTGGTTAGGTACTTGAAACAGCTGATCTTTTATCGGAAGTCACTGAAAGTGTGGACTATTTTGTGCAAGGCAGAACAATTGCTGCTGGTAATTTGTTTGGAAGGTGAGCATATATCTAATTTTTTTTTGGCAAAATTTTCTTATTTTCATTTCTGTGGTTGAAATTTCTACAAGGACATCTAATCATCTGTTTTTTTTTTCTTTTTTTTTTTTTGGTTTTCTAAACTAATGATTTTATACATATTCATTTCATTTCATTTGGCCGGAAATTTCTGTGGGTTCCAGAGAAGAGTACGATTTTAATAGATTTAACCTATTGATCCTTGGTTATTCTCCTGGATATTAACCCTAATTATAATTTTAGTTGTTGCTTAATCAGTGTCTAAGGAGCTTCAAGATACATTTTTTTTTCTTCATTCATTTAAACTTGGGTGGGGCTTTGAGATAGATAGTTATAGCTGTTTCTAGCCTTGAATAGGGGTGATTGGGTATACTTTTGTATAACACAAATAGTCTTAGTTTTTTGTTTCCTCAGTGGACAGCTGGTCCCCACTCTGTTTAAAATCTTCATTGTTAATATATTTTTTATTTTCTTGTCCCGAAAAAAAGGGGGAAATGGGGTGTGGCTATAACCAAATATGGATTGGATACAAAAGACTCAGTAGATGTTGGGTTTTTTGGGATATTTTTTTATCTTCTGTAGAGTTTTGTGGTTTCCTTCTTTTTGGAACTTCTTGTACTTGTTTTTGTGGATTTAGTCCCCTCAATCTTGTATCTCTCTTTTATAGTTTAATATATAATCTTCATCTGTTTCTTAGCAAATTTTACATTGGGTTGGAGGTTATTTTAGGTGCAGTCGTGTTTCAATAAGGATAGCTTCATGATTTAATCATTCAGTGTTCATTGTTAGAGAATAGAATTCAAGAGTCATCTGCTTCTTGCTTATCTTCTTTTTTCTTTTAGGCGTCGAGTTATTCAGGTCTTCGAACGTGGTGCTCGGATTTTGGATGGCTCTTTTATGACTCAAGATTTAAGCTTTGGTCCTTCAAACTCTGAATCCGGTTCTGGTTCTGAGAATTCCACTGTGTTGTCTGTTTCAATTGCTGATCCATATGTGTTGCTAGGAATGAGTGACGGAAGTATTCGGCTTCTTGTTGGAGGTATGCTTTCTTCCTTACTACTTAATAGCATCTGCAAATAATTTTTTGTGTATTGTTTTCTATTTATTATTATTTTTAGGGGTAGGCAAATTTGGTTTCGGTTTGGCTTGTCCAAGTTTCTGTTTGGGTTACAACCTGATTGGGTTGGAGAATTGAACCCAATTGGGTTCGAAACACTAACCCAAACCAAACTGAACTGAATTTATTTATTTCGGTTCGGTTTAGTTTGGGTTCACAATTCGACTCTGTTTGGTTTGGAAATTTGGGTCTAAATTTCAGTTTGGGTTCAATTCGGTTTACAACAGTTTAATTTTCCAAAAATTCCTCAGTAATCAACTAAAATTCCAAAATCTCAAATCTAAAATCTTAAATCCAAGCCTTGATTAATACAAAATAAAAAAAAAAAAATTTAATATATGCAAGAATTTGGAGCACATTTCAAGACCAACTGTAATTGATGTTAAGCAAATAAGTATAATCTAAAATGCATATCAGCAAGTTCTTGCTGAAAGAGATGCAGCCATGGCGGTCAGAGACAAACTAGAGTCGCTGTGCAAAGAGTTGCAACATCACAATAAAATTCTAATGGATGAGTGCAAATGCGAATCAACAGAGGGGCATTGTCAGCCAAGTTCCAAAAGCCAAATCCTTGCGAAAACATATATTCAATTAACAATAAGGAGGCAGCGAAATCGCTAA
Organism: Murraya koenigii; assembly: GCA_025617385.1. Lineage (NCBI taxonomy): Eukaryota > Viridiplantae > Streptophyta > Magnoliopsida > Sapindales > Rutaceae > Murraya > Murraya koenigii. The sequence goes on from CM046818.1 coordinate 24,636,156, forward strand.
CAACACTGAAATTAACATCAACGAAATTGCAAACATCACCGAAATTAACATCACCTTGTGCGGCTGACGACTGCAAACGAAGGAGGCGGCAGCTGCATTGGAAGCGAATGGGTCAAGAACGGCTAGAAGCTGCAACACCGGTGCGCCTGAACGGAATTGACACCGGTGGCATATGGGTGTGTGTGAGTGTATTGGGATTGGAGCTGTGCTTGTCCTGAGGTGGAGCGCAAAGAAGAGAGGAAACAGGGATTGCACAGAGAGTAGAAGAGAGGAAATAGGGATTGCACGAAGAGGAGAAGAGAGGAAACATGGATTGCACGAAGAAAAGAAAAGAGGAAATAGGGATTTTTCTTTTTTTGCCTTACTTGACTTCTGTTTTTTTTTTTTTTTTGAGATTTTATTGGTTAACCCGAACCAAACGCCCACCCCTAGTTATTTATTTTATTATTTATGCAATTATTTCTCAAATTCTTGAAAATGCAATATTTGTATTCTAAATGAGGACTAGACCTTGTCAACTCAATTCTTTTCTAGAAAAAAACATATGTAGCATTTCTATCACTATAGCTTAAATGTCCGTAGCCAGATTTATTGACTTGGGAAGTTATACCTCCACACCTATTCACTCCTATTCTTACTCATAGCTAATCCATGTAAAGTTAGGTAAATAGCTCTCCATGTAAAGTTAGGTAAATAGCTCATCTAACTGCATTAAATTACATGACACCAGTAGGCTTGCATGGTAACTTAGAAGAATATTTGTATAGGGTTAAGCTTTAGAGGGTTGAGGTTTTTGGTAGCATAACCCTTAAGTAGTTTAATACCTTGATTCTTATTACATTTTTGTTGGAATTTTGATATTGTTTGAGTTTTACACTAGTCATCCTTCAAAGTTTTAAGCATTGGTTGAGGTTTTGAATATGTAAGTCAAAAGAAAAAAAGTTATTCACTTTGATCGTCGCTAGCTTAGCTTTAAGGACACACAATTGAATAATTTAAGATTCGTAGATATATATAATTAGAGTAAATGTTCTTCATGCATGATGCATAAATGTGTCAGTGATGATTATGTCCTTTGCCGTACATGCTACTTTTCGCCGAGTTTTTTTTTTTTGGGTATACTGTTGGTTCTGGGATTTTTAACCAGACTCCTTGTGAACTTTCAATTACAGATCCTTCTACTTGCACTGTTTCTGTACAGACTTCTGCAGCCATCGAAAGCTCAAAAAAGCCAGTCTCTGCCTGTACACTGTATCATGACAAAGGACCAGAACCATGGCTTCGGAAGACAAGTACTGATGCATGGCTTTCTACTGGTGTTGGGGAGGCCATCGATGGTGCTGATGGTGGGCCACTTGATCAGGGAGATATATACACTGTTGTTTGTTATGAGAGCGGTGCCTTAGAAATATTTGACGTGCCAAATTTTAATTGTGTTTTTACTGTGGATAAATTTGTGTCTGGAAGGACTCACATTGTTGATACCTATATGCGGGAAGCTCTGAAAGATTCTGAGACAGAGATTAACAGAAGTTATGAAGAGGGAACTGGCCAAGGAAGGAAAGAAAATATCCATAGCATGAAGGTTGTTGAGTTAGCCATGCAAAGGTGGTCAGGACATTATAGTCGCCCATTTCTTTTTGCCATATTAACCGATGGGACAATCCTGTGTTATCATGCTTACCTATTTGAAGGTCCAGAGAATACTTCTAAGAGTGATGATCCTGTCTCTACCCCAGGTTCTGTTAGTGCTTCTAGGCTTAGAAATCTGAGATTTGCTCGCATCCCACTGGATGCATACGCAAGGGAGGAGACATCTCATGGAGCACCATTCCAAAGAATTACCATTTTCAAAAATATCAGTGGTCATCAAGGATTTTTTCTTTCTGGGTCAAGACCATCTTGGTGTATGGTTTTCAGAGAGCGGCTTCGAGTTCATCCACAGGTTAGAAATACAGTTCCTGACTTATCAGAATTTCTTTCGTGGCCTATATTATTGGATTCTTTTATTTCTCCTTTGCAATGGTGATTTCAATTTAGTGTTTAATAAAATAAATATTGATTGGTCGTGAATTTTTGAGTGCTTCTAAATATTAGTTTTGAGTTTTATTTGATTAGACACTTGTAACTTCTTTCTTTTATTCAATATACTTGCTTTTGTTTCTTAGTCGAAAATTTTATCTTTGATTATACATTTTATTCCTATTTTTTAAACCTGGATGTGACTATACACACGAGGCATTTACATGAAGTTTTTCTTCACTGCAGCTGTCCTGGTTCTTGTTTCTTTTTCATTTTTCTGAATCTTGGTTTCATCTTCTTTCTTGTTATTTTTCATTAGGTCTTTTTCATATGTAGAATGATGCGGTGGTTTTCAATTTCAGTGAAATGTTCCTATTTCTAGCGTCTTCCTGGAAAGGCTTTGAAGTTTGACTGTGGCTTGGTTTCTGGTGTTAGTTTAAAGGAGACATTGGAACTAAAAGTACTTGCTCTGAATTGTGACAACTTAAAATTGATGCTACTTGATTTACTTATTTTATATGCTCTTGTACCTCTTGATCGTGGTGTTTATTTGTGTCATTTTCTCCCTTTTGGGCTGGCAGCATCTTTTCTTCAAGTCCTATTCTAGCCATGCTTGGTTAAGATACCGTTCTGTACTTTTTGCTGTCAAGATTAAAAACGTCAAAATTCGCTGTTCTCTTGCAATGATTGTTGAAGACCATGTATTCAAAGTCATTATTAAATTGCTTAACTTGCCTGACAGCATTATGTCCTTAATGGCCACTGAGGTTTAATATTTATTGTGTTTAATATGTTACTGTATCATACAAGTGTGCTTTTTGTCTCATTACATTTTCTCTATGGGTGTGTGTATTTTTGCAGCTATGTGATGGATCTATTGTAGCCTTCACGGTTCTTCATAATGTGAATTGTAATCATGGGCTCATATACGTTACATCGCAGGTCAGACTATTACATGTATTTATTTGGCTGTTTTTGTTTATGTTGTGGGATGAGGCTATGGCATTATGCCTTATCATTATTTTGAATTTTAAATTTTCAGGGCATTTTAAAGATCTGCCAATTGCCATCTGGATCAACTTATGACAACTATTGGCCAGTGCAAAAAGTGGGTCTTTTTCTTATACTTTTTAACAGCTCTAATTTTATTTGGAACAAATTCATTCAGAAATAATGGTTTTGGTATTGATGAAATTTTTATGTGTTGGTTAGATTCCATTGAAAGCCACTCCGCATCAAGTCACTTACTTTGCTGAGAAGAATTTGTACCCTCTAATAGTTTCAGTTCCTGTGAGTACCTTCTATCTTTAGCATCTGGTCAGGGACAACTGAAATAAAAAGTGGTCTATCCAAACTAATGCAGTTGTTAGCTGTTTGTTTGTTTATTTATTATTTTTTTGTATAAGTTTCCGACTGCTATACATGTAGTTAAACTATGTGCTTTGGATTCTGATATGATGTGTGCAGTTGTTTTTTGTAATTTACAATTTTCCTTGGCATCATCACCGTGCAGTTAGTTCTCTAGCTTGACTTGTACATAGTTTAATAAATACTTTTATTGCTTGCTTAATCTGTATACACCATAATGTTCCAAGATCTTTTTTAATTGAATTGTTGATGTTTTGGTTATAAGGTTTATTGATATCTTGACTTCTTCTAGTAATTGCTGCAGTGGTTAAGCAATTGTCTAAATTCACCATTTACTGCATTTGGTTGTTTTTTCCCCCTCCTCTATCTCTCTCTAATGATGCATTCTTTTGATTGAAGTTTAGTTATATATATGGTTAATATTTTGTTCATCTGTCAAACTTTTACCTTTATGTTTTAGTTTGGATGGATAACGTCATTCCTTACATCTCAAAAGTGGAACTAACTATTTATTACTTCTAAAAGGGATGGACAATAGTATGATAAGATGATGTTTATGTGGAAAGTATATTTGACCGGGAACTTAGCAACTCAAAGCTATGAGGCTTCATGTGATTCCTAATAATTTTTTTCCCCTGCAAAATAATCTGGAGCAGTGATATCTGTGCTGCTTATGACTTTTTCAGGTTCTCAAGCCGCTAAATCAAGTTCTTTCATCGTTGATTGATCAAGAAGTTGGCCATCAGATTGACAATCACAATTTAAGTTCTGTTGATCTCCATCGAACTTACACTGTAGAGGAGTTTGAGGTTCAAATTCTAGAACCTGATAGGGCTGGTGGCCCTTGGCAAACAAGGGCTACAATCCCAATGCAAAGTTCTGAAAATGCGCTAACTGTGCGAGTGGTCACACTGTTTGTAAGTTCACTCATTTGTCTTTGTATCAATTTTCCTGTGTTACAGTCTAGCCTTCCTTGTTATTGTTTCTAGGACAGGTGGAATGGCAGAGAGGAAATTGATATAACATAACATTTTGTAGAAATAGTTATAACTGCTTTCATATGTAATAATTGAATTGTATTCTTTCTAATATTAGTTTTTCATTTTTTAACTTCAAATGTGAGAATTATTTTTCAATAACATCCTTGAAAGACAATAAAGAAATTAGTTGATGTGAATATTGAAATGCGCGAATATTCCAATTCATGGAGAGTGACGAAAAATTGAAACATTCAATAGAAGCCCTTGGAAAGCTATATCTAAAGGGTACCCTAATTTTCTTAGTCACATTGCCTTAGAAGTGGGAGATGGGAAGGATAACCTTTTTGGGAAGATAAATGGAGTGGTGATTTTTGTTGTGTGAGAAATTCCCCCATTTGTACATATTATCCCTTCTAGGAGTGTTTCAATTTTTTCCAGCATAGCTTCTTCGTCACTCTCCATGAATTGAAATTGGGAGTTCAATTTTAAAAGAAATTGGAATGATAGAGTGGCTGAAGAACTTGCAACACTGATGCTGAGTATTGAAAATTCCAGTATTGATGAACTGAAAGAAGACAAAAGGATATGGAAGCTAGAAGCCTCGAGATAGTATAATTGCAAATCATATTTTGAGAAGTTGTTGAAGAGGTTTTACCCTTCAAAATGATTTGGAAGGCTAGTTGCCCTCCTAAAATCCATGTTTTCTTGTGGGCTTTGGCATAAGGAAAACTGAGTACTGGAGAAGTGATTCAAAGAAAGTTTCCTATTAGTTGTCTCTCACCTTCTTGGTGTGTGTTGTGCAAGAAAAGCGCTGAAACATCTAATCATCTTTTTCTTCATTGTTTTGTGGCTTCAAAGTTGTGGAATAGGTTGTGCAAAGAGGCCAATATGTTGTGGGTCATATCTGGTTCTTGTGACTGCCTTCTTATGGAGAATTCCTTTGCTTTTGGTAAATGAATAAAGGCTAAATTTCTTTGGAAAAGTGCAGTGGCAGCGCTGTTTTGGGTGATATGGCAGAAAAGAAAGAAATTTTTGTATTTTTGAAGGGAAAGGCGTAGATAATATTGAAGAACTGTGGGATAGAGTCCATCTTCTTGCTTTGCTTTTGGCTTCAGTGTCTAAGGAGTTACAGGATTCATCTTTTTCTTCATTCATCTAAATTGGGAGGGGTTTTAATATAGGGTTTTAAAGTTGAAATAGCATTGCATAGGGGTGGTTGGGTATACTTTTCTATAGCACTAAATGCTTATCTTTTTTGCTTACTTAGTGGATGACTGGTCCACTCTCTATTTTGATTTCTCTCCATTAATACACTTTTGAGTTTCTTTTAATATATGTATATGTATATGTGTATATATATATATATATATTAGAAACACACAATAGCTTCGAGAAGAATAATTAGGGGATTAGTAAAGATAAAATTAGAAAATTGTCTCTGGATTACTTAATTCAATCCCCATGATTATATGTCAGCAACAGAAGCCCAAGCTCCTACTTAGGTCAGTTTCAATTGATCAGAAGGACTTCAAATTGCCATGCAGATTTGGGGTTTAGTGATACGTGTGCTTGAAGTCAGAATATGAGTGAAATAAAATTGAAATTTGATGATCTCTGGTCACTTCCTTGTCTTTTTGGTATCGTTTAAGTATTGCATGTTTAGTTTGTGGTTTTCAAGCCATATTGGCTTTGGGTTTGCTATTCATATAGCCAAAAGCTATACACTCTAACTACTCTACCTGTAAAAAAGGTTATTATTACCAAAGACTAGCCTCTATCTGTCTTATTTAAATACAATAACAGCTTAGTCCAGCAGATTATGGGAAGTGCCAATTTGTAATTGATGCAGTAGTGTGTGGAGGGGATACATGGTGAAGTATGAGTTGTTTATTACTGACAAATGGGGATTAGAGCCTGATATTGCCTTTTTTGTCTTTTTTACTTAGAATACGACCTCAAAAGAGAATATCGAGATTAGTGTCTGATACTCCCTCTTCTGTGTTTTATTTCAGAATACAACCACGAAAGAGAATGAAACGTTGTTGGCTATTGGAACTGCTTATGCCCAAGGGGAGGATGTTGCTGCAAGAGGACGTGTACTTTTGTTTTCAATTGGAAGAAATGCTGATAATCCTCAGAATTTGGTACTTTTTGGGTCATATGGTCCTCTGTTTTCTTCAGTTCAGATTGATTTCGTATCACATTTTGTTGCCATATGCTCCAACAGTTTTGTTTTTGTTTTCAATTTCTTTTTTTCCTTTTTTCATTTTTTCAGACCCCTCTTTATAATTGGTAATATCTGGTTGCATTATTAATAAAGTCATATGCTTTTCAGGTAACAGAGGTTTATTCAAAGGAGTTGAAGGGTGCTATATCTGCTTTAGCCTCTCTTCAAGGTCATCTGTTAATAGCTTCTGGTCCAAAAATTATTCTGCACAAGTGGACTGGTACTGAGTTGAATGGAATTGCTTTCTATGATGCTCCGCCATTATATGTTGTGAGCTTAAATATTGTAAGTTTTGTTTCTTTAACACCATCATCTCACTTAAATGTCTTTTTCAACAGGGAATACTTGACAATACGTAATTTTTTTTAATTCTTCTTCTGGCATGAGTTATTTGATTTAAAAAAAAAATGTTGTATGGTTTAACAGTTTTACATCACCACCACCATCATATTACTATTACCGTTATTATCATTGTTGATATAGTTAGCTTAGTACTATTGTTTCAGCCTTAAATTATTAGTGTAAGTTTTTACATTAAATTCATTCTTAATACGGTATCAGAAGTAACTTCACTAAGAGGTCTTGTGTTCAAAGCTCCCATGTGATCGCAATTGTATTTGAATTGGCTTTTGTTTCTGCATTTGTTTTCATTTGTGTCTGGGCTTAGTTCTGTTGGTCAGTCAGTTGAAGTCCAGTCACACACATGAAGGGATATATTTTTGAGTTTAATGCTATCATTTCAGCCCTTATTCATTAGCTTCATGAGCTTTTGGTTCTTACTGGCTTACGCCTCAAATTCCATAAGGGCCAATGAGAAGAACTTTTTATTAGTTGTTCTAGTATGAAGATGCTTGAATGGTGGCATGAATTTGGGTTGCTATATAAAGGGGGCCAATACATCAGGTTAGTTTGTGAAATGCAAATTCACATTAAAGAAGCAAGATAGCGGACATAGTCATCCTTCAGAATGTTCAAGAATGCCTTTATTTCCTGCTGCTGTTTTCTGTGAACATTGCATGTTTATTCTCTCTCAAACACATGTTGGGATCTTATCTTCTTGTAAATGTTCTCCTAGCATTATATTGGCATTCTTACTATAACCAGTTGAGTAACATACTTTGCATAGTACAATAGGAATTTATTTAATGTTCCTATAGCGTTTGATTAATTTGTCCACGGTAAGATTGTTGGGCTAGTATAGCCATATATTTAATTATTGTTATGAACTTTTGCTAGCAATGAATTACCTTGTTTTGATTTAATTCATGGTTGTCCGGTATGCTTATTGCAACCTGACATCTATCTTGGTTGGAGGGTGAAATGCTCTGCATACTTACACATATACTTGAAGCTTTTTGGAATCTCCCCTCATAAAAATGCATGTTTTATTGATTAATTGAATGTTTATTTGCTTGCTTCAATACTTTTCTTTTATAATCTCATCTAATATGTTAACCTAAACACTGTCACAGGTCAAGAATTTTATCCTTCTTGGTGACGTTCATAAAAGCATATACTTCCTTAGTTGGAAGGAACAAGGAGCTCAACTGAACTTATTGGCCAAGGATTTTGGCTCTCTTGATTGTTTTGCAACAGAGTTTTTGATAGATGGAAGCACTCTGAGTCTCATGGTTTCAGACGAGCAAAAGAATATTCAGGTTAGTTGCTTCATTCTGAGTTATTATTATTTTTACTTTTCATTTTCAGCCTGGTTTAGATTGACAACATAGATACCCGTGGTAGAATTTCATACTTTCATTCATTCCAACATGTTCTGATATTTATAGAGCTTAATACTGTTGCTCAGCTTCACGCCCTTACTACTAGTTTAAGCTTTAGCATTAAGCAGTAACTTAACATGGTATCAAGAGTCAATTTGACCAAGAGGAAGTTTGGTAGTTCTTTAAGGTCTTGTGTTTGAATCTCCCATGTGATTTCATTAATATTTGTTTTTGTCTCATGTCTTTGTCTTCTGTCTGTTTGGGCTTGATACACGTTTTGGTCCAAATAAGAAACCCTTTTGGTGTTGGTCTTGCACAGTTGAATGTGAGGAATGTTGTTAGTGCTTAACATTATAATATTGATTGGACCCTTAATTAATAATTTAAGCTTTTAGTTGTGTTAAACTCTTTACATAAACCATTTTGGCTTTTGATGGAAAGAATTGTGCAGTTACAAAAAATGAAGATATTTGTTTCGATTCTTTATTTACTCATCTGCAAATCCTTTGTACATGGTTGAAACAGATATTCTATTATGCACCAAAGATGTCTGAGAGTTGGAAGGGACAAAAGCTTCTTTCTAGGGCTGAATTTCATGTTGGTGCCCATGTGACAAAATTCTTGCGGCTGCAGATGCTTGCTACTTCATCTGATCGAACTGGTTCTGCTCCAGGATCTGATAAAACAAATCGCTTTGCTTTATTGTTTGGTACCCTGGATGGCAGCATTGGTTGTATTGCACCTCTTGATGAACTTACATTCCGTAGGTTGCAGTCACTTCAGAAAAAGCTTGTCGATTCCGTTCCCCATGTTGCTGGCTTAAATCCAAGATCTTTCCGCCAGTTCCATTCAAAGGGAAAGGCTCATCGGCCTGGTCCTGATAGCATCGTTGACTGCGAACTGCTCAGCCAGTAAGTTGCATCATCTTATAGACCTTATCAACCACAGATACGTGGTTTAAAATCTTGATCACACCGTAAGATCCTATCATGTACATTATATATTGGTAAGAGCCATGAATTTAATAGGATTTGATATTTAGGAAACCTTATAAGGAATTTCAGGATACTGGTTAGATGTCTGTATGATCTCAAGATCTCAGCAGCAGGATCCTTTATGATTTCCAAATGTTTTTATAGTTTCTCTTATCTTCATTGCCTTGGATCTGAATGTGGGCAGTATAGGGACCACTGATTCTCTAATTTGAACCTTGCTGCAACTGATCGGCATTTAAATATTCTGCTGGTTTTTTGTTGTGTTACTGCATTGTAGTTCCAAATAAATGCAAAAGATTCCCTTTTGTGGGTCTGATTCACTTTGTTGTGCTACACCATTCTTGTTGTTATAAGCAATCTTATGGTATGTACATGTTTTCCTCTTTGCAGTTATGAAATGCTTCCATTGGAGGAACAACTTGAAATTGCTCACCAGACTGGAACTACTCGTTCACAAATTCTTTCAAATTTAAATGACCTTGCTCTGGGAACTAGCTTCTTGTGAGCATAGCTTATGTGTGAAAGGAGCTTCCGAGGATTTCTGAAAGGCAATTCACAAAATGTTTGTGACCTTGCTCTGGGAACTGGCTTCTTGGTGAGCGTAGCTTATGTCTGAAAGGAGCTTCCGAGGATTTCTGAAAGGCAATTCACAAAATGTTTGGCCAAGTTACAATTCCAATCTCTGGTCTAACAATCGCATGCTTGATTGTATGATGGCAAATGTTTGTGTCTGCTTCTTTGTTGTAGTCTGACTATGATAGCCGATGAGGTAGTCTTGTAAAGTGCCGAGGACTAGAGACTAAATTCATGTAAAGTGAACTGTCAATTTCCAAAATTTTTTCTTAACATGTTGTATTAACATTGTAAAGAAACAATATCAATCTTGCTATTTGCTACTCATCTCATTTTCTATTTTCATAAACTAATGGTTGATAGAATCATAATCAGCAACAACCATGTAAGAGTTGCTTCAAGGACTGATTGTTTTTTGCCCCCACCTTTTACTGATAAATTGGATCCGATTACTTGACATATGATGATATTCAAAGTTTTGGAGATAGTGTAATCATTAAACGATTAGAATCTTAGATAATTGTCGAACATTTCTTGATGAGTTATGTGTTCCTTGTATGACTTAAATCTTCATAATGATGAAGTGGTTACGCTTTTTTCATAACAGATTAACATTGAAATTATTTTAGTCTATTTCGCACTTTTTCAGCTCATTAAAAAGATTAATATTTCTTGCTCTTTCCTTTTTTACCCCCAAGAATCAGAATCTTATTGGCAAAGTAGTTTTAATCCTACTCATCTGAAATTATTAGCAAGCATTGAAACAGGTGAAAATGGAACATGTTTACTCAAGTAGAACAAAAAAACTACAGCTTGAATCAAAGGGGAAAATAATGAGCTAGTTAGAAAAAACAGCAAGTGCTTTTACTTTTTACTGTTTTGTTGGTTGTTTTTGCCTGTGTTAGTAAATATATATTGTTGTTACTTACCAGAAAGTCCAAAACCGAAAGAGAAAAAATTTGACAAAGTAGAGTGGATGGGCTGGGACTGGGCCTAATACACGTGCATGGTTAATGAATAATTTGGTCTACCACGAAGGTACAATGATGATAGCACACGTGCGCAAAAGAGTTCATTAATTAGGGCAAAATGGGATGGGAAGAATGAGCATGGCTATGGCATATCATCTTAAGATGTTTCTAAAGTGTCTGTATTGGGACCATTTTCGCTTGGTATGTCTTGCAAAAGTGGAACATATCTCTTTCATTTGTAATGAATGTTAAGACCCTATTGTTTCATCACTCATGCGCAATTTCATCGCTTAATATATTTCTTTAAAAAATTAATATTTGTATGCAGATCAAAGTCCATATTCAAAAAGCACTGTTTTAAGTGGGATCTTAGTAATGCACACTTATTATAAGTAAAGGTCCCATCAAGGTGAGATAAGAGGGCAAAATGAGTGTATGTGTGTGAGTGTGCTTAATGCTTTGACATGAAAACTAAAGAGAGCCTCTCACTTCTTCTCTTCAAATTCAAATGCCTTCAAAGTCTTCATATGGGGTCCAAAGCCAATGTCATGTCTCAGTTCCAATACTTTGCAATTTACAGGACTTTCTCTTTCGGCCAAGTGCTGGGTTTTGGAATAGTCATTAGTCCCACCAAATTAAATTCAATTCTTTTTCCTTCTATATTTTCTTCTTTTCTTTTTCTTCAGGGGGGAGTAGTGAAGGAAAAATGGTCAATGCATGTGTCTCCATATAATGTAGCCCACTCACATTAATTCATTAGTGAATGCATGTATTTTCTTGAGAAACCCTTTTTTGTAACAGTTCAAATTCAGGAAAAGGGTGCATTGTCTTGAACTTAATTGTGATTTATGATACATAAATGAGTTGACTATTTATCGTTCATATATATATGCATAGTGCATGAATTTTGATGGCATGCAAAATAAATTTTAATGAATTGGAAGAAATGTGGAGTTTGATCTTCTAGGGCACAAATTGTTAACTCTTTTGAGCTGTTGATGAAGGGGAAAAATGTAATTAAGTCATTTTTTATAGGATGAAGTTTTCTGATTTCAATATTTCAAATGATCTATCAAGTAATGAAGCAGATTTTTGATCGATTTTGTTATCGTAACATGGGAAGACTTTAGTTTAAAGAGTAAATGTTTAAATTTTGCAAGTGTTCATCATGTGTTTCCAAATTATATTTGTTGTTAAAAGAATATTTTATTGATGATAATCTTGCTTAGAAAATTGTATGTAGAATTTTCTTAGTTGGGAAAGATTTTTGGTAATAAATATTCTTTGTCATAAATAGCATATTACACTATCAATTTTGAGGACATGATGCTTAAAACAATGATTGTGCTTGTTGGATTGACCAAAATTATATGTGGAATCGAAGGTTTAACAAACAAAAAATATTGATTAGTTTGACCTCTAGAACATGCTGGCAACCTGTCCTCAAAGGCTATATATTTATGATTAAGCTCACTAATCATTCATGTCTTCACTACATTTAGTTTCATGCATGCCTTGGATATACATATATAGTTATATGATATGTCCAAGTAAAGCAATTTACAACATGAAATATTCTTTATAATATAAATATAAAATTTATTACAAAATTAATCTTAAATTGTATAATTAATTTCATATTATGAATAATATATGTAAGAAAAAACATATACGTAGAATTGATCTCATGAACAACATTGTCTGTTTCATGGTATACAAAATTGTCTATAGCGAGCGCCTCTCAAATAAATTAAAACTATGAATTAAGAAATAATATTGTATGGTAGTATGGTTCATCATAATATGAACAATAATACCTAAATCAATTACATAAGAATTCTGTAACATAGCTCAACCTAATGTTATGTATGTTTTATTTGATCCTTGATTAGAAAGTATTAATTATGCAATTCTGTATATAAAAAATTTGAACGATCCAGTTTTGACTTTTAGTTTCAAATTTAGAAAGTTAAAACATCTTCTAATTAAAGAAAAAAAAACAAAAAAACTTTTAGATACATGATAGTGTCACTTTCTAGACAGAATCCAAGACATTGAAATTGCTCTCTATTACGAAGATAAAAGATAAAAAGTGGAGAAGACTCTGTTGAGCAAGCAGTAGCATCACCACCAACAAACATAACACACGCACACAATTTTAAATGTATCATTAATTGCATCGCAATGTATCATACCAATTACATCATTATAATTTATATGCATGCATGTGAACCTTTTCCTTTGTAACTGCAAACTTGTAGTTTCTTCATGATGATTATTCTTTTTTATCTCTGCAATTACCGGACTCTGTGGCAGCGTGGAAGTTTTACTTCCAACATGCATGACATTTGCTGAATGCTGATTGCTAATTGCTCCGCATGGACCAAACACATCATTAATCATTTTCCCACATCTCTTTTTGCTCTTTCTTTTTAGTCTAATAATTAATAGAAATACATATATATATATATATATATACCCTGCGTTTAACCCAACAAATTTGTACGTTAATGTTCACTTAGTACAAGATGGCGTACGTTGTGGAATATATGTTTCAGTTGATGTGCATGCTGAACTTAATTAATAATATGTATTAATGATATTCATTTGATTAACAATTTTCAAGTGCAGACATCTGTATTTAATAAATTACGAATTTGAGCAAATTAGAGTTCGTGAATGTTAGTCAATGTAACTGCTAACTAGTGATTAATAACCAGCTCAAGTATATATTTCATATATTACGGATGTCTGCATCTAAAAGACTATTCATTGGATGGTATTGAATCTGTTTGCATCTCCTGTTCTATCTAATTACCTACTCAATGCAAACTCCATATCCCTATCCTCTTCATCTTTTACCGTCACATGCAGACTCACAATTCATCTTTCATGTATACATGACACGTTACAATGTCAATACATATGTTATTTACTTAATCATTTTCGATCGAGTGTCAATAGATACAATAAATTCTGTATACTGTTATCAATGTAACACTAATCTAATAAACTAATCCAAGATAATGCCACAGTTTTTCTAATTTAAATTGACCAAATACATGGTCGGTGTGGTGGTGATAAATCTAAAAATCTTCTTAAGAGTTAAGGGGAATGACTAATGAGTGGTGGTACATTGTATTGCACATTTTGTTTTTTTTTTTCAAAGCCATATATGCAATTCCTATTCTTTGATCTCAAATCCATTTTTCTCAAATATCCAAATCTAGCATTTACTTTCTTTACACTATCTATTACTTGTTTGACTTTAACACTTGCACTAATGTCAACAAAATCCCATTTAGAATCACGAAAGTAGATGCTTATTTAGATGTCACTAAATCTATACAGTGTTGGAATTTGGCCACTCAAAATATGACAAGTGTGCTCTAAATTTTATCATGTCAACTTGGTTAAATATTTTTGTGGTTGGCTTCCTTTCCCAATTCTTGAAGAGCTCTTCATTGGAACAAGCATTTTATATTCGATAGATTTAATCTTATCATTCAGTGCTGCAAATCCCACTGCTTCAGGGAATTGTAAACATCATATGCATAAGAATTAAGATATAACAAAAGAGTAACTACATATAATATGTGTTTTTAATTATCAAATGTTTTTTTTTTCCCAAAACATTACAGAAAAAAATTCATTTTATGTCTATTGTACACAAAAAAACATTCGTGGTAATGGAACATGTAAATAGGAAAATTATAAAAACTCCCCATTGTTTTCTTTGAATGTTATTTATTTAGAGTTTATCATGGTTTTGTAATAAAGTGCAATAAGAAGAGTCCTTTCCTTTCACAGCCTTTGTCTCTCGTTTTTCATTTACTGATTTACTCGTGTGAAAGGGCCAAAAAAGAAGAAACAAAGGAGATAAAATTTACCCAAAAACACAGGGGGTAGAGAGATTTATTATTCTTTGTGTGTGTGTGTGACAGAAGAGACCTGCCGAGGTGGAGTAAACAAACAGACGAATTAAAACAAATGTGACAGAGAGAAAGATGAATAAATGTAAATGAGTAAACACATATGGGATTAAAGGTTGAGCACATTTATCAATACTCATATGGAGATGTAGGATGGCTGCCTATTCATTTTCCGACAATTAAACAAGCATATGCTTCGTTGCCCTTCCATTTGCAGGCAAAAAGCTAACCCAAGGCTGGTATATATATATATATACATATAGAAACTTACAAGATCAAGTATGCATGTGAAAAATAAAAAGCACTCTCATACCAATTTCAGATAAATGTCAAATCTCATTTTCTCTCTTTTGGGTATTTAATGACGCCAATGGCCAAAAAAATTTCACCAACCCAACAACACCATCCCCACTAACCATGTGAATGTCAATGAGTAAAGTATTGTGTCATTTTCTTTATTCTCCCACCATCCAAACACGCAAAACCAATATTATCTTTATCTTTATTCAGTTTTTGTTTTTTATTTTTTGTTTCCCCCTCATTCTGATTGCATGATTTTATAGGCTTTGCCCACAATCATCACTCGCCTCGTGTCCCAATTAGTCAACCCAATTTCATGGTCAACTTAAACCGCATTGTTCGCTTTGAATGAAGGGCCAACCCATGATAGTGTTGCATTGCGTAGCTATTTAATAATTAGATTATTTTTTTCATATGATATGATTTCCTTAATTTCATTTTCTTTTTAACATATTCTTTTGGCAATGTTTAAATCAATGATTTTATAGATTTTCACCCTTAGTTTGTTTTCTTCGGCGCATTTTCAATTTAATGTGCTCTGAATGCTGTAAAGCACCACTTGCAAAAGATTGACTAAGAGCAGAGAATGCCTTTAAAATAGCCACTATAAAAAAGTTGTGGTCTAAGTGAATTATCGGGTACGCTGTAGTGTTGACAAATTGCATGAATGTATATGTCAATAAACAAATTTTGGTCTTAAATCAATATGGAAAAAAAAAAAAAAACTGTATGCTTGAGTTTTCGATTCAACCAAGTTCATTTTTAAAATATAACTTGCATGCATTTGGACTTAATTTGAATGTATTCATAATTAAGCTCTCAAAATATGATATATGGGGAATTGAAGTCTCTTTTATTTTGAATTTCAAGTTATTATATTATATATATATATAAATATATATATGCATGCATGCCTTGATATTTTTGGGCTCATGCATTTTCAGTCGCAGAGATCTTGATTCTTGCATTGCATGTGCCAATCTCAAAAGACCAGTTGCCCTCTCGAGTTTCCAAAATTTTCATTATTAATCTTCTTTTTTTATGATGAAAAAATCCTAATTACCTCTCACTTTTTCTTTTTCCTATTCCTGTGCAAACGCTGAAATGAAATCCCCAACTTTTCACCTTGGATGCTCATATCAAACACGTCTTTAGAAAAAAGATATGTATATATTTTTTGAAATGACATATATTAATAATTAGTTACATCAAATTAAATAAAAAAAAATTAAGAAACAACCAAATAAATTGTTCAATAATAAAGAATGCGTATAAAAAGAATTGCAAAAGTAAGATCATTAATTTTTAATTGAATCATGTATAACACAACATAAGAAATCCCATTAAATTAGGACAAATGATTTTTTATTTAGAATTGAAATGTTTTTAGGGCTTTTACCATTAAGCTCAATCATTTAGTTCATGAATTCTACAGTAAAATTAAAAAGACCTCCTTGTCTTCTTTTGCTACATCCCATGCTAAAGTACTAAAGCCAACCAATAATATACATACTAATCACAAACATGATGCTAATTGTTACACATTAAAATTCAAAAAGAACATGCCAATAATGACGTGGCCCCCCGCCGTCACAGTTGAAAGAAACCGCATCTAAGAAAAAGCTTTTCTCGGCATCCAAACAAACAACTAGAAAAGTTTTCTTTTACCGACTGAGATAATATTGATTTATAAAAAAAATAAATAAATAAAATATTTTTCCACAAATCAATAATTCCAATCGCATTTTCTGCGTCTGCATCTCCAACCAGAGAAGACAAACCAAATTTCTAATTAAATCATTCTTAATGCTCCATCACAGCATGTGTATGTATCTAATTTCAATATACCCCTATTTTTTGTTTCTAATTTTTACCATTTTGATTCTTAATGTTTTTATCATACTCCAATACATCCCTGTGTTAATTAAATAGGAAAAAAAAAACTTTTTAAATTCTCCTCTATTGTTTGGGCCAATTATCTAGTTACTCCCTATTTTTTCAAACGGTACCCAAAACGTTGAGAACAAATATAAAACTGAAACATTTTAGTTAATTTTAAAAATATAATAGCTAACTAGCTAATTAGTTCAAACTTTAGAGGCTAAAGAAACATGTACCCATGATATCATGTCTATATATCAAAAGATAGGTGCACTTTGTTTGTTAAATAAGTCACATGTAATCTTTAATGACAAAAGTTTGAAAAAAAGTTTTGGTACTGATAATATAATCAGATAATTAATATTACATTAGATACTTACAACTGTTATTCTAACAAATAATTATTGTTAATATGTTGTTTAATTATATTACATTAAGATTGTTCATTCTATTTATATTTCAAAAAAAAAAAATTGTAACTAACTTCACCTAAACAATTAAGGGAGAGTGAGTCCCAAAAGACTCGAACTACTCTCACATATTCGGTCCGCTCGCCACAAAGTTTGAAAATTAGAGTTATATAAAATATCAAAAGGGTAATTGGGTTTAGTTTAAAAACTTAGGGATACAAAATAGTAAAAATAAGAAACAATAGGACTGAAGTGTTATTCTACATTTTAATAATACAATTATTCTCTGCTGTGAGCTTTGGATGTTTTTTACTCAGATGGATAAATATAATGCTGAGCTCTCAACATCCCACGAGCCTCCACTATCCATATCTCTGCAATTTCCATTCTTCAATTATTCATTATAATTTCTCTTTAGATCTTGATTCCTAATACCGGCCACCCCATTTCTTCATATTTTTGCGCTTTACAATCATCAATATTATTCATCACGTACTGATCCACACTCAATATGGCTCTCGAAACTTGGTTAATAAAAGTAAAATCCGCGATATCAAGCAGCTTCGATTCTGTCCCAAAACCAAAAATCTCAGTAATATCAAATAACAAGAAATCAAACGTCGGCGTTTTAGCCTTTGAAGTCGCGGGCATCATGTCCAAGTTGCTTCACCTATGGCAAGCTCTCTCAGACAAGAACATCATCCGGTTGCGCAACGACTCCGTATCTCTGGAAGGCGTCAGGAAAATTGTCTCAAATGACGAGTCGTTTCTTCTCGGCCTTGCATGTGCTGAGCTCGCAGAAAATATAAGGCTCGTCGCAAAAGCTGTCTCTAGTTTAAGCAAGCGGTGTGAGGATTCGAATCTGAGGTCCTTTGATCGTTTGTTCGAAGAGTTTGCCAACACGGGACACGATTCTTTTTCTTGGGTTTTGAGCTCCAAGGACATGGAAGCCAAGAACAAGAAGATGGACAGATACGTCACCGTTACGGCAACGTTGTATAAAGAGGTGGAGGAGCTATCAGTCTTAGAGAATGCCTTGAAGAAAACTTTACAGTGTAATGAATACGAAGCGTCTGTTAAGGAACAGAAGATTCTTGATCTTCAACAAAAGGTAATCTGGCAAAGACAGGAAGTGAAGTATCTTAAAGAAAGATCCCTGTGGAATCGAAGCTTCGACACTGTTGTTTCAATTCTAACAAGGCACGTCTTCACTGTGTTAGCAAGAATCAAGCTTGTGTTTGGGATTGGTCATCATGGGTATCCGGCTTATTTGCCTCGGAGCCTCTCAGCCTCGGCCACGGTTCATCCTACTGAAAACCCTAATTCTTGCAATAGCTTTGTATCTGGGCCCCTCATGATCAAGAGCTCTAATGGGTTTTTCGAGTCGAATTCAAAGATACTAAAGCCCCCCACGACGACTCTGGGTGCAGTGGCTTTGGCTTTGCATTATTCAAATTTGATTATCATAATTGAGAAGATGATCAAGTCACCACAATTGGTTGGCGTTGACGCTAGGGATGATTTGTATGCAATGCTACCGCGTAGCATACGATCGTCGCTTAGGACTAGGCTGAAGGGAGTTGGGTTTTCGGCGAGTGATCCGGTGCTCGCCGGAGAGTGGAGGAATGCTTTGGGGAGGATCTTGAGTTGGTTGTCACCGTTGGCACATAATATGATAAAATGGCAAAGCGAGAGGAGCTTTGAGCAGCAGAATTTGTTACCAAAAACTAATGTGCTTCTTTTGCAGACACTATATTTTGCAAACAAAGAGAAGACTGAAGCTGCCATTACTGAGTTGTTGGTGGGGCTGAATTACATTTGGAGATTTGAAAGAGAGATGACTGCTAAGGCCTTGTTTGAATGTGCCAACTTGAATGGGCTGTTGAATTTCCAAAATTCCAGCTAAGGATATATCGAGCTATAGATATACACATATCAAGAGATATTACGGTGATCATCGGCCTTTTTTGTTTTTTAACTTTTTTTCTTTTCAAATTTTGTTTCTGAAATTAAGGGTAACTATTATTATTATTATCATGGTCGAGTTTAGATTGAACTGAAGTTTCAGATCTTTGAGAGAGAGGGTTGTTTATTGGTTCATCACACACCCTAACGTGTATATGATAATATTGAGATGTACGTATGTATGTATGTTCGTAAGTAAATGATATGTGGTATGAATCGAGTAATTTAATTGTTCTTAATATTCAAATTAATGCATTGTCCTTCAATCATTACTTACCATCATCATGTGAAAATATTCCTCTTAACTTTGGCTATTAATTAGTGCAATAAATTATATATACATTACGGGGGCACCATTGTTTTCCAGATTCAGTTTGATTAGTTTGAATTGCAAATCAATTGGTTATGCCATTTGAAATATAACAAATAGGAGCCGCTGAAATTAGATTGGAAGTGGGTACTAAGTCCTAACTCTAGCAACTAAGATCGATATATTTATGATTTAGCTAAGGGAATCTTGTTTCAGTATAATCATTGATCAGAACTAAAAAGACAGACTACGACTGCCAACTCCTTTGCCAATTAGGATGCTACAAAGGTAGGAGTTGAGCTGTTATTTTTCTTATGTATAAATTAATAAGCCTAATCTGGCCTTTAGTTAAACATACATACATATTTGTGTTAAATAATTATTAAGTTAATTCGATATCGTAATTAAACATCTGTTGTCTTTCTAAGGAGGTTCTGTAAGCAGAGCAACGCAAGGGCAAGTGGGTTTTTTTTTCTTTTTTTAAACATATCTTGAGGGAATTTAGAATTCAAGTTGCTGATGATCTTTTTGATATTTATAAAATTGGGTCTTGGATGCCTGATTAGGACACATATTTCTCCTAAATGTTCCCATATTTCTAACTTTTGTCTCCTTTTAAGGGCGCTTCTAATTAGGACCATCCTCTCTATAAGCAAGCTGATGTCTTGTAATATCTGAATATTGTTAATTAAAGAGAAGAGAAAGATGACACCCCATCTCATAGTAACTGAAAAGGCAAAGCAAACCAAGCCCTGTCCGTACCTTTTTCAGTACATGTAGAATTCGATACGAATTGATCATGATAGTTTCATTTGGGCTTGTTAATTTGTGATCAGAAATTGAATTTAAAAAAAAAAAAAAAGAGAGAGAAGTCATCCTCATAAAATTAACATCACTTAGGAGCCAAGAAGTCAATAACCTTCAAATTATCACCTATATAATTAATTATGTTTCAAAAGCCAAGAATCAAAAGGCGAGATCTTCCTTTAAGAGTCTTTTGATGCTTCAAATTGTGCCAGCCACACATAACCGTACATGTGGATCCAAAAAACACATTAATTAATGATGTATACACTCCCATTCTAGGGAAAATAAAAAGAAAGCAAGGAAAATATATATTTGGAAATAAATTGTCATGGCGTAATTAATGTCCAAATATGTACGTATATACACAAGGCCACAAGGGGAAAGACCAACACAAGGCACACATTCAAGTGTAAAGCCATCCGCATGCAAATTAAATGACTCATAATTAATATTGAAATTAGATTCTGCCCTTCAGTTTATCAGCCGTGGTGAGAGGATTGTCCTTAGCCAAGATTTCACGATCAAACTTCTTGAAATCAAACGTGCATGCATGCTCTTCAGGGTACCTATGCGTCCCACAATACAAGTGCCCGCAGCGGCATTTAAACTCCATCAGTCCGACTTTCTTGTTGCAGATTTCGCATCTTTTCTTCGATGCACTTGTTGTTTTTGCTGAAGCATTATTAATTGTTGTTCTTTCGGAGGACGAAGACGAAGGTGATCGCAGTGACCGAGGATCGAACACAAGTATTGAAGGGTTTGGTTGCATTAGCTTCAGAGGCCTTTTCACGACACCGTCTATAAGTTGTTCTTTAAGAAACTCATTGTAGCAATTTGAGCACATACTTTTGTTCTCTTTAGTTCCATAAAAGCCACAGCCCTTTGAGCAGAGATGTGGAGTCATGTTGCTGTTGTGGTCACTTAATTGTCACTTGCGTCTATGATTGAGATGATTAATTAAAATTGATAGATTGGTACGTAAGTGGTATATATTTGAGGTTTGTTAGCTATATATATATAAATATATATGGAGTGGAGTGACCTTTTTAGTCCGGTCTTGAAGAGGATTAAAAGTACCCATCATATTAGGACAATGTACAAGTTCTAGAACCAAAGTAACGGATTACATATTATCCTAAATGAACAGGGAAATTTTGAAGACTTCCTATCCGAATTAAATAATGGTTGGTTTCCTTATCGGAGAGGGAATTTTGAAGAATTAAGAACAATGGGCCAGATTTTTAACTGAAGGAAAACACTTAAAATTTTAGCTATGAATTTACTTTAATGGACAAAAATTTTGGAAACTAATATATTAGTTAGCCAAGTTCAAAAATCAAAAACAAAAAAAATATTTTTTTAAGAATAATGCTAGTTATCCCAACATTTTATTCTTAATTTGAGTTTCAACTGCTGCAGTATTTATTCGTTGAACGATATTTAAATAATTTTATTAATTATGAAATCTATCATCTAATAGATGAATGACACATGACATTATATCTTAAATTATGACTCAAATGTTGGAATAACTAAGATTACTCTTAAAAAAAATTAGATGTATACCGTGAATCAAATTTAATGACATCTTGCTTCCACTGCAAGAGTTAAACCAATTGAGTAATTATCCTTTAAAAGAAAACAAATTCAAAAATTTAGATTACTTTAACCCTGCAAAATTGTCTGTATTTTGCACGGGCAAAGCCAAACACTTCTCCTATCAAAATGGGACATTTGGTGGTTCGTTTGCTTGGGCAAGACTCAATCAAATAGTTTATCTGAAAAAAGGAACATTTTTGCTCCATCTTTCTTTTGCCATATTTCCATAAACAAAAAGAGGGGTGAGGTTGGAGGAGATTTAACTTTCTTATATTTTATTCGAATCATTAAATTTTGGTTTCCTATGAAATTAAATTAATTTTCTTATGTATTTTTTTAATTCAATCATTAAATTAATTTTGTTTTTCCTATGAAACAACTAAATCAGTGTGATTAGATTTTGATACCAATATGGCATATATCTCCATGACAAATGTAGTTTGACTTTTGCTATATAAAAGAAACAATCTACTCGCATTTTCTTTTTGTTCATGATGTTGGTGTCTCCAAAAATGTACTTCTGAAAAGGTATTTAGTCAATCTTTAACTATTGTGAAGCTCCACTCTTTACATTTGGTTTAGGGGCAGAGATAGAAATAATCAAATGTCCCCCAGCATCATAATTTGATTGATTTAGAGTTTGTTGTACTTGTACACACATTTGAACAGTACCACAAATTGCTGTATGGACTAAAAATATGTACATCTTTTAAGACACGTAATAAATTCTTCTTTTGCTAATATTTGATTACCAATTTAGCACAAGATGCATTTAACGAATTAAAGACGGACTGGGACACATATTCAATCAAGCATGACCACGAATGAAACTGCACCTTATATATGGTACATAAATGTAAACACCAAACACGTAACTGAGAAAATAAAGCCAATAGTCGCATGCAAAATAGACTCATAATTATTGAAGTTAGATTCTGCCCTCCAGTTTATCAGCCGTGACGAGAGGATTATCCCTGACCAAGAGTTCACGATCAAACTTCTTGAAATCAAACCTGCACGCATGCTCCTTAGGGTACCTATGCGTCCCACAATACAAGTGCCCGCAGCGGCATTTAAACTCTATCAATCCAACTTTCTTGTTGCAGATTTCACATCTTCTTTTGACACCCGAACCTGAGCCAGACTCAACACTACACGATGCGCCACCACCGGTGTTACTCGTTTCTTCAGCACAAGAATCAACAGCAGTTGTTTTGGTGCCTGAAATAATCCATTGGGGCGGCCAAGATTTGTCGAGAGCCGAAGGGTTTGGTGCATTTGTTGGGCTGATAGGTTTCTTCACCACGTCCAATAACTTGGATGATTTAGCTATGAGTTCTGCTTTCAAATAGTCATCATAGCACTTTGAGCACATGCTTTTGGTTTCTTTAGCGCCATAAAACCCACAACCCTTTATGCACATAGTTACGGTGTTGCGATCCATCGATCTTTCTTCTTCTACTTCGTGAAAATAAAGAGAGCAAAACTTTCTTTCTTCTTTCTTTTTTTTTTTTAAATTTTCAGTCTCTGTTTCAGTAGATGATTTTGATGGGTGATCATCGAATGTTTATAGGTAATATATAGAGAACTTTTTTTTGACCGCATCTGCGCTGGATTTCCAGTCCAAGTAAGGATTAAATTAAAAAAAGAAGTCCTAAAACCGAAGACTGGACGTAACGTGTCCTAACTGCAGTGGGGTTCGAATATCAGATTTAAAATTCGAGTTAAGAGTTCCCTAATTATTTAGGAAATTGAAATTTCATCAACTCAACGAGAGAAATCAATTGTGACATTTGAGGATTCATGATTTTATATTTCGACACTTGTACAAATGTGGGACAACCGACTTTGCCTTGTATCCGGCTACCGCACAAGAAAAAGGCTTCACCAAACCCACGTAACGAACACGCCCTTAAAGTGTTAACCCCTCTGTTTTCTATAATATAGACTGAGAGAAGGAGAGCAGGTAGGCCTAATTTTCTCAGACACAAAACTGGTGTCGTTAGCAAACTCCTCTAATCCACTTTCTCAACCTATTATATAAATGAACGAACAGTAATAGAGCAGTGCACTAGGAATTATAGCTTTAGTATTATTCCACAATGGCAGAGACGGAGGTCGCGGAACTTCCAAAAAGAAAGCATGTCAGGCAGCCGCCTGCAGTCCCTTTTCTTTGGGAGCAGAAGCCGGGAATACCTAAAAAGGACTGGAAACCGGAGGTTTCTTCAGTTAGTCCAATTGTAGTAACTCCTCCAGTCAGACTCATTACCTCCATACCCTTTGATTGGGAGGAAAAGCCTGGAACACCATTACCCAGTTTCTCACAGCCAGCAAAGCTTCCAAACCCACCAGAAAAGCTCTTAGCTTTGCCGCCGCCGCCTCCAATGTTCTCCCGAGGCTATTATGGCATTTTCAACAATGATGAGGCCAGTGATGATGATCATGATGAGCGAAATCATTTGTTTGATTTCGATACAGATGATTCATTCAGCTCCGCTCCCTCTCTCCTTGCAAACTGTCTTGTACCATCATTAGCCATTTCTTCTGCTGTTCCAGTGCAGAGATCTTTCTCAAGTGACATCACAAGCAATGAACTGGAGATCCCTTCATCACCAGCTTCGGAAGCAGACAGTAGTACAAGCAGCTATGCAACTGGCACTTCAAGCCTCGTGGGGGCTTCTTTCTTGGAATGCCTCTTTCCACTACTCCCACCCAAAACCAGTTTCCTTGAAAAGGCTAGGTACACTGAGAGGGACTCAGTTACTGTTACTCCAGAATTGAATAGCCATGATTTTGACCATGACAGTAATAGCACTGCTGTTATCAGGAGGCCAACAACACTTGGAGAATTGATAATGATGAGCTGCAGGAGGAGTTGCCAGAGAAAAGCTGTTCAAATGAGAAAACAGAACCTGTCAATGGTAAATCCTCCACTCTTGCATCGTTTTTACCATCACTAGGACTGCATTTCCTCTTAAGCCACAGGAGAACTTGGAAGTATAATAGAAGAAAAAGCTATTTAACATAGAAATGGGAATGAAAATGACATATTTATTTCCTTTTGACACTATCATGGAAACAAAATTCATATTTCTAACTATATTTTGCACAAGAAAACTCACAAACTACTTTACTCTTGCCTGAATGCTACTATAACAGGAATTTGAGAAGAGGGCTTCTGGATGCTGTGTCTTTGGGAGTAGCATCAAAATGGTTGAACGATTGCAAAGGAAGAAACACCAGCTAATACTGAAATTTTTAGAGGAGTAAAAGCCCAATCACTCATGTGGTTCAAAATCACCCAGCAATCCATGCACACTCTATTAAACTCTTCCAAAGCATTCTAGTTTTATATCTCCAGTACTGATGTACATGATTTCACAAAATCCAGAATGTAAACTCAATGCTAAATCCTTCAAGAATTCCAAGAGAACTGAACTAGACCTTTTGTTCATTAAAAAGCAGTGCACATCCCCATAGTTTGCCCAAAACATTAATGAGGGCAATAATCTGAAATATGAAATTTCTCTCGGCATTTATTTACAAGTTTCAGCAACTTTTTGGATCCGTTCAATGACTACGGGGATATCCTCTTGGGTGCACATCCCCATAATTTGCCCAAAACATTAATGAGGGCAATAATCTGAAATATGAAATTTCTCTAGGCATTTATTTACACGTTTCAGCAACTTTTTGGATCCGTTCAATGACTACAGGGATATCCTCTTGGGTCAAAGAAGTAAAACAACACCGGAACCATCCCGGTTCTATACAGTGGCAGGCCGAGCCAGGAGTAACATTGATCTTAGCAATGTTCAAGAGCTTATCCCATAATTCAAGTTCCCCTTTCTCACTGTAAGAGGGGATTAGTCCACTCATATCAGCCCAACAATATAAGCCAGCACTGCTCTCTGAGCACCTGATTCCTAATTGTTTCAAACCTGCCACAAATGAATCATACAGTTTCTTTATTCTCCTTTTATTGGTCTCCAAATATTCCTGGATGAACTTTGTGTCTGAAAGCATAGAAATTAGGAGCCTCTGAGTGGGGGCTGAAATAGAAGAAAATCTTGTTAACTTTTTGGCAGCTGCCAAAACACTCTCATTGAAGGAATAGATAACCCCCGTCCTAAATCCTGGAAGAGAGAGGTCTTTCGACAACCCATATATTATATGAAATCTATCCTTGTCAACTTCTTCTGACTCGAGAATTTCTGCCATGCTCACAAACTCTTCATTTCCAAAGATGGACCCTCCATATATTTCATCAGAAATTATATGGATGTTCTTCTCTCTGGCAAAGTCCAAAAGCTCATAGAGTGTTTCCCGTGGTAGTATATTGCCAACAGGATTTGCTGGGTTGCAGATGAGAATTCCACGAACTTTCACCCCACGTTTTCTTGCCTGATTGAATGCTTGATCAAGGGCAGTTATACTAAAAGTGAAGTTGTCAGTGCTGCGACAGTGTACAGGAATTAGCTCCACTCCCGTTCGAAATCTGACATCCCTATCAAAACTGGAAATAGCTTGGTATTAACTTTTGATACCCAATCAATATGAATTCCATCAGTGCAAAGGATTGAAATGATTCATAATTACCCAGGATAATAAGGCGAGGGAACAAGAATTGCATTTCCCTGATCTGCCAAGCAGAAGCATAGTATCTCAACCGCAGGAGTTGCACCAGCAGTGAGTACCATTTGAGAGGGATCAAACGAGACAGCTTGCCCCAAGACCTGAGACATGAAACCTGCCATAGCCTGCAGCAGTGCAGCAGAAATAAGTATTTAAGAAACCACAGACAAAATGTAATCATTTTAGACAATCTGCTGTTTTTGCACATATAACAGAATGCAACAGTCATAATAGCATAGGGCATACAACATTCTTCAGAATCAGAAGCAGTTAAAGCAATTTGATTTAAATGGATTCCAATAAGACAAAAACCAAGATCAGTAATGCAAAAAAGCAAAAAGTTACTATACTGATAGAACTTTTCGAAGCATAATCTCAACATTTTGCATTATTTGTATGCTAAAGGCTCAAAAATGAGTTCATTATCCCATTTGCTATAAAGTCTTGCATGCATGGTTGTTGTCTTCTACCCTACTTCTAACAATGCAGCAAGGCCACCTAGCTTTGCTCAACGCGAAAGTTCATGCATGGGGAAGCATTAAACGGTTGAGTAAGCAAACTCTAAAATTTTAATGGGGCGTGAATAAGGTAAACTAGGTTGCCTTTAACTTAGTAAACTCAACAGTTTGTAAAGGCAAATGTATCACAAAGTAAACAGCACTTACTAAGTATGTAAAATAAATAAAATAAAATTACCACTTTAAGCTCCATCATTCCATCCCACGGCTGGTAGGTCGCAATCCCACTGATACTCAAATCATCACCGTCCCTTCCCATTATAGAGTCGCTCAAGTTCTCCGACACCCATTTCTCAATCAAATCTAAACACAACTAAAACCAATAAAATACAAATAAATAAATAAACGATTTACACTACAAATGCAAATAAATACATAAATAAAAACGAATAGCTTAAATTTAAATTTACTCTGTTCTCGGACAATCCAAGCTGAATAATCCCATTCGGATTATTAATTTTATCGTAGGGATCGTCCCGAAACTTATTAAACCCGATATAATACGGAGAATCGTCCGGTTTCGCAATCGAGCTCGCCCGGGCCGATATCCGAACCGGACTGAGCGATCCACGCGACGACAAAGAAGACCGTGAGGATGTTCTGGGGAGTGCAGCGAGGTTGGAGGATGACGTGGAGGGGGAGGGAGGGTTTGGAGAACGGTGGCGTTTCGAGTAAAACTGGAGGAAGTAGAAGAGCGCGCAAGGGATTAGAGAGCCCAAGATAAGGCCGCCTCTGCCTTGGACTACGCCTTGTAAAGGCACTATCAGTCTCATGGCTGTGGCAGTGGTCGGCTTGCGGTGCTCGGGTTCTGTGGTCCAATGGGATTGGGTCATGTGTTGCGCTGGTCCGACCCGAATGAACTCCACGCACCTCGGGTGGTCCGTCCTCCGTCTGGAGAGAAGAATGAAACGAATAGGATAGGGCGTCTCGTGGGTTGGTGAGCGAGAGAGCGAGCGTAGTTTAAGAAACTAACGACAAATGCTTTATTTGGAATAGGGTGTTTACAACCGTTCGCTAGCAGATATGGGAAGATTAGACGGGGGTGGGCCCCCGCCCAGGGTTGAGTATACGACATTTGTCCTCATTATTGAATATTGATTGGGTTAATGATGTCAGATCAACGCTTATGATGCAATGTGCTATAATTAGTAATTGTTAACTTTTTTCTAATGCCGACAATAAATCCCATCAAATCAGTAAATCAAAGTTCTTTTAAATTTCGAATTGTCCTTATTTTTTGCTTGATTAAAGTTTGTATAGGCTGTCGACAAGTGGATGATAACTCGGTTGAATTTAACTTTATAGATGTTTTGGAGATTTTCTTTTATCAAAACAACTACCTCCTTAATATCATAATTAAAATGGTTTTTGTAGAGATGAATAATAATAACAATTTAAAAAGAGAGAGAGAGAGAGTATAAAACCATTTGATATTTTCTATTGAGCTCTCAATCTCTGCATTAAGTAATAACTTAAAATATTTAACTCGGATCATTTTATTATGTTGTGATTAAAATTATAGCATAAATATTATAATTTAATATAAATTATGTAAATAAAATATAAAACTTGTAAATTTAACATAAAATATGTAAATTAACATTAACTGTAAAATAAAACATAAATTTTAAAAATTCAACATAAGATTTATAAATAGAAAGTAAAATAAGTAAATTAATATAAAATTAGTAAATTGATGTATTATTAGTAAATAAAATAAAAACTTATAAATATAACATAAAACTTGCAAATCAATATTAAGTGTAAAATAAAACATAAATTTTAAAAATTAAACATAAAATTTGTAAAAACAAGATAAAATAAGTAAATTAATATAAAACTAGTAAATTGATGTATTACTAGTAAACAAAACAAAAACTTGTAAATATAACTTAAAACTAATAAATCAACATTAACTGTAAAATAAAACAAAAGACTTGTAAATAGAAGGTAAAACAAGTAAATTATTATAAAGCTGATAAATTAATGTATTACTAATAAATAAAATAAAAATTTACAAATATAACATAAAATTAGTAAATCAAGATGAAGTATAAAATAAAATATAAATTTTAGAAATGGAACATAAGAGTTGTAAATGGAATATAAAATCAATAAATTAATGTGAAACTAGTAAATTAATGTATTATTAGTAAATAAAATAAAAACTTGCAAATATAACATAAAAATAGTAAATCAACACTAACCATGAAATAAAACATGATTTTTTGAAATGGAACATGAAAATTATTAAAAGAAGGTAAAACAAGTAAATTATTATAAAACTGATAAATTAATGTATTACTGGTAAATAAAATGAAAACTTATAAATATATCATAAAATAAGTAAATCAATATTAAGTGCAAAAAAAATATAATTTTTGTAAATTATGGTTAAAACTTATGAATAAAAATTAAAATAAGTAAATTAATATAAGAGTTTCATAATTATAAAATAAAAACTCATTATAATGTTTATTACCTAATATATTTATTTATTTTTTATTTAAATTGAATAATGCTAGTTTTGTATTTATATAATTAATGTGATGTGTTTATTAAGATGAAATTATTTTGTATCTTTCTACACTTTCTCAACAACAACCCTAAATGATCTCTAAGTACAAGTAAAAAGTTTAAAACTATATGAAATATGCATAAGACTTAAAATGAGATTTAATTTTATTGATATATTATATATGTGTATAATAATATAAGATTTTTTTTTATTTTATTTTTGCTTGATCCACATCAAGATAAATAATTGTAGTTAATTAACTTATATAACAAATATGTATTATTATAGAAAATGAGAAAAGAAAGTATATAAATGTCATCGAATAAATATATAATTTATGGTTAAATTAATTCAATAAAACTTATTTTACTTTTTAGGATAATTTTTTGTTTAATTAATGAGTAATTTTTTCTTTATTTAATTAAAAAAATATGTTTTTTTGTAAATGAATAATTTTTTTTTCACTAAAATTCTATAGAAAATTTATTAATTTTTTAAATAATTAATAATATTATACGAATTTACTGATTTTATTTTATATTTACTAATTTTATGTATAATTTATAATATTTATATTTATTATGGTATTTACGACATTATAGAATTTTCTATTTAACTCACATTAGACGATCTTATTGCCAGTAATAGACAGCCCATCGTCTAATCTGTAAGATTATAAACTCTGGAATAATGAAAGTTACCTAAAATTATAAATAGCTCCCACTTTATCATTTCTTGATAAGATTCAACTAGCTTGGAACTGTCGTATGTACAATAAATAAATCTATGATAAACACCATCCAATTGCCCATCAAAATAAAATAGAACTCTGGGTTAGGCCCAACTCAAGTGTACACCGGCCCATTGTGATACACGAATTCAATTGTCGTTCAGGACGAGAAGCAGTTAACTCATGAAATTGCTTTCATTCGCATCATCTGTAATAATTATTTTACAAAGTCCTAATATTTTCTTTAGAAAGAAAGAAAGAAAGAAACTGGAAAGTGGAAAGTGGAGTCATACTGAGTTTAATCATAGATGCTAGTTATCACTATTATTTGCAAAAGAACAATGATGATTCTATGATTGGTAAAATATTATTAGAAAGAAGTGGGTAATCATGACACTTCTTTTCTTTATGGTCCCAAAGATAGGGATGATGAATTTATGATTCACTATTGTTTTTAATGTTATACATAATCTCCTACATTATAATTAGGGTTTCACATAAATCGAGATTCATTTTATTTTTTTTAAAAAAGATAAATAGATTTAATATACTTCATGTATGTATCTTATTTTATAATTAAAGTTTCACATACAAAATTTATCTTATTTTATAATAATTTTTTTAAAATTTGTTTATATATATATATATGTCATAAATATTAATTAATTCAACAAATAAAATATTTTAAAGTGACAAGGGAGTATTAAATCTTTTTCACAATAGATTTTGAAGATTCAAAGTAAAAAAAAAAAAAAAAGATGCATGGATAAGGGTTGCTTGCTAAAAGAAATTTCCATTCGGGAAGAAGTAGTTTTCATGGCACGAAATCACAAATTGCATTTGCATTGACGAATGAGCCGTCGCCCGTCAGCTATCATCACTTCACCTTGGCGCTTGATTTTTGAATTCGCGACTCATGCATCCGAGGAGCGTACTTGCAAAAGGACAATAATGTCCTTTACCACCAAAGCATCCGCTGAGGAGACCACCGTAAATTCACACGAAGAGCATTAGAAGTAAGGACTAGTGGCAGGGAGGAACCTGCCGATTCTCGGATTTCATTTCCAGTGGTAGATCGATTTCTAAAGAAAAAGACAAATCAATACTACCAAAAGTGTGTTAGCCTGAAATTGCAACTCAAAATGACTGTTTTGTCTGTGCTTTTATTAGGTTTAAATTTCAAAATTATATATATATATATATTTTTTTTTCTCTCTTTAGTTTTGGCATATAGCCTCTGCTGTCATCCATGACCTTCAAATCAAAGTTGGCTGTAATTCGTACGGATTTTATTTAGATTAGACCTTAGGGGCCTAGCTTAATTTTTATCGAAGAGTGACAAAATGTTGTTTGATTCTCAGCCTGATTCATAATAATTCAAACGTAGTTACATTTCTTCAAAAAAAAAAATTAAAAAAAATGAAAATACGTTACTTTTCATAATTTTATTATAATTAAAAAAATTGTCAGAGTTATTATAGAAAATTTCCACGTGTTCTATACTTAAATAAATAATTAGAAAAATATCAATCCAAAAATAGCAGAATTAAATTGTTGTGTAGAAGAATTAAAACTTTTGTTTTACCAAATAACGATAGAACAACATTTATTTTAAATTAAAAAAAAAAACAATATTATCCACCGGTAATTAAAAATAGTATCAGTCGTGGGACCCACCAGTTGAAACTGAAAAAAAAAAAAAAAAGAGAGAGAGATGCACCTCAACACTATATAAAGGACATCTTCAATGCTCTGCAGCGTTCGTTTTCATTCTTTCCTCTCATGTCTTGCCACGAAAATCTCGCCGTTCTCTTCCATAATTTTAAAAACAACTCTTTTCTTACATTCTCTTTTGATTTTTCTTGTCTCCAGCAATTAGTGTTCCAAAATCCAAATAATCAATTAAACAAATCTGTTGCAACCTTCGAATAAAAATTAAACTAATGGAATTTTTAAGCGCATGCTTGCAACTTTCTCTCTCAATTTTTCGATAAAATCTTCGAAAGAGAGAAAGTGCACGATACAAGTGGAAAAAATTTTGGTTTTGGTTTTTGTATGTATGTTAAACACGTGGCGGTTTAGGAATGGAAGAAGAAATGGAGGAGTTCATGTTTACGGCGGAGCCGATGGTGGCGGAACAATTTGAAGTTGATTTTGATTACGAGTTTGACGCACCTCAATATTACGATTTTACCCTTCCAGAAACGCCGGCTAAGGCTAGAGAAACCGAGCTCTGGTTTGATTCCGCTGCAAGTTATCCACCTTCGCGTAAGCAAAACAGAGCAAGTATTTAGATTTGTTGTTCAAGTTATTTCATTTTCTGAACGGCGTTTATTTCAGCCTTTATCGTGAAGTTGAACTGGAGATATGATTCCCCCGCGGATATTGCGAGCGTTTCTTGTAATTCTAGATGTGGAAGCATGAGTTCTATTGGTAATGTCTCGGATTTTGAGACCGATTCTGAAGCTTTCGCCATTTATCAAATTAATAGAGGTATTTATTTTATTTTAATTTATTATTTTTTTTAGTCAATGAGGTACGTTGAGAAAGATGACGCTCTTTTATTGCTTATTTTTATAATGTAAAAGGATATGGTTGTGCAATTTTGATATTTAAATTTGTAAGTAGCAACATGTAACTGATAAAAGTTTTTTTAAGGATTGTCATATGCACATATGCATCTTCTAAACTGGGTTACAATGAACAAGATGATCTAATCTTTACCGAATATAAGCAACAGCCAACATTGTAGATTTCGTGGTGTTCTTCAATATCTGTTTTATTTTGTGTGCACTTTACTCCAGGGCCAGAATTATGTGGTGACATGGATGAAGATGTCTCAAAATCCAAAACCAAGTCTCTTGTCAAGTCATCTATACAGAGGAGCTCGACTTTGATGAAACCCACAGCAAGTTATTTGGCCAAGCACAATCAACTTCAAGAATTTCATTTCAACCAATTTTTGAGGTATTGTTGATTATTTTAGAAGTAGTACCTTTTGGTTGATGACACTAGCAGTTATCACATGAAGATTGAGAAAACAAAAAATGTATTATTATTTTTGGAACTAGTACAGAGCTGCGAAGTATTAATTGTTTAAATCTTACAAAGAAAAGTTGCAAAGTTCTCCATACCAATGTGCAGTATATTCAAATCCAAATTCGATAGGTTTTATTTTTTGAAATTTTTTGGTACTTTGGTTTCTTTATTTATGTTGGCTTTCTTTCCTTATTTCTATGGTTATTCTTAATATCTTTAGGTCTCAAAAGTTAGTCAAATCTGACAAGAGTTCACTGAATTCGTCCACGATTGAAAATCTCGCTACCAAAAGACAGAAGCTGGAGGCTGGTTTCTTACGGAAGGTGCACTAATTTAGGTCTTCAATTTATTAGTATTCTTCAATCACTTATGAATATCTTGAATCAATGATCTTGGGCATATAAAATGGTGAATTAGACTTTCTTTGAAACTGACGGAAAATATGCTGAGACATCAAGTTGACTGTAACGATGATTTAGGCCTCAAATTGGTATATATTGGTTGAAATGCATTTTGAAGATTTCATGAAAGATTCAAAAGGAGAACCTTATGCCTGATAAGATTTTAAGAGTTGGGATTCCAAGAACTTTATTTATTCTACTATGTTTCAGTAAATCAGATACATTATAGAAACCTAAGACCACTTCTGGTTATGGTTTTGGTTTGGCTTTATTGTGATTACGTACTTTTAATACATTGCTGTAATCCTACCATTCTCTAGAGATGCCTGCTTTGTTGACTTTCTTTTTATACTCTTCCTTTTTAAGATCTATAGGTTTATGCAAGTTCTCATATAGATTGCTGGTTGTTGAACTGCTGTTTTACTTGAAAACAGTAACTTTTGTGGAGTTTGTTGTCTAGTCAGACAGGAATTTTTAAAAGTATTTCTGTATTTGCAAAGCAGGTTTCTCATCTAAAGCATCAAACTCATTTTCTACACAAAGTTCCAGCAAAGGTAATATGTACTACTAGGAAGTGGATGTCACAGGCATCGTAGTTAGCTGCAGAATTTTTCTTTCTTTTAAGCGATAAATTTCTAAACTACTTGATGTTGCAGGTTGGGCTCCTTGACATAAACTCAGTGAATGCTAGATCTAAAGTTACTATTCCTAGAGAACCTAATCTGGAAACAGCACATAGGGCTCAAAGACATAGGTAATATTGACTTCCTCTCCTTTTTATGTTGATGTAGGTAATATTCACTTCCTCTCCTTTTTATGTTGATATTTGTTGACGCACATCCGTAAGGTTACCAGGCATTGCCTCTTGTGCAGTTATTTATGTTGTGTTTTCTGAATTTCAGGGCTAAGGCAAAGGTTGATGCTGAGTCAGATGAACATGGAAAATCAAATGCATGCAACTTTAAAGCACGCCCTTTGAACAGAAAAGTACGTACTTTCAATAATTAAGATCCAAGTTTTATTGAATTTCATAGGAACCATGAACTTCAAAAGAAATTACGCTTGTATTTAAGTTGCTATACGTTATCTTTTTCGATAACTTTTTGGGCTTGGCAGATTCTTGAAGCTCCTGTACCACATCCCCTCAAAAAGAGCACACTACAGCCGACTGAGTTTCAAGTAATTTCTAAACATGTTTGAATCTTCTTGTTCATCTTGTGATACGAGAATTTTCTTGGAAGGATTTAGTGAGATAAGCTTGCTGCATATGTTGGGTTTAACACAAATTGCCTTTGCTGCTCTGCAGGAGTTTCAACTGCGAACATCCGAGAGGGCTAGACAGCATGCATGTAATAATGTAGGTTATGAAAAGTTTACTTTGCAGATCATCATAATTGTTAATCTCGTGCACAGTTTTAGTAATAAACCTTGCAATTTCTTTCTCGTGCCCATGCTAATATAATAGTAGGAATAGAATGTGCCTTGATGCTGGAAAGCTAATGATCTCCTCATTACAGGTGGCAACCATGCATAGCTATAATGCTCTCTCTCAAAATGAAACTAAAGACTCCAGAAGGTAAGGTATCTTGAGGTTTTCTAAAACCATCGAAGTTAAACATCAAAAGATTCCTTTTTACCAATTAATATTCTCATGTTGCTAGAGCTTTCTGCATTGCTCATGTTTTTAGCTTCATCTTACTTAGGATATTGGTCTAGGACTTTTAACTTCCTTTTGCTCGTAATACGCCATCACACAATTGTTTTTTGACTTCTCCATCTTTATTAGCACATTACATTTTCGTTTTATCTTTTTTTCACAAATGCAAGTGGGGAATCTCATCTTTCATATATTTTAAGTAGTTTTCATCATTACCTTTTCTTGTAATCTTTGATACACTGACATATCAAATTTACATTCTGTTGAATATGATTACTTTCTAACTTGGTTATTATCGTTGAACAGGCCAAACTCTGTTGATACCCTAAAGGAGGAGAAATGTGAAGGAGCTCAAAAAATTAAAGCAAACTCTCTCAATAATAAGGTACTATTAATATTATGTTTGGACCTTATAATTAGGGATGGCAGAAATTCTTGTTCCCCTGGGCCTTTTGAAGATTTTTTCTATTCTAGAAGGGTACAAGACAATTTTATATCTAATTTTTTATTTAGAGAGAGGACAAAGGTGATTTTTTTATCTAATTTCTTATTCGGAGAGAGATGGGAATGGGGTAGAATCCCCATCCCCTCCCCATTTTCTCATTTTAATTTTATTTTTTAAAAATTATTATTGAATAAATAATAAAATTTTAATTGTAAAATATTAAATATTGGTATAAATAATAAATATCAAAATATTTATATTATTAAACTTTTGGGCCTTATTTATAGTCCTAAATTTCTATTTTATTTTTCTAAAATTATTACTGAATAAATAATAAAATTTAAATTGTAAAATATTAAATATTAATATAAATAATAATATCAAAATATTTATATTATTAAACTTTTGGACCTTAGTTGTAGTCTTAAATTTCTATTCTGGACATTAACAAGGTCGAACAGATCCATTGACCCAAAAATTTTATTTTAATTATAATATTTATTAAATATTTTAAATTTTTATCTAACAAAGCAAAAGTAAAACTAAATCGTTAAAACCTAATTTCTAATGGATGAAGATGAAGATAATTATTACATTGATTTATATTTTGTTTTGAAACTTTTGTAATTGATTAATTTTAATGTAAGATATATTGTTAAATTATTTTTATATAATTAGATTAAATACATAAATTAAAAAGGGGGCGGGGATTACCTCAAGCAATTTTGACGGGAACGGGGAGGGGACGGAAACTATGTAGAATATTAGGGATAGGTAGGCGGATGTCGGTCCCCTCCCTTTCCCATTGTCATCCCTGTTTATAATTGATATTGTTTTTGCACAGATTCTCAGTGTGTAACCACATTGTTTCCTTGACACAGATATCTTCTGGTAAAGGAGATCTCGGCGTCTTTCGAAATATGAGACAAGAAACTACTCCTTCAATGGTAGTATACAATGGTTCCTTTATTCTCAGTTTGGATATGTTACATATTGCCATGCAGGAAACTTTTCTCTGTTAACCCATGCTCGTATTTCCTGCCAGGATAACAATTTTCCAATGAATAAGGGGTTTTTGAATGAACCGCCACTTGACCTATTTAGTAAGGTAAGATAGGATCTAGTTCTTCTGTACTCATTGATAATGAGTCTAAATCACACTGGTGATTTCTCATTTTCTTACATTTTAAGTTTGGCAATATTTTTCACAAACCTCTTCATGACTTGGTATCCAGCTCTCCTTGGCATCTGAAGCCCACACCAACTTAAAATCTCAGTCGAAAATGCCTTTGGTTTCTAAGGTTAGTGTAAACGACAATTTTAGCTTTGGAGCTTTTAATGAAAGTTTGTATCTTTTTATTTTTATTAATATACCACTGCTTTCATTGATTGAATAAGGACTCAAAAGAGAATTCACCAAAATCCTTCCTTCTTGAACATGAGGTATACTACTACGTTCCATATATCTATTGATATAATATGTAAAAAAATACGTAGTCAATTACTGCAAAAACTTGTTTCCTAGATAATTCTCGTATTATGGTTCAGGTTTTGATGATTTGTTAGTCCTTTCTCTGCAATAATCACGGTCTCATAACATTCAATTTTGCAGATGACGGTGGTCAAAGAGAAATCTCAGAAGTTTGGTAGGAATCAGTATCGGTGTGGGAGTGAATCAAGTGATAGGATGATTGCTGAAGGTGGTTCACATTTCAATATTAACAGGTATCACTATTTCTGAATTTATTTGATGTGAAATGCCAATTGATCCTGTATTCAAAATTCTGACTTGTCTTTTAGCTTTAGAACTTGATTAAATGTAAAAATTATCCACATTTCAATATTAACAGGTATCACTATTTCTGAATTTATTTGATGTGAAATGCGAATTGATACTGTACTCAAAATTCTGACTTGGCTTTTAGCTTTAGAACTTGATTAAGAAAATTATCAGGTACAATAATTTTTACATTTATACTATAGTAAGCTGCTGAGTCCATTTCCGCAATTTCTTGTTAAAAAGTTAAAACTTTGACGCATCTTCAAGAGTCATTATTCAATTTATATATATTGTATATTCATTAAGTCACAATATTTTCCATGATTCTTGTGACAGGAATTTGGATATACGCTGAGAATAGAGTGGAAAGGCTCTCATTTTTCGAAATGAGACAAGTTTTTCAAATGAATTTGATGCTAATCTTAAATCTACAATCTACAGCGAACAGAAAATTTTGTTTTATATCAATCATGTAAAGAAAATAAAATGTCTTTCGGACAAAAATTTTGGAGAGCAGCAATGTATATAAGTAAAAATTGTAGTTGGCCTTTTTCTTTTTCTTATGTTTCTTGTATATACCAGAGAAATTGTAATGGTGGTTCAGGTTAAGCGAAAAGTGTTCATTCAGTTTTTACCTTCTTCTTCTTTGTTGAAGGATTTCATTTTGTGTCTGATTCTTTTTGTTTCATTGCGAATTGTTCATATTTGGTTATACAATTCTCACAAGTGTCGCATTTCCATGCGAGGTTACCCTCAAGGTTGTGGCCTGTGGGGGAAAAAATGTAACTGTTCTGCTTAAAATTGGAGCACTTATTTTTTTTTACTACTAAAGTTATTATAAAATAACAATTAAGTTTAACAAGTATTGCATCATAACATTTTATCACTAAAGAATTATGAAATATGTACTATTTTTTCGTTAGTTGACCTACAAAATACTAATTAAAAAATATGTGAATTCTAATAAAACTTAATTATTTTCACTATTGTATCAAAAGCCCAAAAATTAAATAAAAAGTTTATATTTACGCAAGAAACATGTAATCCAAGGTTTCTGCAATGCATTTATTACAATAATTTATCATTGAATTTAATATCAATTTAATTTTGATTATTAATTATTGATAAAAACTAACAACTAACAAACAGAAAAACATACATACTACGAGAAGTAGTAAAATATAAAATTTTATCATTATTCAATAGTAAAAGAAAAATAACAGTTATTTGTTAAAAAGATGGTAATATTGTGTGATATTGGGTATGTATGTTATGTTACCTAAAATTAAGATGTTAAAAAGTTACATCATTTATAAATGACAACTCATGTATTTACTGTATATTTTATAAATTAAGATTCTCTTTTAGTCTTTTTTTCTCATAATCTTCCTTGTTTTATAATGATTGGTTAAATATTTATAGTCATTAAAAGAGTTGACATAATTATCTCACACTTGACTAATTATTAAAAAACAAAGAGAGTTAGGAAGAAAAAAAATTAAAAGAGAATCTTGTCCATATTATATTATACGTAATACACAGTTGTGCTTAATTTTCTTAATTTGTTCTATCTCATTAATTTTATTCCTTTTACAGTTTAAAATTAATGAGAAATGCCCGGTCTCAATTTTTGCTTAGTAATAATGTCTGTGGTTGAATAATTTGTTTGGACGATAAATTCTCCAAAAAATGTTGTCATACATTTATAAATAATCGAATGGCATTTCATAAAAGTTATGCCCCTGGCAATATTTGGAAATTGAATTTTAAATTGACTATTTTCTCAAAAATTACGTTCATTCGTAATTAGAAAAAAGATAAATCTCACACGATACGTTTTAAGAGTTCCGTTACTAAATATTATAGAACTATAAACAGTAGATACAAACACATCGAAGAGATTAATAGCAGTTCGTTACACATTTGTTGCTCTTGTGAAAATCTGAGTACCTAATAGAATGTTATTATAAATAGCAGACTATTAATATTTGAAATTAGCCATTTAACAAGAGGGTAAATGATAAATGACGATATATTTGTACTAAAATTACATTAACATGAAATTGCCAGATTGAAATTTGCTTGTGATTGAAACTTGTAGGTGATCATATTCTATATATAAACTCAAGGTAACATAATCTCTTCACTAAAAGTAGCCTCAACTTAATAGTGGATCCACATACGAATTAATGTAGTGCCAGAGAACTTGGCTTGTAACCCACAGGCATATAAGCATCCATTCAATAATAGCTTCTTCTAGCACTTCAAACTAATTTCCTAAGCTAGTCGGTCCAAAATGTACAAAAATTAGTGATAAGCACACATACATTTCTTCGAGGAACATTGGAAGAGACTATTAATTGTATCCCCTCGGTTGCTCATTTTTCAACTTCCTGGCTGCTGATTCAAAATAAAA